>CM077795.1:3033136-3139110 GCA_039737535.1 Lagodon rhomboides
GTGGACTTCGACTTTTTTGCAGCTTTTCATAGTCACGGCGGGGCCAAACCGCACAGCCCACTCTCGCGATTCCCCGCAGGGGAATTGTCTAGTTTATATTGTCAAGCAGTTGTCTTAATGAATTTTTTTCTACATATCTTTACAGAGTATTTTTGTATTTTTATTCCATCTTAATGATATTTTCAAATACATTTTGTCGTGCTGTTGTTTATATGATTGTATATTTAAATCTTCTCCAATTTGATTGTTATATTTCTATATATCACTTTCATTATTATATTTAATTATGTTTTTTATAAAACGTTCCTCAAAAATATCTGTAATTGATGTGGAAACTGATCTTATTCTTGTTCAAAACATACAAGGAAGTCTGCGAAAATCAATACAGCTTCCAAGTCTTTTACGTTCTAAGTTTAATTAGAAACACGACATAAATATTAAAACTGTTTGGAAATGTAAACACAACTCTCCAGAGTGTGTCCTGCCAACACAATGATTCAATTACATGATTTGTGTTATTTACATCAAACCTTTCCACAACAGTCACTAGAGGTCACTGTGGTCGTCACAAACGAACAACCTGAACGCTGTGGGTAACATTTCACAGCTCACTGTGGCATCTAACAAAGCTGCAGCGAACTAACAGGTCGAAGTCTGGGATCTTAATTAGAGCCATAAACCACGTTTATAGTTTCCTTTTTAACCTTTTAAGGACAAAACAATGTGGGTTTGAGGTTCTGTGAAGTGTAACAGCCTCAGTAATCTCTGCAGAAACTTTCTCCTTCGTCCCTAAAAGAGCAACATTCCTAGAAAAATCACTTTCCTCAGGCAGCGATCTGAGCAGAACATCCTGAAAACGGATGTTTGCATCATGAGTAGGAGTCAACGCATACGTAGAAGATTCAGCTGAATCTCCTGCTGTGACCTTGATCACAGGTGCACTGACATGCCAGGTGTGTTATCGGTAACGTGTGACATCACATTACATCACGCAGACAATCAGAGGAGGGTTTCCATGTAACCTCGCTCCTGCATGAACATGTCTTCTTTCAGTTCCTAGTAATGGGAAACACTTGTAATTCCAGACAGCCTTGTTGTAAAATTACCCTCGCTATCCTGTTGCTGTGTGTGTGTGTGTGTGTGTGTGTGTCAAGTTACACTCTAGTCTGTTTAGGACAGTCCTAAAGATAGTGAACAGGCAGGAGTGTGTTCAACACCGCAGCGTTTGGATGCGGAAACACAGCGAAGGAAGAAGAAAAGAGAAGAGAAACTACTTTGAGTATAATTAAGAAAGTCAAGACTGAAATAGAATCAAATTAGTCACATAACGATGTCTTTGTCTGTTTTAAAACTTGGAACTTCATCTGCAAAACATAACCAAATCAGTTATGTTTTATATTAAGGTCCTTGTAATAACCATTAATTAGTAGGTAATGAGCTGCTTAAGATCTTATAAGATGCTTATTAACATTAATAAGACTATAAGTGTCAGTCATAGTATAATTACGCACATTAATTCTGCTTATGAGACACTAAAAGACACTTTAGACAACAGTTTATTTGCTTACAGAGTTCTTATCAAGGTTAATGAGATGCTTATCAACATTAAAGGAGGAATATTATGCTAATATTCAGGTTGATAATTTTATTTTGGTGCACTAGAACAGGTTTACATGCTTTAATGCTCAAAAAACACATCAGTTTTCTCAGCTCTGTGTTGCCCCTCCGTCTGAAACGCTCCTGTCTCTTTAAGAAGCCCTCCTGAATACCCGGTCTGCTCTGATTGGTCAGCTCAGAGATGCCTGAGCCAGCACGGCTAACAACAACAGAGCAGCTGTGCTTAATCAATTCTTACGTGCCAAACTAGCCTCTACGCATTAATTATGAACATGTGTGACATGGTGACACAGTGTGATGTCACAAAGTCACAGGATTAAAGGCGGGACTACTGACGAGGCATTTAAGGAGCAGTGTTTTCTGTGGGAGAGAGGAGCTTCTGTTGGTGCTGACTTTGATCTTGATATCTTTCAAGATCTTTTACATGCACAAGATTATACAACGCTGAAGGAAAAGTACAACAGGTCGACGCTGAGAGCCGACTGTTGATTTTAGAAAATGTCAGTGGAGCAGAGGTGAATAGTTTTAGGTTCCTGGGAATTTACATCACCAAGATCTTATTATACTCATCACAAACCGGCATGGTTCGTGCACGGCCCAGGACAGGAAGTTCTCTACAGCGGGTGATTAAAACCGTCCAGAACTTCATTTGCATGTGCACCTTGTTGGTCTTGCAGTCCACTAATATGAACAAGAAGAAGATGTGAACACTTGTCTCCAACATGCTCTTACACCTGATACAAGCCGTACCTGAGTACTCGAGACCACCTTTTCAAGCCGGCCCAGGCCCGGTTACTCTTGTGTTTACACTAATCACACAAACTGGACTTTGAGGTCAGCGAGATCTGCCAGCGGAGGCAAGACGACGCCTGTGTCTAAAGGCAGCGTTACACTTCTGCAACTGCGTAATGCGCTATCCAACTGCGTAACCACGGAGACCCCTCGAGCCCTCATAGTTCTCCGTCGTGGTGCCGGATATGCAATGCAATTTCCCGCCCGATCAGTAGGGGTCGCTACTAGCTCGCTACGCAAGACTGGCCTAGTCCCGTGACGCCTACGGTCAGTAACGTTGTTGGTTGTTATGCTTCCGGTTACGTTGTACATGTTCAAAGAGGTAACATACAGGTGTTGGTATTTCCTCACTTCTTCGGCCAGGCGTTCTTCAGTTGGAGTCGTCTCGAATGCGTCTTCGTTCTAGTCGGTGTTTTGAAAATGGCGCGTCCAGTGTTTACGTTGTGATAGCAGTCAAACCGGAAAAGTAATTCCGGAAATGGTGTTTTTAGAGGACCAATCGTAGCCCTCGCCGTCTCCATTGTTGCTTGACGGAGTGACGGACACTTAAAAAATATTTCGTGCCGCCGGAGAGGCTCTCCGACTACGTAGAGGGCTCTCCGCGACCTACGTACAGCACTTTACGCAGTAGTAAAAATTAGGCTTAAGGGAAAGACGGCGGCGTGGGACAGAGGTCGGTCTGATGCTGTTCAGTCTGACGGCTAAACACATCCTTCACTCATCAGATAAAAGAGAAATGTCCCGAACTTCAACAACATTACAGGACCGAACAACAGCAGTGTGGCAGCAGGAGTCTTCTGCAGCTTGTAAAAAATAAAAAATAGGGAATTTATATGTAGGAAAGTGTCTGTCATCCTGTCTGTCCTACCGACTCTACGTCCGAAAAACAGCGTCTGTCCCCGGCATATTTCGACGATGCATCACCGCACTTCATAACAGCATCCTTATGATTAGAAACAGTCGGCGGATACATGTTTAGCGTTATGATGCGTAACGTCACGCCTCGTTTGGTTGCGTTGGCATGATGTATGACGTGACACACTGGAGTGCCGGCACTGCTTGGTTCGTATGGACGAGCCTTCGTTGAGGCGATAATCCGGAAGGGCTTCTCTGTCTTTATATCTATATATAAATATATAGATATGCAGATGTAACATAAGGTGATTTCATCTTAAATCGTGCTCTACCACCCTGATGTTGTAGAAGTGACAGTAAACTGAACCTTTAACCTTTAATATCTAGAGCAGAGTGGATGACCCACTTTATCCTGGAGGCCGGCAGACGCAGCTTCTTTTATGTTTTTTAAGCATCAGTTATGTGAAGCTTCCTCCTTCCTTCCTCCTCAGGACAGCTTCTGAGAAACCAGAACAAAAAGAGTACACGTCTCTCATCATCGCAGTCTGAAGTCCAAAGCAAACATTTACTATCCCAAAATAAAAGAAGATGGCATCCTCTTTCTTCCTCCCTCTCCTTTGTTCCCTCCTTCACTCCTCTGTAGGTCACCTTGCACCGATGGGAGCTCCTCTTGTCTTCCTCACAGATGATGAAGAAGAAGAAGATGCCCAGTGAGAGCTGAGAGGAAAAAGGGGGAAGGGAGGAAGGAAGGAAGGAGACGAGGAGGAAGGAAAGGAAAGGGAAGAGAGAGAGAGGGAGGGAGGGAGAGAGAGAGAGAAAGGGGAGGGGGTGTTAGTGGATGTAGCTCGAGCTGTGGGCCGGGGGGTGAGCTACCTAGCCCGGGCTGCTCTGCCGAAACATCCATGGGTGGCTGTGTGGGGAGCCACCACGACTCCTCGGGCAGCTTGAACGAGAACTCGGACGGCACCGGAGGTAACTTGTCGACGTCTTTTAGCGGCTACAGGAGGAGGAGGAGGAGGAGGAGGGAGGAGGAAGGGGGGGCTTCCTCCGGGCTTTCTGCATGTTGTCCTGGCTGGAGGTCTCTCTCGCTTCCCCCTTTATATCCGAGCCAGACTGAGCCAAGACACGGCAGCCTCCCCCCTCTCCTCCTCCCCTCCCCCCTCCCCGGGTACCGAGCTCCAACACAGCCGGCCTCGGAGGGAGGAATGACGGCTCGCCTGTACTTTCTAACCCGGGATAAAATCCTCTGTGCGACGCTGCCTCCCTTTGTTCTTTGCTGTTGACTATGCTAGCCGGCTAAAACCTGCTAGCATCCTGTTAGCTGTTAGCATGCTAGCTCCTCTGCATAACAAATATGGGTCACAGGCGGCAGGGAGACGCAGTGGAGTGATTCAGTCTGATTTTAATCAAATCTCTGGGTTTTATAAGTCGTGTTAGCTCGACACAAGCTGCATTTATGTGTTTTTTTAATGCCAGACTTTTGTTTCTGGGTGATAACCGAGGTGTAGTGGAGCTGATGTTGGAGAGGAGGTGTCAAAACTTACAGGCTGATGTGTGATAAGCAGTGATAAGTGTGTTTTTAATTTTATTTTATAGTTATTTGGTGGACAAAGCCTGAGAGAAGTGTGCATCAGAAACCAGTCCAACACATCAGGCTTGTTGTATTATCTGAGTAATAAGCAGAAGTGCATGTAGTGCCTGGGGTTATGGGGCATGAGAAGTCAAGCGATGCCATTTTAAGTGCAGCTTTGTGAATGAAAATGTGATTTTTATTATATAAAAACAGGCTATTTTTAGTTGTACATCAGCCCTATTTCTGGTGATTAAAGCCATGGAGATGTTGTGCATGAAATCTGGTCAGTGTGAGCTCAAGGGGTCGACCGATGTGTGTTTTTAAAGGGCCGATAACTGATATCTGGAACCGATATTCATCAGCTGTGAAAAGGAAAATCAGTACAATTTGCTCAAGTACAAGGGGTCGACTGAATATCATCCCTGGCTGATGAAGTGATTTTTCTGTCAGATTGCCGATAAAGTAAACCGAATTAGAAATCATCCTTCAACACAATGTCCCGCCTTCCACAACGTCTGATACGTAACGCGTCGTAGTTAATAACCTCTCGTCACCGAGTAATCCGAGTCTTCAAGGTAACTAGTAACTAAATTTATCAAATAAATGCAGTGGAGAGGAAGTTTTAAAGTAGCAGAAAATGACAAATTCGACACAAAAATGTCATTTTTACTGCAAATTGAACACCAACATTTGGGACAGATATTCAGTCTTGCTTTCAGTATCGGTATCGGCCCTGAAAACGCCGTATCGTTCGACCTGGAGAGATTTAGTTGACTTAACAAGTACAGCGTCGACACACAGTAGGTGGCGGTATGCAGCTTCAGAGCTGGTCGTCACTGTCATGATGTCACGCCGCGCAATGTAGACAAGAGCCACACATGTTGTTGCCGGTGTGGATGTGTTTTTTTACAAGTTCGGAAGACGACACGATTGTAACGTGTTTTACGTGTTCTGCAAGTGTTCGGAGAGGAGGGCAACACAATACATCTTATCAGAGCTGTTCAATATTAAATCATCCACCTTTGCTCGCTACATTGTAGCCTTTGTTACCCTTAGATATGTATCAACTACAGGTTAGGAAGTTCTTTTGAAAATACAGAAATGTGAAATTATCGGTTATCTTATCCGTATCTGTCATGAGAGGCAGGTAATTATCAGTTTTTGGTTTGGTTTTTGCTTCCATCCCTCAGTTTTAGTCGTGTATCAATAACTTTCTGGTGATGTTTTGAGTGAAATCATGTGTGAGTTTGTGCAAAAGCTGGCACGGGTAGTTTGAAAACATGCAAGATGATGAATCTCAGCACCCAGTTTGTAGAGATTTTCATCAAGCCGATGTATTAGACAAGTCTGTCCTGTAGTTTCCTGGTTGTCCGGTCCGGCCCGGCTCGGCCCGGGAGTTATTTTAATCACAGATTGAGAGATAGAGCGATGGAGAGGGGGCGGACTAGAGACGATGAGTTCTGTATCCTGGTCGACATTAAACATACTAAAAACACTTCAACCTCACATTTGTCAGGAAACAAATGTTATTGCATCACAGAGAGGACACACATCTTTATTTAGTGTGTGTCTGTGTGTGTGTGTGTGTGTGGTAACAAGAAGCTACGCAGTGTTAAAAACGGATGCAAACAAGCAGCTGTTATTCGACACCCTGCTCGGTGACGACGGAGACAGAGCAATTAGACGTGAACACATGTAGATGTATCTGTTTTCAGCACAGCGGGTGTCATAATTAGACTTTTCCTAGTTCAGGCAGACTGATATTTTAGTAGAAACGTAGGCCACGTGCTGGCCTACATACATCCCTCAGGGGTTTCTGGGAATTACTGAAAGACGGGCAAGTAGGCTAGTGTGTGAAGGTAACGTATCGGCGGACGGACGAGCTGGAAAGTGGGCCGAGTAGTCGAGCCGGACACAACAGACGAGAGCGCAGGCAGGTATTTCTGGCAGGTCGCTGCACGCTGCACTGCGTTCAGTTTCAGTTCAGTTTCATTGCCTCAGTAGGCGTTACGGTCTGTACAGTGTATGACAACCTCTGTTCATAGACCCTCGATTTGAGTAAGGAAAAAGTCCCCCAAAAAACCCTCGTACCAGGGAAAAACAATGAAGCAAACCTCAGGAGGAGCCACAGAGGAGGGATCCCTCTCCCAGGAGGAACAGACAGACATGCGATAGATAATTTGCATGAACAGAACAACAAAATCACAGTCTGTAGATTAACAATGACAAAATATCTGATACAGATACGATGACCTGGAAGAGGACGTGCCACACACAAAAATATATCAGAAATTAGATGGATTTTAATAAGAAAAGTACGGCTATAAGAAGATTGTGATAGTTAATCCATGAGGAGGCCCTGAGGGGACAACGATCCAGATGCAGCATATGTGAGGCACCGACAGCCAGGAGAGAGAGAGAGATGTTCCCGGGCAGCTGCCCATCCAGCAGAGAGGAGGAGGAGGAGGAGGAGGAGGAGGAGGAGGAGGAGAAACAGACAGAACAGAAGTTAGAGAAATGAGGTGTCAGTAAGAAGTTTACAGATTGTTTGTTGTGTTCTTGGCGGAGGGGCCGACATGAACAATAAATACTTCGGTTAGGAGATTTATTGAGACTGAGACCGACCCGCCGGAGGATGTGATAGTAACGGGTGCGACAGCTGAGCTAACCGAAGAATAAAGACTAATTAAAAGTTAGACAAACTTGGATTTAAAGGCCTCGATGGAGTCTGATTGTGTGACGTCTAAGTCCTCCATGAGGTTTGATTCAGCCCACCAGATGTTTCTTGTGGGGAAAAAAAAATCATAAAAAGAAAATTATGATATGAATCGCTGTTTATGTTGTTTAAGTATGTTCTGGTAGAGACATCACCTCCTGCATGTTTCAGGTGTCCCAACACACCTGATTCAAATGAACGTGTCGTCGTCAGGCTTCAGTCGTTGGATGGCGAGTTGATCATTAGAATCATGTGTGTTTGGGACGAGAAGACTTAAACATGCAGGACCAACACTGAACAACAATAACTTAGTCACAGGACTTCAGGGGAGAAAGAATGGATCACCAGGACTTTTCTCCCTCACTGTTTCTCTGAGGGCTTCTGTGTAACGCCAGTCTGCATCTCAATAGCTGCTTGTTTTTGGCTTTTTGTCCACCGTTAAGTTTCAGTTTTGTCCCTCCGAGGGAAAAAGTCTTGGCACCGCTGTGATAGAGAAAGTGAGCGTGATTAAAAACAAAACAAAAATGACTTGGCAGCCAGCTGACCTCATTTTAACTCCTGGGACAAACAGGAACCTTTTACTGTCGAAGCTTATTGCACAAAGAAGAAGAAGAAGAAGACTATTATTATTAATCAGCTAAGATTGGTGTTATATCATCAAATGTTCTGGGTTTATTTAGCATTCTGAACCATCTGAAAACTTAAGTGCAAGCAGCTTGTGGCAGACAGACGACAATAATCAAGTCTGGGTGAAACAAAGGCGTGATGAAGGATCTCAGCTGCTGACGATGCAAAGGACCGAACCCATTCATTAATATTTATGTCATTATTTGTTGCAACATCCACATTTCCAAAGAGAATACTCTAAAACTGATGCATCACACACAACCAAACGGGTTTAAAAAGAGTAAAGTTGGGTGTAAACAGTCAGTCAGAGGTTTTATTTACTACAAACAGCCAGTTGAAGGTTGATGTTATCAGACTGAGCCATGTGACCGTCAGGGAACATGTGTAGCAGCAGCAGGTGTAACTCAACACCTTGATCTGCCGTCCTCCTCTCCCTCCTGTGTGTGTGTGTGTGTGTGTGTGTGTGTGTGTGTTGCACGTACAGCACACACACACACACACACACAGAGGCTGTCCTGTACCTGTCGTCCCCGTCGCTGTTGATCCAGATGGTGTTATTAATCAGCCATCCTGCTGCAGATGGAGCACCGTAGACGCTGTAACCCGCCCGAACATTTCAGCTGGGTTTAGTAACACAATACTTCGAGCTTCAGTGTTTGTGTGCTCCGTGTTTATATCATGTCGGCTTATGTTTAATCTGTAATCTTTGAGTTTAGTTGTGTACTTGAGTGATCTTAAAAGACTGATCCCAGCTCTTTCTCTTCCCTGCGTCGCCATTTTGCTTTCTTTCCTCACATCCTTCGGCTTGTCTTTCCTGTCTGCTTCCTCTCCATCTCCCCTTCCGTCTTCCTCTGTCTCTCCTCACTCTCCATCCCTTCTCTCCTCCCAGTGGCTCTGGGGCGTAACCAGCCCCTGAAGAGAGAGCGGCCTAAATGGAAAAGTGACTACCCGATGACTGAAGGCCAGCTGCGCAGCAAGAGAGATGAGTTCTGGGATACGGCGCCAGCGTTCGAGGGCCGGAAGGAGATCTGGGATGCGCTGCGGGCTGCGGCCAGCGCCTTTGAGAGCAACGACCACCTGCTGGCTCAGGCCATCCTCGACGGCGCCAGCATCACACTGCCGCACGGTAACACACACTTCCACAGTCGTAGATACCTCACAGTGTTTTACTCCGCTGGGTGGACTTTATGACTTTATGTAGGACGCGCAGTTGATGATTACCACCTCAAGAATTTCAGCTCCCTCCTTCCCAAATTCTCTGGAGCTAATAAAACTCAGGCACTCGGCTGTGGTTCTTGTTTTCTAGTTTTGATATGCATGAAGTTCTCTTTTCTTTTTAAGCCTGGAGGGAATCTTTTGGTCGTGGTCATTTTAATAAGATTAATTTTGAGTCAGTCATAAAACTTACACTTTCATCTTTCCGACAAGATTTTTTTATTTTACGACCGAGCAAAAGGTTTCTCAGGCAATCAGCTCGGCTAAAAACATTTTGGGCAAAAACTAAAATCCACTGAAATGTTTTTTTCTCATTTTCAAATGGAGCAACCGCAGATGTATAAATACATGACATGATCCACGATACGAATAAAGACTGAGTCCCTGTTTTTGTCATCTTCATCACAAACTTGCTGGAGATTAGTTTTAATATTTAGAATTGGTTGTTTGGTTGTACGTTAATAAAACTACAGGAAAAGACATGAAAGCATTTTGGGAGAGACCAAGAAAGGGACAATCTTAAGGAGTCCACTTAAAGACTTCAGTAAGAATATTCCAAACTTTCAAGATGCAGAATAAAAACTCGATCGACTAAGAATTTATCTGCACTGTCGAGCAGCTGATTTAGTCCATGTGAAAATCAGGATTTGATGCTTTTCTTTATCATACTTGTAAGTAAATTGATTGTGTTTGGGGGGTTTTGGGTTGTTGGTGGGACAAAACAGGACAAATCAAACAGCAGCCCTCATGTTGATGGACATTATTCTCCAACAACGCATCAGACAGAAGAAAACAGTTATTGTTGTTAAAACTCATCAGAAAGCAACAACAAAATTAATAAAAATCCTTGAAATTGTGTTTTTTCTGCCCTGTTATTTTAAAAACGCTGTTGTGGGAACCATTAGATGTTATAAAAAGAAAAAGGATCATGATGCTTCAGCTGCACAGACAGACTTTCAGTGATTTAAGTGACTAGTTTCAGAACAGCCTCCACGTTTCTCTAGTTTGAAAAGTGCAAGCAAATCTCACGACAAATCCGAAAGTTGAAACAGGGTGTAGAAGGAGTTCGTTTTGCTTTCTGGGTGGAGGAGAGAGTCGTCCATCAGTTAATGCACGGACCACTTTAGAAAAGATTCGTCTCAAGCTAATGTATGAGATGACGGCGCATATTTACAGGTTTCATCAGAGATGCTGTTTTGAGGCCTGTGCAGGAAATCCCTTGAACTTGCCGTAGGACTTGTTATCGGTCTCGTGATGACATTTAACATTTCAATTTCTTGAGCACTGAATCCAGCGGTTTGTAGATAAAGCAGATCACTTTATCTGTCCCCGGTCTGTATTTCCTGAAACCACACAGGCTTTTCCATTTCAATTTGGCAATAAGCTGCAGAGACATCCAATAAAACTGATTGAATACTATCTAACATCACTACTGTTGATGACAGAACGTAACTCCTGTGGCACTCGTGAGGCGTGCAGCGGGGAGCTTTGTACGAGTCGTCCTTCCTCACCTGCAGGATGTTGTGCAGGCTGTTGAAGTTCAGGCTGCCGGTGGCTTGCAGGCTGCACTTTGAGCTGAAACTATGAGCTCAAGGGTGCAGTTAAGCCTTCTCAGGAAGTCTGTGCAGATTGTCTTCTGTTGTGTCGTCTGATGCTGAAGTTTCATAAACAGGAAGTGTGTCTGTTTGTCTTTTTTTATTTTCCAGCTTACAGAGAAATTAAGAGTTTAGTGAACGTGGACGGGACAGAATTCAGCCTGCAGTCAGGACGAGTTAAAGATGCTCTGAACGTCTTCTAAGTGTATCTCGATGACCACATTTTAGAGTTTGGGCCTCAGCTATTAGGAGGTATGTACTTCAGAAGGAATCGATAAATAATAAATGATATGGGCGTGTGCTGGGTCCTCTGAAAGGAAGATTTAATGAGGTTATTACCCGCGCAAGTATACCAAAGATAGTGCCTCTTCTAAAACACACTGGAGAGCATCCATATAGAACAAATCAATAGAAAAATTGACAAAAGCTCCACAAAGTAATTATCAGCTGCTTCAGCAGGTTTTCTATTTGTGGATGTGCATCTGCGTCCTTATTCCTAATTCATATTACCTCATAATCACATGAGCTGCACCGGGGAGAGGAAAGGTGATCTGTCTCTTGTTGAGATGTCGTCGTGGTGAGTTTCGGCCAGTTTTGTCTCAGTGGTGACCTTCTGCTTTCACCAGACTTTCATAAGGGTTTTTTTTTTTTTTTCAGTGAATCAGTGAAGGTTAAAGGGATATTCCGGTCTAAATTTAATCCATGGTCTAACACACCTTGACACCGAGTAAGACTCCCCCTCGAGAGGTCAAGTTAGCTGACCGCTAGCTTAGCTAGTTTTAGCAACCTCAGAAAAGACCGCACGATAACAATACACTGCAGCTTATGTCTCCAACTAGAAACCGCCATCAAAAAGCCACAATTAATGGTGAGAACAGCAGCAAACTTCAGCAACAGTACATGTACAGTCCCAGCACACAGTACGAAGCATCAAACATCTGCTAGCTTTGCTGGATTTGTATTAAAAACACAGCACAACTCACCCTCTCCTCCAGCAGCCTGCCTGTGTGGGGAAGCCCTGACGAGTCGATTACCGAGTGCAGTAGATTTCCGCAGCTCAAGGATGAAAATGTCTGATTATTACTCCATTACTTCCCTTATTTTCCCTGTCAGCTCTCGATAATAAGAACTGAGCGTTCCATGGAGTAATAATCACACACCGGAATATCCCTTTAACGTCATCAGCAAATTGAATACCAGTCATCATATCTAATCACATGCTCTGTTATGAAACAAATGTTCATACTCTTACCACACTGGCACTGCATCATGAGTAGTCTATATTTGAAGTCAATATTTATTATGATGGAAAGCAGAACCTTACTTTTGGCAGTTTATTTTTTTCCTTCTGAGGTGAACTCAGCAGGAAAGCGGAGTGATTCTGTCTGCAGGCCAACAGGGACACAATCTCAAGGCTTCAAAGATGGAGAAACAGCTCTACCTGAGTAATGTCAGGTGTAGTAGTTGCCAGCAGACAGGCTATTCATGCATGTAGATGTATTCCGTGTCTTGTCCTGCGCCGTTCCCTTTTAGTCGTTGGTCCAGGTCAGATCAGATCCCGCTGGGCTGCAGCTGTGGATTCCCCGGGCCTGACATCACCGCTTCACTCATCCAGCACTCCGGTACAAAAAGCAGCTAGATCACTTAAATATTTTACCACTCGCAACTTTATGCCTCTCTGTTGCCCTCTTTTCTGCTCTCGCAATTCCAGTTTCGGCTGAATGATTGACGGCCTTGGCCCTGTTCCACCACCTCAGGCCAGACTCAGACGACTTTTAAAATCCTCACCAACTGTGAAATCATGTTGCATCACAAATACAAGGAGAATCTTTGCAGATGTTCGTCTCTAATCTCGACCGTGAACGCTCTACTACTGATATTGGCGCATCACACACTACAGTAGCCCCTTTCAGATAGAAAAGGTGGCACATGTGCAGCAAGGTAAAGGCTGCAATGTGCCTCCTTGTCTGTCTAAAAGGGAGGTGTAATATTCCTCCTTTTCCAAACAGCCTCCACTTTTCCTCCTCTGGTCGGCGTCAACATGTGACGTGACGTGAAGCAGGAAGTTGGGCGTGAAGAGAAGCAGGGCAGTTTCTGCTTTTCTCCCAAAATCCTCCTCCCGTTTAACATTGGGGCTTATGGGGCAGTTGCTGGAGTTTGTGTCGGTTAGACGCAGATAATTCAAAAACCGTACATCCTCCCGATAAAGTGGACACGTTGCCAGACAGAAGACAAGTGTGGCTACGTTCTTGGAAAATATCACTATCGTAGTGTGAAATCTGTGGCTAGGATCGTCATCTAAAGAAACATTTTCGGAGAGTTTTTTTCAGGCTCCCCCACTCTGCCAGTTGGTGCTGCGCGAACATTCCGCAATACACACACATTGAAAATCCTGAATTTTTCTGAGTTTTTTCGAAATCTCTCACGATCAATTAAGGGTCACCGTTCAAAAACTAAACATCGTAGAAAGAAAGTTCAATACAACTCAAATAGATAAGACTTGTGCCTACATTTTAAAGTTTGAATGGTGTCTCTAGGTCAAAGTCTGCCAGAGCAGGAGATGTTTGAAAAACGTCGATGATTTTGCGACTTTTTTGACCCCGTCCCATTCATTCCTTATGGGAAATTTTTCGCAGTTTTTCTTCAAAATAAGAGCTTTACATTGCACCCCATTGGAGTTTAGAACTGGGTTCTTAGCGGGGGGCTTTTAATTTGAAAGTAGCGACCGCTATTAGCTCGCCGCTACAACAACAAGCGGACAACCAAGACAGCTACAGAGAGCGAGGAGACGCTAGCATCTCCCGGATCTCAGCGGCTTTCCAGCTGCTCATCTTCGTGGATGAAGTGACGAACTGACTGCTGTGATCAGCTGTTTCCTGGTTTTAAATCTGCGGAGCGAGCCACCAAAAGGACGGCAAATTGGTGGCTTACTGCCCAGTATAAAAACAGCTAGTGAGGGAGTGATCTACCAGTTCGCGATCTTGTGGGGAAGCAGATGTAAACAAATGGAGACTGGCGCAACAACTTGCTGTCGTTATGTTGATGCTTCACAGCTGGACAAAACAAAAGCAGAAGAAATTGGCCTGGATTAGAAAATGTTTGGGGATTCCAGGGTTTGTTTGTTCAGTGAGAACTGGAGGTGATGTTTAAGTTGTAGTTGTATGCTAGCTAACGTTAGCCTGAAGGGCTAACATGTTTACCGTTGCCTGTCAGCTACTCCAGGATGTGATCTCTCATTGGCTTTTGTGGTTACGTCACTGTGGCCTTGGTTACTTAAACGCCAGCTTTTTAGAGACAGTGAGACTCCAAAGTCTTTTAAAAGCATGAAATTAGGAGCTGAGTATGAAATATTTCTTCTGTATTCATAATGGAGACGTTAAGCTCATTAGAGGTGCATCTATTGATGGGCTCACTGTATATAATCTGAGTGGAGATCTGTGGTCATCCAGAAGCAGCTCTGATGCAGAAAATGGGATCCATTTGCATCGGCTGTTGGTCAACACGCTGGCTTCCATCCGTCCGTCTGTCCGGCCACAAATAAAAGCATCATGTTCACTGATTCACATCATTATTAGTGTTTCCAGCCAGAACAGAAACCACTTTTTGTTTGGCGACGCAGCAGCAAAGCATTTCTCATGTAAACAACTGTTTCTCGCTTTGATCATAAAATTTAATCCGGCCGTTCATCCTGTATTCTTGTTTTTCTGTTTTATGAAATCCCACGACCAGAGGCATTAACACCACCTGGAAACTATTAGCACTCTGCAGCTGAGGGATGAACACTAAGGTGGAGCCAGCTGGAGGAGAGAAAAGAGAGTTAGATATACAGACACAGAGTCTCTACGTCATTCATAATCATTTTTAACATCCATCTTGTATTTATATTAGCCTTTTGTTTCTTTGGCTATGACATATGTTTCCATGTTGTCTCTAGCAAACTCGCTGCCACCTCCCCAGTCTCCACCTTTTTAGTTCAGAGGCCTGTCAGGACTCACTCTTACATACCCTGAGAAGTTTTTCTGCATTGCTGCTCCCTGTTTCGGCTCAGCGTGCTGCTTCAGAGCCGAGCATAGCTGTTATTTTCATTTGTTGCTATAAATGGTGAAAACTATGACGAGAGAGTTCCTGACTGATGTTTCCCAGACACCCACCAGGAGATGACAAACTTGTTTACTAATTCCCTTCTAGCTTTAAATTTATCAAATGTAGTTCCCCATATCACTTTTTCCTTTGTCCTTTTTTTACATCTAAATCAAGTTGGAACCATGATTCACGCTAAACACAGACACCAAATTAGTCCTTCAGCCAGCTGAGACCGAAAACGACCCATTTCTCGTATTTGTTCTCTTTTATTCTTTCTTTTAAAGACACACTGTGGAATTATTTCTCCCATCTAGTGGTTAAATGTTATTCTGCATCCAAACGAATACTGCTCTCTAGCGCCTCGCGTTTTCAAACGTGCGTTGCAGCCTGTTGGAACTACGGCAGGCGGGATGTGTCAAGATTCAAGAAGCTGTGACAACAACATGTCTTCAAACAGCACTTCATCAAGTTTAGTTTCGGGTGATGAGGTACGTTATTTCAAACAGACTTCAAACTGCAGCTGACGAGCGCGTCTGGCTAAGCTCCTTCTCCGTTCCACAGTCACGCTGGCTCTGAGTGAAAACGCCTTTAGCCTTATCTGTACCACGTAGAGCTTTTTGTCCCTCTCACCAGCTCATCGTTTTTTATAGAGCGGAAGGACATGGAAGCCTCCGTAGAGCTCGCCCGTCCTATGGAAATACAGAGAAGTGATTCTTCCCTCAGGAGGAGAAGTGAGATTGTTGGCAGAGATCATTTTACCAAGGCTTAATCAGTGTGCACATTCTCCTTTAGGGGTGGTGCTGGGAACAGATCCCCAATCAAATTCAACATAAAAATACAACACTTGCTCCCGCACTCACTTGAAGCTCTTTTTATTGAATCAACGTTTCGGCGTAAGACCTTCATCAGGACCCGTCTCATCATTTTACACCAATGAGGACTTATTTATGAATGAAGACGTTGATTTGAGGTAATAGATTACTTTAAAACACTACACAGTGGACCTTTAAATAATAGAAAGAAATAACACAACATGCTTTTTAACAACAAGAAGAGACGACTTTATGTGATTTTCCTGCTAATCAGGCTGATCTGAAGAACAGCTGACACCTTTGAATGTAGTTGTCGGTGTTAGAAGATGGTTAATCTGAATCCATGTTATTTCGGTCATGTTGTCTGACAACAGCGGAGAGTTTTATTACTTTAAAATACCAATTATGTCATCATGTTTGTATGTCAGCAAATAATTTGGTTACAAGAGCCCAGAGAATTTGTCGACATTTTTCTAAAAGTACTGTCACCGTGCAGACTGAAGGATATTGACGTGTGGTTGAAATAACCTTTTTCACACCTTTTTTTTTTTGTTTGGCGAGTGCGTTACTTGTGCTCTTACTTTTTCACCTCTCACTCTGGTAAACCATGACCTTAGCAGAAAGTTGCCCTGAGTGTCCCCACCTTGACCACAGCAGCAGTCATCCAGAGAGCAGAGCTGCACCCGACATCCCTCTGCTGACTCATCTCGCTCTCACTCACCACAAAGCTCTCGTCTCTCGCAGGCGGCTCGTGCCTCAATTTAAGTCATAAAACAACACCAGAGCGCTGCAGTGACCTTTCAGCACACTGTTCAGGACTGTGGAGAAGAGTTGATGCTCTTGTTGGGGAGAGTTGTCGCGCTGGTGTTTGGTTTTAGGTCTTAGAGCGTCAACATCACTACCGTCTTGTCAAAACTGATGAAGAGTTGGAGGCAAATTGGCTGTTTTAGTAATAAAGCTTGTGATCAAACTGCTCATGACCACGATAACTTGGCGTTTCCAGGTGTGACAGAAGTGACATTTCATCCTGGTACCAGAGGACCCGTCTGAATTCCCCCTGAGGGCCCCCCCCCCTCAGTTTACCACAGTATTAAGTTTCTGTTGGTGGAATAATTTGACCTCTCCACTACATCTTCTGTCGGCCTCTCTGCTCTGCATCTGAATCACAGCGGTGACATAATGCTTTTTTTGATGTAGCTCACACACGAGATTCCCTTTTCTCCTACTTTCAATCATCTTCCCTTCTTTTTTTTGTTTTCAGACTGAGTTGGACTTTCATTTCTCCATTTCACCGAGGGCACATATTGGCTTCGTTAGCTGGAAAGACGATGACAAGAGGCTCATTTCATACTTTTTTCTCCCCATATCCTGAGTTATTCAGAACACGAAATGTGGGTTTCGGTGATGATAATTAAAAGCTTTCAGTATGTGTATGTGATTCTTATAATATGACATGCATTGTGTATAAATCTTTATTTAGCCCAGCAGACTCTCACTGGAGCTGAAGATGATGATGTTGTGATAACTGAGAGGAATAATTAACATTAGATGATGATGGTGAAACAAATTAAAGTTTGTTTTAGTGCCGTGTCACCAGACTCCTCGATTCATCCCCAACCTGGATAAAGTCAGAATCAGGCATTAAGAATAATAATAACTATATAGAAATAGCCGATCTTCTGCTGATGGTCTTGTTTACTTATTAAATGAGTGTTAATTGAGACTGTTTGTTTAATAACCAGTTAAAAGTTTCTTATAGTATGTTTAAAGATGAAAGAGCCGTGACATTGAGCCGCTATTAAGAGTTGAAATACTTTAAATCGGCCTCTGTTGGATCCCTGATTGTTTTTTTGTTTTTTTTTGTTTTGTTTTAAACGTATTTTATTGTCACAAAATACAGAAACAGAAACAGAACCCCCCACCCTGACCTGTCAGACAGCACAAGCCATACAGTGTCATAATATTATTATACAGACAAAGAAAAAAATAAATAAATAAATACATATATACATATGTACATATAAAATGAATAAAACAATGATACATAATTACTAACTACTACTTAAATAAATACATAATAGTAATACAGAAAGATAAATAAATAAATAGGATTCCCGATTGTTGTGTTTTTTTATAATCTGAACACGGCGGCCAGAGAAACAATTTGAGCAAGAAGTCAGTCAGTGATGAAAACCTGGGATTTCACGTGGAGGCAAGCGAAAAGAAATGATGGAACTTCAAAAGAAAATTGTGGCAATTTTTTTTTTTACTTGCTCTGTCTGCTATTAAGTTTCAGTTTTGGGCCTTCAAGAGAAAATCTCAAGGAAATTGAATCGAACGCAACTGGATTTGGTTTTTGTCTTTGAAGGTGTTTCACCTCTCATCCAAGAGGCTGATGAAGCCTCTTGGATGAGAGGTGAAACACCTTCAAAGACAAAAACCAAATCCAGTTGCGTTTGATTCAATTTCCTTGAGATAACTCTGACCTGGATGAATGAGAATATTCACAGGCTTGTTTAAGAGAAAATGTTTGGTTTAAAGATTGAAAAAGTTCTTCAGCGTTGACTCTGGTTGTTCTTTTCTTCCAGGAGCTCTGACTGAATGTTACGATGAGCTGGGGAATCGTTACCAGCTGCCGGTCTACTGCCTCTCTCCTCCCGTCAACATGATCGAAGAGCGCTCCGAAGAGCTCGACGGTTCGGATCCGGACTCCGGGGCGGCGGACCCGTCCTCGGGCAGCGCCAGCGACCCCGCCTCAGGAGGGGAGTGCCAGCTGCGGCTGCGGCTCTCCACGGGTCGCGACCTCCGGCTGGCGGTCCGCTCCACGGACACGGTGGGCATGATGAAGCGCCGCTTACAAAGCCACGAGGGCGTTCCCGCCTCGACCCAGCGCTGGTTCTTCTCAGGTCGGCCGCTGACAGACAGGCTGCGCTTGGACCAACTCAACATCTCCAGGGACTATGTGGTGCAGGTCATCCTCAGCCAGCCGCCGCCACCAGAGCCGGTATCGACACCAGGACACACGCCAGAGGCCTCCGGGCCGGCGGCGGGGGAAGGAGTGGCTGCTCTGCCGCAGGAGCCCACACCGGTGGAGAATTAGCTCCAGGTGGTCGGTACAAACGGAGGAGGATAACGAGGGAGATAAAAGAAAGCTGATTCTGACTCTTCTCTTTTGATTTGCACTCTTCTCTTCTCTCTTTGTCTGGGCCGAGGTCGGTCGGCCGTCCGCCGGAGCGACGGGACTCTCGAATTGAGAAAAGACTCTTCATTTTGGTTTTACACGTTGAAATTTTGACCTTTTTGAAGTCTTTTTAACTGTTCCTATGGAAACCAAACAACAAAAAAAGAGAACTTTCTGTCAGACGGCTCGGAGGGTTTTCTTAGCGACGCTGATGTTTCGAATGTTTCAGTTTCCATTCAAGTTCTGCTCTCGGGCGAGACTGGGTCAGCAGAATCGCGAGGCTACAGGGTTACACATACACTTCATACACATTTTAAACCGCAGATAAGAGAGAAAGTAACACAGATAGTTTAACAATCATGGCAGTTATTCAGGCGAGTCTTAATTATATGTGAATCGAATCAAGAACACTTCCTCAGTGTGCTCGCAGCTGTAAGGAAAAGGAAGGTCGGTGCAGCGGGCGAGTAAACTGATGTGTCCTCTCTCTGCCGCTGGATTAGACGCTTTATTTCACTCTGTTTCACAGAACAATCAGAGCAATCATGTAATAAACATTAAGTAGTCAGCCTGTGTGTGTGTGTGTGTGTGTGTGTGTGTGTGAGGTGTGTGTGTGTGTGTGGATGCCTATATATGTTCAAGACACAACCACACTTATTCATGTGGCGAAATGACGGGACGTCAGAAACACAGCTGCATATTTTGATTAAAAATAGAAGGTTTTTAATTAAAATGGATCGTTGTTTCTATTCCTCCGTCTCTGTCTGTGTCACAGTTCATGATTCACATTCTCTCTGTGTCTTTGGCGAATGATCGTTGTTTAAAAGGCTGCCAGCTTTCTTTAGGGAACCTGTAATAGGACATATTCACTGTTTCCCTCACAAATATCAGGATGTATTAAACAGTTTCACACATTCTACATTCACCTTTTTCATGATGCCCTTGTTAACTCGGTAAAAGTACTTAAACTATTCATTTTATTCATATTTTGGGTTTCAGACCACAGATTGGATCAAAATTAGTGGATTTTTGAAGCTTTTTGCATTAAACCTTTTCTTTGCTCTCCTGTTGAGGGTTAGATGAGGAGATCAATACCACTCCTCATGTCTGTATGATCAATATGCAGCTGTAGGCAGCAGAAACGCACGTTAGCTTCATACAGACTGAACTCAGGAGGCAACAGCTGGCCCGACTGTCTGAAGGTGTGAGGATGAGCTCAGTAATTAAAGGTCACATGATGCTCAGTTAAAGGTTCGTACTTTTCTAAATGTCTGAAATGTTCAGAAAACACATGTTTTCTCATACTGTCCATTGCTGCAGCACCTCTATTCACCCTCCTGTCTCTTTAAGGCCCTCCTCCTGAAAAGCCCAGTCTGCCGTGATTGGTCAGCTCTCACAGGCCTAAGCAGGCACCGCCCACCGTGACTGTACAGTCGTGACATCACAACGTTACAGAAGTCCTGGTGGCTTTTATAAAGTCACAGCTTCTAAATCCAGGCTACGTGCTGAACATTTTCTCCGTACATGTTGTGTTTTGATGCTTTCACAGCAGCACCTGCTTCATGATCTACAGTCCGGCACATTTTATCCTGTTTGTTTGACCTGTACACGAATAAAAATGTCAAACTGTACATGGAGGTTTTATGACAAAGTTTTATGGGGAGATTTGTAGTTTCCTCATCAGGAAACAAGCAGAACAGGATCCTTCCAGCATGCTTCGCTTGAGAGATGCTTTATTTAGTTATTTTACCGTCGACGTAGCCAAGCTAGCTGTTTCCTGCTGCTTCCAGTCTTTATGCTAAGCTAAGCACATCATCAAAACTGTCCCCACTCCACCACACATAAATACCAGCACAAATATATTGGTTGTTAATATTAGCGTAGCTTATTTTTAGCTTGTGCTCTATTTTTAAAGGGAACTTCTGTGTTGTGCTGGAAGCTGCTCCTGTATGTTCGGGGACTCCATCGCTAAAGTTAGCCACTGTTGCTCTCTGTTAGCGGAGTGCAGAGTGGCACTGAAACGAGGAACTAGAAATGGGCATTAAGTCCAGTCACATCCTTTGGACTTCAACCCGAATCCTCCACAGAGAAACCCGGTCCAGTCCAGTCCAGCAGCGTTAAACATCTTCAACGAATCATCCACAGGCAGCTCATCTTTCACATCACGCAACAATCCGCTCACATGAGGCCCCAAATATATATTACAACAATTATTAACAGCCCCTTTAACAATAATACTTTATAGCAGCTTCCCCTTTCCTTATTTCAGCTTCCTTATTGGGAACCGACTCCAGTAATCACGGAAAATTTCTCAAAAAACACAATGATGTAGAGGCCTTCAGGAAGGAAGAAGCCAGAGTCAACACTGTGCTGCCGACTGCCGATCAGTCAGGTAATCAAACATCACTCAGAACTAACCTGTTGATCACTAAACTCATCAGCTGTTCTTCAATAAGTCACCTATAAAGCTATTAAATGTGGAAGGTCACACTGTGCGTGAGCAACAAGCAGAGGGGAAGTGGTGTGGTATGTGGGTAATGTGGCATTAAATCTCGTGTCCTCATGAATGGCTTTTTCTGGAAATACCTTTTGACGTCACGCCTGCACGAGGCCAAAGGTGTTACAGCGGATGGTTTTCCGTTCGTAGTCGCGTCGACCATCCCGAAAGAGAGAAGACAGATGTGCATCTGCAGCGTTCGAGGTTTCGGAGCGTGTCTAACGACTACGAGCAGTGAGATTATGATTCAGTCGGTGCAAAGGTGATTTTGTCCAGAGAAACCACAAAGCACACCAGCCCCGAACAGCCACAGTCATCTATCACCTTTGTTCATAAACACACGGCGGTGTTGAATCAAAAGAAACCCCTCGCTATAATTAAGTGAGGAGTGTGTTTAGAGGAAACGGTCGGCTGCTGCCTGTCAGTGCAGATCGACAGAGTTAGATTTGGTGGGTAGAATAATCGCAGAATGAACAATGGAAACTCCTCCAGAAATCATAACTTCCCAACTTCTGACTAACTGAAGCAGGCGTCCATGTGATGTTTCCCTGACCGGAGCTTTTCTCTTTTATTTCATCCCGGGGACGTCTTCCCTTTTCCACTTCACTGGAGCTGTTCATTCAGACGCTTTTGCTTTCTTGTTCTTCTTCCTGAGAACGCTCATGACCATTCTCCAAAGTACCTGTTCAGTTTTTCACCACCGCACGCTGTCATGCATTCCCAGTTCCCCCTCCCGCGGTTTCTGTCTCTATTGTTGTCCCCGACTTCCTTCCTCAAGTGTGTCTGCAATTTCACAATGAAATATGTTATGATTGTGCTTTCTGCCCTCCTCATCTGCGGTTTTCTCCCTCATGACTGCGTGAATGAGAACAGAACAGAGTCAGATGTGAAGAATGAAGAAATGATCCGTTCTTCTGCATAATAAAGAATGAATTCCTTTTGGTGTTTCCAGCTGATGGATCACGATTAGATGTCATCATACTCTCAGGTAATAAATCCCACACACACACACACAGGCGAAAGTTCCTCTCTGTGTCTGGGGGTTTTTCGACCTTCTGCTTCTGGTCTGCATATAAACAGAAGCAGCGTGTTCAGTTCTGCAGACAAACTGAACCAACACTCAGCGCAGACATCTCACCTCAAACCCAGTCGGCTCTCAAACTCTCAGCGGTGTGTTTATTTTGGATCAAGTCCAGCTGTCAAGGTAAGATCTTATCTTCTGTCTGTCTGTCTGAAGGTGTCAGGAGGATCTTCACTCACAGCTGATACATACTTTGATTGATATGTGATCAGAAGTCACATAAAACTTTATTTCAGACTCAGGTTCAGCCTCTAAAAGCAGACAGACTTCATAGAAATATAAATCTATTTCTAATCAAAATGATCATCAAAACCAAACATTTACTTAAAAAAATGAATACTAATATAATATATTGTAATATATTGAGGTTAACACACGTTTGATTGGTCTCAGAATCTTTTTAGGTGAGTTTAAGTTTGATTATTATAATAGATATTAATGACATTCTCAATAATTGTAAGTGCACTGTAGTAGCTTTGACGAAGCTCAAAGTGCTACAGAGGAAAATTGTCGCAATCACATGTCCTCCAAAATCATAAGAAAATACGTAAGATATAACATTAAATGCAACTATTAGAAGTACTGGTACATTTTAAAATAGATGTTACAATATATTGAGATGTTGTCTACATACTTCATAAGACTGTGGAACTCTCTTCAGATGAGTCTATGTATAATTGAAAGAATTATTGACATTCTCAATAATCAAAGTGATGCAGTAACTTAGACGAAGCTGAATTTGGTGATTGTCTCAGTCACTTTTCCTCCCAGAATCATAAGAAATACTTTCACTCATGTGCTTAAATTACTTAAATGCACTTTAGAAGTACTGGTATGCCTGAGTATAGGTGTTGCCAGGAGGGGTTGCAAAATTTACAGATGGAAGATAAAACTTGTCATTTGTAAACTACAGGTTAATTTTCCTTCTGAATAAATAAAACAAAGGGGAATAAATATCTAAAAGAAGAGATTTAACACACTTCAACCAGCCTGTCTGCTGCTCTCAGAGATCAGATCCAGAGTGAACTACACAGATTTCTCTCCCGACATAAGAATGAATCTTTGGTTGAACTGGTCACAGCTGGTAGACGTACGTACGTATACGTTAAGAGGTGTAGAGCAGCTGCTTCTTTTTAAGGGATCACAAGAGAAAACAGTTTGAAACCACCGTCCTGCTGGAGCATCCACATTTTGGGATACTCAATACTCAGAAAAACTTTCTCAGATGAAGACTTTACTTGTGTTTGTAGAACGTCAATTGTAAATTTCTTCCTGAACAACCACATTTATGCATATTGAAGAGTCGGAGCCTTATAGAAGTATTAAAACCAGTGAAACAATGTGCTGTACTCTGGTGTTGTGTCTTCAGATGCTCTCGCTGCTCCTCGTCCTCCTCTACGCCGCCCTGTGCAGCTCCACCTCTGACAGCAGCCAGCACCAGATCGAGACTCTGACGGACAACGGTTGGTTCCTCCTCCTTTCTCTACGAAATAGTCCTTTTCCTTTTCATTTGTCTCTTCACCTCACATGCAGTAAATGCTGACTCAGTGTGTCTGTCGGTGTCTCCTGTCCATGAATGAACCAGTTCTGGTCCTGAGGTTGCCTAATGAAGAAGGCAGCACGGTGTTCGTTCCTCTGACCTGTGGAGAAGCTTATCAGAACCAGCCTGTGACCTGGAAGAAGAACGGTAAGACAACTGTTACTATAACTAACAGAACTAACACTGATAATACTTCTTCTGCCAGTATATCAGGTGTGGTGTGTCACGATACGATACGACACTGATGAGTCTAAATATACAGTATTTTGTGCAGGAACGTCACAGCACATTATCTGTTTCATGACACATGCTCTTCTCACAGGCGTGGAGGTTCCAGCTCTGCAGGGGAATCAGGTCAGGGTCCGGGTGGAGGAGATGAACGGGGGAAACTACACCTGTCACCTCGGCCCGGACGGAGAATACCTCAACCACACCGTGATCATGATCCAGGTGGAGAACAGGACTGTCATACTGAAGGAAAAATCCCCTCAGGAAGGTGAGATGAGACAGATGGAGGACGAAGGGGAAGAACAAACAGAGACAGATAAATATTTGTTGTGTTATTGGAGGAGAGACTGGAGGATAGATGTCACCGAATAGATAAGATGAGGAACAAATAGAGGTGGAGGGGCTGTGGTCCAGACGCTGACAGTGTTCAGCAGATAAGATGAATGTTGAGACAGCGGACAAAACCAGGATCAGAGTTGGAGAAACGATGGGACGAGAGGATGCTGCTGGACAAAGCTTTGGCAGACTTCATCCTTTCTCCGGTTTTGTGTTTCGTGCCTGATTTGATTGAACAAAATGTTAAATATAGTAAACAAGCTGGTGTGAAGCTGGCAGTCCTCTCCTCGGTCATTAAATTAACTTCCTAAAATGAATCTTTTAATGATTTATTGATGTCTAAAAGCTGTTTCCGCTCCTCCAGGTCACATCCGCTGTTCAGCACCCAACTACTCAGGCTCCTTCAACTGCACCTGGACCAAAGCGCAGCACAGGTCCGACGCCGCCGTGCTCCTGGTGAAGGCAGAACGGTGAGGCTCACACAACAACACTGATCCCAGATCATGTATCCTGCTGTTGATGGTATTTGTACCAACCCAGTTTGTCTCGGTTCCAGTCATTTGGAGAATATTCCCTGTGTGGTGGCTGCTGACGGGTCCAGCATCCAGTGCCAGGACGCCAGCTGCCCGTTCAAAGAGGAGCAGCACCGCATCGCCCTCATCATTTACATCTACAGCTACTCTCGCCTGGAGGCCTACACCAAGACCTTCTACCTGAGAGACATTGGTGAGCGATTGGATTTTAAACAGATAACAATAATTAGTAATCAGTCATTTGCAGCCAGGGTTATAATCGGTCCATCCCCATCTCTGTTTCCTCTCACCCTTTTTAGTGAGGCCGGAAAACCTCCAGAACCTGCGGATCACTGATGGCAAGTTCCACTGGAGCCACCCGGACTCCTGGGAGAGGCCCTGCAGTTTCTTCAGCCTGCAGTTCCAGGTCAAGGTGGTCCACAACGAGGACACGTGTCACAGCCACAACCCCATCAGGGTGATTACTACATCAGCTCCCAGTTTCACATCTCTGTAGTGTAAAAAAGCAAGTTTGTCTTCAACACGTCTCTTCTTCTGCTGCACAGCTCCACGACACCGACGTCAACGAGTTTGAGATCGACTTCAAAACCAAGAGGTATATCATCTGCGTGCGAGCTCAGGACAAGCACACCAGAGGGCCGTTCGGTCCCTGGAGCTACTGCTCGTAAGTACCGTCTATCACTCAAACCACTGAGAGAAGAACTGTTCTGACTGATTTCCATGTGATCCACACTGACTCTCTCCGACCTGTTCTGTCTCCAGAGTGAACAGAAACACCGTGAACTGCTCTTTCCTCGAGCTGCAGCCATAAAGGAAGGAAGAACACAAGGATGGAAGAAAAATATTATATTTTCTTGTACAGTATTTATTCATGATCTTTAAAACATCCATTTGAAATCTGTTCCCCAAAAAACCTTAAAATTTGTAACTGATTTATCTTAATAAACTGTTTATTTACGGCACCTTTTGGTTATTATGATGACATGTTTCAACACTATAAAAGATTAAGACTGAAGAAAGAACGAACAATACAGGCGACATTGGTACAAAAAAAGGTTTATTGTCATATTTACAGCCAGGACGTCAGGGATGTGATGAGGAAAACACAAAAAGGCAGATCTCAAAAAATGAAAAGGAGTTGAAAAGTCCAAGAGAGCTGTAAACTCGACAAGTTCTGAAAAAAAAAAAAACACATCCCCTGTTTCCAAGAGCTTCAGGTGCTACTTGTTCATGAGGAGGGGAGACACTTCCCCTTCTTCACCCATAACTTAAAATACACGTTGACAATAAGTGCAGACGATGAAGAAGCAACCAAAGAACAAACTGTAAAATGAGCGTCCCATCATCATCCCTCATCCTCGCTTTGTTCGTTAACGTTTCAAGTTACCAAGACAATTTAATAAAAAGCTCTAAACGAAACACAGACCGACGAATTCTGCATCAGAAAAACAAAAAACTAGAACCCACTGAGTGTGTGTGCGTCCTCGTGTGCCTCCACAGCGGCGGCGTGTAACAACGGAGATACATTTCTGGGCAAATATGCTCACACACCGATCCACCTGTCCGTCTACGTGCCTTCAGTACCGAGCTCACCTGTGACATCCTCACAGGCCTGCGTCGAGTTAATCAACCACAGTTTTTCCATCAACTATTTCAAAAGTCTTCAGTATTTTGCTACGACCAGCTCTGAGGATTATTGCATATTATCGTTAAATCGTTTGGGTTGCAGACGTCGGTTTGCTGTCGAACGTACTGCAGTGAGATTCACACTTGGACTCTGATGGTGTTTACACTGCTAGCATCGGGGCTAGCTGGTCAGCATGCTAACTTCAGCAGACATCTCTGCAGCAGACAATAAAGATGTCATGACGTCAAAATCATAATTCATAATTCTTGTTAATGTTTGCAACTAAAACTCTAAACACATTGCACCTTCAAATTGTGGATCTCTCCTCACGTCTTGAAGACATTTTTATGTAACTTGTTCCTATTTAATTATTTTCTTCTGAACTTCAGATTTAATCATTTTCAATCCTTCCTCCTCAAAGATGTAAACTTCAGCGTTGTACAGGGGCGGACGACACGGCTTACTGACCTTAACTCTAATGAAATTATGTGCGTCTTACGTTAAGTCATGTGAAAATGCTGTAAACCTCGGCCATCTGGAGGAGCAGGCAGGTTTAACAGAGCTCAGACGTTTTCAGAAGCTGTTTGACTGGATTTCAAGATGTTGGCATGTAGAAGTCGTTTTTTAACCCACACAGGTGGATTTGACCACACTGACTGGTAGTAACTGGAATTATTTCTGTGATCAATGCAAACAACACTTGAAAAAAAAAAAAGTGTGAGATTGGGGGAGAGAGACAGAGAACATGCAGAACTAGAAATCGGGAAGCCCATCTCAGTCCTGAGCTTTTGAGTGTTGTCGGCTGGAGGGTTAGTGTTGTCAGGTTTGAAACGAAGGACTTGTAATATTCAAGTGTGTGTGTGTGTGTGTGTGTGTGTGTGTGTGGTGGACGATGGGATGGTCGTGCCCGGCCCCAGTCTTTGCCGAGGATGCGGTTCCCTCTCAGTGGTGCTGCCTCTTAGATAGGTACCTACAGACACACGAACACATTTCAGATATTAGATATATTTTGCTGAATTTAAATTGATTTCAGACAAACTGACTGTGTCAGAGAGAGAGAAACCTGAATGTCCCCGAGGGGAAACTTGTCACAGCGTCTGCTCACATAAAAACACAACACAGAAACATAAAAAGCGTTCGACGCAGTGTTAGACAGCTGCTTCATAAGAGAGCATAAAAGAAACACTTGACACTGAAAACAGCTGCTTGAAAAAGATCCTGGAAGAAGAACAACATGTTGCTGCTTTGCACAAAAGATTTAGCATCCGAGTTCAGAGGCTCGATGGAGACGGAAACAAAGATCGCTTGAAGCAGCTTGATTTGCACTTTGACACAGAGGATCGTATTCAGAGACGAGAGGATGTTTCCTGTCTGTTTGTAAAGACTCAGATTCTCTTTCCTATTCTGACTATATTAGATTTAACCCTATAGTCTCTGCTGCAGTCCACTGTCCAGGTTATCAGTGTGGTTGTCCAGTTATTAATGTGTGTGTTCTGGATGTACATGTTGGCTGGTTCGTACCTTTCCCAGTGTTTGTGGTTGAGTCCACTGAAGTCCTCAAGCTTGGCAATTTCTTTGAGGTACTGAGCCAGTTTGTACAGCTCCCTGTCCTTCTCCCTGTTGAGATGGGCCTTCATGAAGGGCCGGATCTATCAAACACACACACACACAAAGTAAGTTTCAGCAAAATGTGAGCATAAAGCCGACAGTGACGGGGAGGAGGAGAGGCTCAAAACGACGACGGTGATGCCGGCCGGCTACCTTCAGTCCGTTCTGTGGATTCATGAGGAAGTTTCGTCCGATGTCATCAAACATGATGGTGTTCTTCCTGTTGTAAAACTCTCCGTACTTCCCCCATATCACACCCAGAGGCTTCACCTGGACACAGACACGTCAGCAAACACACTGCGTAAGTGCTTTTATCTCATCACAAAGTCAAAAACACCAGGAAGAGACGTGTTATCATTTCTCTAACTGATCCTTCACTACGAGAGTCACACACACACACCTTCAGCTGTGGAAGTTTTTAATTCTACACTCACTGCCCATCCTGTGATTTTGTTTAAAGCCCACCAGACAATGAAATATATATGAAAATAAATATAAACGCTTTCTTCTGTTGCGTCGGTAATGTGTGTTACTGCCGCAGTATTTATAATTTATGATCTGTACCAACCTCGACGACCCCTCTCTTAGGGGTGTGTACCGTGATCATCGCTGCACTGTCCAACATGAAAGTTATCTTGTAGTTTGGGTTGTCCGTCACTCCCAGCTCCTACACACACACACACACACACACACACACACACACACACACACACATCAATACTGGAGGTTAAATGGATTAACACTGCCACCTTTTGGCAAGAAAAAAGGGAGAGTACAGTCATGGTGACAGTCAGATTTCACTTATATGAACCAACATTATTATAGTTAACTAAAACTAAACAAAAAGAAAAAACATTTGAGTTCACTGAGATCAATAAAACTACTAAATTATCTTGTGTACTTACAAAACCAATTGAAATAAAATACAAAATAGCAGAAATGTCATTAGTTTTAGTCTCTCAATTTGGAAGCAGTATGCATGTTTTTACTGACATGACAGTGATTTAATTGCAAAACCTGTTCTGAACTTCTTAAATCTTGCCCCTCACAAATATCCCCTGAATGTGATGGAAGAAACTAAAACTAATGCTGAAACATGAGGACAGGACAAGGACAAGTGAAATACTCACTTTCATTTTGGCATCAATCCACTTCATACTTGTCGCAGCTGAGGAGAGAAAGAACATGTGTAAGATGTTTATTCCAAAAGATTCCAACACACAGAGGAAATCAGAAACAACAACTACTTATAACAGAGTAAGGACTTTGTAGATGTAAAACAAAAGAAGAGAGACACGTACACCAGATGACGATGTCGTAGTCCTCGTAGGCTGATGTCAGAAACTCGTGAAGGTATGGTCTCATCAGCTCCTGACCCGTTTCTGCACACGACTTGTGATCTGAACACACACAGCATGCAGACGTCAGTGCATAATGTCCTGGATTAAATCAGCAGCTGATTTAAAGTGTCTTGTTGTATTGACTACAACTACAGGAGGAGTCAGCAATATACAGATTTTGAACCCTGGAGTTCCAATGTATGACAGTAACATGCAGCCATACGGTCAGTTGTTTCAGTCATATTCTTAATATTCTTACCGAACAGTGTGTAGTCCACGTCCAGAACCAGCAGCCTCTTTCCTTCTCTGGGTGGGTTCATCTCCTCCACCTTGTAGTCTTTCACTCTGCGGGCTATCTTAGCCAGGTTCTCCTCTCTAGACACGCAGCCAAACACAGACATTTTCCTTCACGCCCTCCTCTCACAAATGTTGCTTCTAATAATCACATTCAAACATCTAACCTGTTCTCCACTTCAATGACCTCCTCCTCGATGTCGAAGTCATTGACCACGTCATCGTTCTCAGGGGGAGGGGCTAAAACGTCTTCCTTCACAAAACAAAACAAACACGCACAGTTTAAAGAGCAGCGGTGAGCCATCGGAAACCTTCATCACAACACAGTACATGAGTCTAGTTAGGGGACATTTCAGCCTACAAACATGAAAACACTTATTCTCTTCTTCTTCTTGTATGTCTGATAAAGCTGCACGTGGTCAGTTAAATTCTCCAGCACACTGTCACCTACCAGGCTCTCCTCTCTGGTACCCATCATCATGATCTTGGTGTTTGGCTTCAGCTTCAAAGAGCCCAGCTTCACCTCGTCCTCTGCAGGTTTACCTGACGGCAGAGATGAAAGCGAGAAGGGTCAGAAGGACAAGACGGAGATTCAACTGGAAACAGACAAGCTCGAGCAAACAAACCCAGCTAATTATGTGGAAGTGAAACTATTTGATCAGAAGTTTCATATCAGATATTAACAGTAAAGCCGCAGCACGAAGAGATGTGAAGTCCTGATCTCCTGTGCACCAGGTTTTTATATTATATGGCATTATTTAAACTCTAACGCACTCATGATGCCCGCTCACCTTTAACCTTGAGTCCCAGTAGCTTCTGTCTCTCTGGCAGCACCCCGGTCAAGGTCTTGATGGACTGCTTCAGGTCCATCACTGTGTCCTCCTCGGACAGAGAGCTGATGGAGTACTCCTGACCTCCCCACTTTATGATCACTGACACCGACATGGCACACACGGGCTCTCCACACACACACACACACACGCACGCACACACACACCCGGCTGCGGCTGGAGGGATGTACGCACACAGGCACAGACGAGTGCGCACACTTAGAGGCGGATGCGTCCAGCTACAGTCACCAGCATGCGGACGGACTCCTAGCAAAGAGAGGGGGCAGTGACAGGGGATGAGTCAGGGCGGCAGCACACTGTAGCTTCAGCACAAACACACAAAGTAGCTGCTGGTGACACACTGAGGCTGAAACATGACATCACTGTTGTTGAGCGTGTGTTGTTTCGCTCGGCTAACTCAAGACACAGCAGCCAAATGCCAGCTAATCGGAGCAAACAGCGACAATCTCTGCTGTTGATATTTTTAGCTTGAGACGGCTAACACCGACTAGCAACAATGTAAACACGCGAGGTAACCTGCCAGCTAGCTAGCATTAGCTGACTATGCTACACGGCTAAAGTCTCCTTACCCGGCTGAACGAGCTAACATGTGATTATCGGCGAACACTGTCAAATCTCGTCGACAGGTGAAATGAATGAATGAAGTTTGCTGTTCGGGTTCATTCATCGGCAGCCGCACGCACGCGCTGTTCTTCCTGGCGTCCCGAAAACCGCCGGTAGTGACGTAGGAGAAAACTTCGTAACCATAGTGACCACATCTCCATTGATTAACATAGAACCGCTTGATGAAGGCCCCGTTTATTCCATCTATAGAAGAGGAGAGACAAGGAAAAGACAAGAAAAGAAAGAAAGAAAGAAAAGAGAAGAAACAAAAGAAAATAATAGAAAAGAAACAGAAGAAAAAAAGAAAAGAAAATCAACAAAAGAAAAGAAAGAAAAGAAAAGGAAAAAGAAAAGAAAAGAAAGAAAGAACCAAAAGAAAAGACAAGACAAGACAATATAGAAAAGACAAGAAATAAAAGAAAAAATAATGAAACGAAATGAAACAAAGAAAAGAAACAGAAAAAAGAAAAGAAGAGAAAGAAACAAAACAAAAGAAAATGACAGCTTTAAGTTATGGATGACAAACATCTTTGAGAATGTTTTTCTCTGATTGATCAAAAAAAGTAGAGATCATTTTGTGCTTTCCCTCTCCATCATCATATTGTTCCCAATTCAATCAGAAACTCAGAACAGACTTTCTTTCTTTCTTTTTTCTTTCCTTCCTTCTCTTCTCTTTTCTTCTCTTTTCTTTCTTTCTTTCTTTTCTTTTTTTCTTTCTTTCTTTCTTTCCCTTTTTTTTGCAACTCAATTGTTGACCAGTACATTATGCCGGCTGATGACGTAAAGTAATTTGAATTTTAACTGTTGTATATATCTATATATGTTTGTGGTTTTTTGATCACTTACAGATACCATCTCTGGTCCAGTGAATGAAATCTGGACATGTTTTGCATGCAGTTAAATTTCCTGGCATTTCTTATTGCAACGGTTTAACGTGACAGCAGAGTATTCCACTTTGACAATATCGTTTGTTTAGTTTTTACTCGGATCCTCACTGGTTATTATTATTCCTTAAAATAAATAGCATAATGAACAAATACTTTCACATCACATTTTACCCTGCATTTAACTTTAGCAACACAAGGTTAATACAATCTTTCAGTAAAAGTCCAAATCTAGTCAGAACCATCACTTCTCACAAAGGTATCAGAATAACAAGTTCGGTTCACTTCAAGGGGCCGAAGGATTTAATGGGGACAGCCTATACCGCGCATGCCCAGTACATCCTCCTCGGTACTTTGGGGTAATGGCTGCTAGGTGAGATGAGCGGATCGGCCGCATCCTTTGAGTGCGAGGCGCTTCCATCGAGAGGACCGTTAACTCGGGCGGTGCCGAGTTAAAATGGTCGATATCCGACCCGAAAAGCATCCCGAAACTGTTGTACATATTGCGAACATCGTCCTTCAAATGTAAGTTCCCGTTTTCTCTCACTAGTCCTGGCCGGGCGCCATAGCTAGCTCGGGATGCCTAACGTTACCAGCTTGCTAGCTAGCTAGCTAGCTTCGGTTGGACTTAGTGGCTAGGAGGCAACAGTTTATGCTAACGCTAACTAATCTTTATATTGTTTAAGATACCCTCAACTGCTTCTAGGTGGGCGTGTGTGGATGTGGCCGCGGCCGCTGATGTGTAAAGTGGCGGCGTCAGAGCAAAGCTAACGCATCTGGTATGTTTTTGTGTTGGTTGTTGACAGTAGCTAGCAGAGCTCGATGCTAGCTGACTACGTTAGCTCGAATTGTTGGCGCTGTGCCTGCTGCCTGCTCGATGCAGCTCATCATCTCCACTCCGCACGTAGGCTACGCTGTTATAGCTGTATCACCAACTTGACACATCACAGCTGGAGAAACCGAAGCCTCACGTTTGGTTTGTCGCTCCTGTAAATACGCTGCAACATACAAAACCAGCGAAGCTAGCAAAGTATTGCAGTCGTTTGCAGCGTAGTTAGCTTAGAGATTTTCTCCCGTCGAGACCGCGGGGTTACTATAGTTCATGTTGGAGCTACCACAATAGATGCACCACTCACTCATCCGTAACGATGGTAGTCCCGGTGCTTCAGTTAAGCGAGTAATGGTATAAATACGACCATTTAAAGTAATCCAAGTACACGGTAACTGCTAATGGATTACGACAGTTAAAAATACAGTGTTAGACGGCCGCGTTATATAAGCTCGTATTCTGCGAAGTGATCTCTCTCTGGCCAGTGCTAGTCGTGGTGACTTCAGAGTTATGTAAGTTATCAGGGTCCTGTCCCGGGATGCAGGGATATTAATGGATGGAAACTCTGCTATTGGCAACTTTGATGTATTCTCGAGCCTTAAACAGAGACTGAAAAGTTGTCTTTTAAGTGCCACAATCAGAGGTTTGTTGTGGAAGTGATCAAACTTCACGCTGCTGAGCCTCTAAGAATAGTTTCAACCTGTGAAATGGCCGTAAACATGTTGTAGAAGCTCTTCTGTTTGGAGTCACTGCTAGCATTAAGAGAGTAAAGGGCCCTCAGGTTTCTGTTTGTGCTGCTGTTGATTTATGAACAGCTGAGCCTGGTTAGCATCGATTCATTGATTGATTCATTGGAGATCCTCAGTTCTTCAAAGAGTTTGAACAGGGAAGAGCAGGATCACTTAACCAGAAGATAACAACAGACTCTGACTGCCTTGTCAGTCAGCAACTATTTTCACAATGGTGGTTTGTTAGTTTGGGGAACAATGATTATATTAGGTGTGTTTGCTTTATTGAGTTATTTTCGATGCTTGTGATCTAATAGTCTTTTGTTTTGATTTATTGGGTGTTTTGTGTTTCATCCGCACCTGTAATATAATTTAGATGGGAAAAGGAAATCAAATTGAAACGCAATCTTTAGTCTAAGAATAAGTTGGGCTGCACAGTTAATCAAAATAAATGACAACATGGCCAGGTGCAGAAGCACAAGCAGCAAAATGCATCATAATGAGGTGCAGGAGTGCTGCAGAGACGCCAGGCTTACAAGAAGATGTGTTTGTTTGGTACAGACTCCTTTTTGCAAAAACGAAAATTGTGATGCAAAAATGATCAACACCACATGAAATCGCAGGAGTAATATCTGTAGATTAAGAGCAATATCATTTTTAACCATATTATGCATCTCTCAGAATAAGCAATGTATTATTTATTCTGCAATCACTTTAATATTTCTGATGAATTCAACACAATTAGTAGACAGGCCTCGTGATGACGGAAATGTTGGCCATCAAAGATTTTGCCATACCAGTTTTATACTGATGTATGTGCCTCCTTTCAATATCTCTGATTGGGCCTTTTCTGCAGGGCGGTGTTGCAAATCAATGAGCAGGACAGCTTTATGGTAGTACTGGATTTACAAGAAGAGTCTTTCATCAGTATGATGAAGTGCTTCAGTGCACTTTTTATCAACACATTTGATTCCTATAGTCCACACCTGTTTTCTAAAGAGTCATTTACTCAGTTATATTTATGAAAATGTACTTTTCTACTAATATGGATTTCTAAAAATAGATAAGAGACTGTTAACCAACATGTTGACCATTAGAAAGTGTTGTAAAGAAAGAAAATAAACACACTACTAATTGTGTGCTGTGAATACAAACAGAACAGTGTGTGAACAGCTGGGGAAGCGTATATGTGAATAAGCAGATTTTGCCAGTGTGCCTAATTTGTCTGGCCTGTCGCTGAGTCGCACCTGCATTAAAACACCTGGCTGTGTTACCACATAGTTTATCTTCCCAGTCGATTGTCCAGTGCTCTTGTGTCAGCGTCTGGAAGCAAACAGAACAGCCTGGATCCCTTCACTTATACTTAGGTCTTGATTGATTATTGATTTAGATTGAACCATTTGAATCTGTTCTTTGTGTCGCCACTTTTGGAACCAGAACAGCCTTTTTTCCAGTCTAGCTGTTTTTCCATGATAGTGTTTGTTGCAGTTCTGAATGAGCAGCAGAGAGGAACGTGACACTCATGAGTGAGGGCAGGACGACTGCCTGTAAACAAAATGAGTTGTTGGGCTGAACTGTTTGGTTCTGTTGACGGCCCCACCTGACTGATCCTCCCTGCGCAAACACATAAAAGCATTGGGAGAAGCAGCAGGGCTGCTGGTTTGTGAACTCGTTACAGATGATCATTTCAACAGCATTAAAACTCATAATACCAAAGTCCAAAATGAACAGCTTTGAATATCTGACGTGATTTGATTGGTTTCTACGGAGCCCGTAAAGGGACATGGGAGAAAAACAAACACTTAAATGTTTCTCATGCTCACAGGAAACTTTCTGGTGAGCACGAGAAATGTTTACCTCTTTTTGTTTTCTTTTCTGTCCCTTTACAGGCTCCGTTGGTTTCAGATATTTCAGATGAGAAAATGTAATTTTATGGATGTCTGTTGACTCTTTATAAATTTGTTACTGTTAGTGTTCTGACAAGTATTTCTGAGTGTTGTTTTGTTAATAAAACTAGCAGGATAATAGTTTTAAAGTCTGCAGTCGGTGCATGTACAATAACCTGTATTGTTTGGTTCTGTCATATTATTTATCAATGACTTAACTGAATGGTTAAACAGTTTGCCAAATAAGTGTAATTTGTGTAAGTTATAGTGTAATTTTTCAATGAATCTGCACGTGTGTGTGTGTATATATACATTTGTGTAGCTTTAGCTTCAGATATGAAAAGGCCCATTGAATGTTATGAGTGTTAAAAGGGTGGGAATCTTAACACCACCCACCTGCCAAATGCAGGAAGAGTGCCAGCCACAATAAAATTTGACTGTTGTTAGCAGTTAGTCTGCTTTGCATGCACTTCTGTAGCCGTTAGAATAAAAAGCCTGTTTGATTGTGATCCAGCTTCATTTGAAATTATTTGTTTCTTAACCTATCTCTCTACGTCCCCATGAAACTCCCTTCACTCTCCACCCCCATTCCTCCTCCTTTTCTGCTGGTTGGCTTTCATCCTTCCCTCATTACTTGCCGTCACACTCTGTTACTGCTTCCTATATTCTCTGCATCCTATTAAATTTCTTTTTGTGCATTGTTTCTCTCTCTCCCTGCAGTGCACCCACTGTTAACATCCCGTCGTAGTGGTCAGTTCTGCCTGCCGATCAGAGGTAAACCTGAGGCCATGGCAGTGAAGGACCGCGTCGAGGCGGTGCTCAATGTGGGTCTGCGAGTTCCCAGCATCATGCTGCTGGACGTCCTGTACCGCTGGGACGTTAGCTCCTTCTTCCAGAAGATCCAGCGGTCCAGCCTCTCCAACAACCCCCTGTTTCAGTACAAATACCTGGCTCTTTACCTGCACTACGTAGGTCAGTGTTGGCGTCTCACTCACACACACACACACACACCGTATACAAATGGCTTGTTCTGTCTGCACTACATAGCATTTTCCATATTTGATAATGTACAGTAGGTGTTTTGTTTCTACTGTTTGACTGGACTATCAGCTAAAGTGCCTCCTGTTCCGTTGGCTTTATCATCAGCTGAAGTTACAGCAGTCTTGGTTGGATTTGCATGATTGTCTTCAGCAGTGTTAGCCCTCTCTACACAACTCTGTCAGTTTCAAAATGCTCATACATGGTGGTAGGCAGTAAGCCATGATGAGGCTGCGCGTTGGGGTGAATTCAGGACAGTTTGTTCGGCATGACGATAAGTGGAGTTTGACCAAAACTATCCTGTTTGTCCGATGGTAAAATAACACTCGTGGATGCTGTGAGAAACCAGCTTTCCTCCTCCAGCTGTGTGGTTTTTGCCCCAGCAGTGGCATTCTGGCAGCGTGACTCAGCGGTGCCAGTCAGACTTGATGTAAGACCGGCGTCGACTGTGTAGGTAGCTCTGTCCACAGAGAAAGTTAAACAGTAGAAATGAAAAGTAACAAACAAAAGGGCTTTGAGAGAGCCATCCTTCATCACCACTGAACTGTAATCCAACCTTTTCTCTCTGGTCTTGGGTTGACGAATTCCCCGTGGGCTTCTGCTGCTTATACTTGGCTCGCCTAATACAAATACTGTCATCTTCAAATGCATCTCTGTGGGTGCTGCCATTACTGTGTGTGTCAGACAACTGCTTCTTCATGAGGTCCAGGTAGATGGATTCACCAGACTAGTAGGACTTCTGCTCTTGAGTGGCATTCCATTTGCACTTTTTCTAGTAGGAGGTCAAACATGTTCAAGTTCCGAGTTTTCTGGAATGCAGCATTAAGTTTAATCTCTTAGCAGTGCAGTTAACCCTGAAATACAGAAGTCTTTTAATAGTGGCAGCTAGATTTTTGGTTCACTGCTACAGAAACACACATAATAGTAAAGTGTGTCGAAACATGGTTTTAAAAACACTCCTCGATGCTGTGGGACTGGATTGAACTTTAACTGGATGGTTGCCAGTTTTGTGATAAGTTCTGTTCTGTGTGTTCCACTTAAATGTCAACAAGCGAACATGTTTACATGCGTATTGTGAAGTCTTTGTAAGCTGCTGTTAATCTAGTACTAGCACATGGGTTTCAGCAGGTGTCAGGTGTGTTGACACAGAAGCACTGAAACAAAGGAGCATATATGCGAGGGTGACGTTGACACAGCAAAGTCTGAACACGCCTAGCCTGACATAAAAACCGAGGTAGCTAAAATAAAACCGTTTGTTCAAACCACAGAGCAGCACAGCGTTGAGTTTTATTATGTCTGCGTTTGTGAGTGTGCCGTCAGACTTGGCTGCAGTTGGTTAATGAGCCAATAGGCTTGGTATGTGCTGATTTGCACTGTGGGTGGACAGACAGAATAAAAAGGGGAGAGAGGCTGTGAAACCAAAGTAACTGTTGCTATGCACTCAGGAGCTTTAGGTAGAGGACTGCTGTACGATAAGCCTATTGGCAGCAGTGAATGTTTGATTGACTGTCAAAAAACAGCAATTACATAAGAAACATCTGTCACACACACACACACAATAATACGCATCAAGTATTTCACTTTTGGGATTGAAAACACAGCATGGTCAGCAAAGTGCAAGAAAAGCTTTTGTAAGTATTTTCACATTCTGTCTTTGTGCTGTTTTTATTGATTGTCTCAATACGACTGTTTGTGTCTGATGGAATCGCAGGTTACATCTTGAGCCTGGTGCTCCTGACTCTGCCTCGTCAACACCTGGTTAAACTCTACCTGTACGTCCTTACGGCCCTACTACTGTTTGCTGGTCACCAAGTCTCAAGGTACACACACACTATTAGACATTATATAATACAGCTATCCCATGATCTGTTTACTCCTTTTGCTGGTTCAGATGAGAGGTTAGGAGTCTTTGTGTTAAGTTATAGGACGCTGTTATGTAATGAGTCACGATAGATTCCCTGTAAACTGAGCATTTTGATCTCTCTTTGTCAGGGATTACGTGCGCAGTGAACTGGAGTCTGGCCATGAAGGACCTGTCTACCTGGAACCGCTCTCCATGAACAGATTCACCACTGCACTTATAGGTATGTTCTTACACATGAACGCATGAAGACACACGTGCAGTATTCATGACGAGGCATCGTACAAAAAACTAAACCTCGGCAGGTGGATCCATTTCATCAGCTGCTCGCTCTGACCCTCTCCTTCGTGGTTGCCCATGCATGCGGAGAGTCTATAAAAGTCTGGACCAAGAATTACACAGATCATCTGTCACTTACAGTCCTGCAATTTCCCATACGTAACCTGTGGTTACTGAACCTCAATGGGAGAGCTGCTTTGTGTTTCCACCACAGACAGTACTCTTACATGTAGGCGGGATTGTTACTGGCTGGGCGTTGTTGGGAAACAACAGGGGAATCTGGCCTCAACACGTGAGAAGCTGATGCATTTATTAAGTGACCTAATTTGACCCATACTCTACGTGACAACATATACAAACTGCAAACTTTCTTTCCTTTTGCTCTGCTCGCTCCCCTCGTCTTTTTTCTGCCCCCCCTCTCTCTTTTGCTCAACCACACACTCACTACTCACAGCGCAGCACACATGTGTGGTTGTTTATCACAACAGGGAAACAAGCTTTGGTTGAGAAAAGGCTGCAGGCAGCGAGACAAAAGACTGCTGAGAAAGAAAATAAGAGTTTGGGAAATTCTACATCAGAGCGCAGAGGATGAGACGACTTGTTCTGACTGACCCGATCAGTGGTCGACAGTGTTTAAACTCCACCTTTTGGTTTCATTAGCCCTGGTATTTCCTATAATGAAGCTTTTTCTATGCGTTTTGGCCTTTCTCACACATGAATAAGTGTTTGAGGTCACTGAAAACATTGCTTTTGGAAAACCCCTACTAGTGGAGATATTACGAAACTCTGTTTTCACTGTTTACATCCGGACGAGCTTAAGTTTAACCTTAACTCTCTGTGACTGAAAATCCATAGGACCATGGACCATAGGACCTGGTTTCATCTTACTGGAGGGTAGATATGGAGTCTCCTGTGCTATAAATAGACCACACTGAGAGCTGTTTCACTGCACAGTGAAAGCCTGAGAAAGCAAAAATAACATGGTCACAGTGACAAAGATGTGCTGCTGTGTGGAGAGAGAGGGGCGGGAGATTAAAGCTACTAATTATGAAAGTGGACTGCAGATTATTTCTTATCTTTTTGAGTGTTTGTTTGGCTTTTGTAGCTGACGTTCTCATCACACTGGCACAGATTAAATATTTTCAGATGGTTCTTTTTATTTGAGCTCTCAATAAGACAAACGACATCGGAACAAGCTGTTCCTGAACCACCTTTGCAACAGTGTGCACACAGTCATGCTTCTGTACGTGTGCGTCTTCTTTCATCTGTTTTCAGGTCAGCTGGTGGTGTGTACACTCTGTTCCTGTGTGATGCAGACCAAGAGGATCTGGCTTTTCTCTGCTCACCTCCTCCCTCTGGTGGCCAGACTGTGTCTGGTCCCACTGGAGACCATCGTCTTCATCAATAAGTTCTCCATGATCTTCACAGGCCTGGAGGTCATTTACTTCCTGGCTTCTAACTTGTTGGTACCATACAACCTGGCCAAGACGGCCTACAGGGAGCTGGCTCAGGTAATATATCAGATATGGGGCCTAATCGTGCTTGTCTTTCAGTTTTTGTGTCAGGATTTCAGGAATAGTGGTCCTACGGGATTTCCTCATATGTAATATTAATGTGATTCCGTCTTTGGCCCAGTGACCTCCATCTCTCTCTCTCTCTCCTCTCTCGTCCCTCAGGTGGTGGAAGTTTACGGGCTGCTTGCTTTAGGAATGTCTCTGTGGAACCAGCTGGTCCTTCCTGTTCTCTTCATGTGTTTCTGGCTCCTGCTGTTTGCCCTGCAGATCTACTCATACTTCAGCACCAGAGATCAGCCTACCTCAAGAGAGCGGCTCCTTTTCCTCTTTCTTACCAGGTAAGAACCTGGCAGTGATCAAACTGTGCGGGGCATCAGAGAGAGTTTGTTTATTTTGTGTTTGTAGCCTCATATATTTTGTGTTGCAGGAGCCAACACAAGTATAAATATGTCATACAGAAACACTGAAAGGGCAGGTTTAATGGTGTTGGGTTAGGTGTCACTTGGCAAAGGTGACCATGACTCTCAATAGTGAATTTCATGCAAACTGGCCAGTAATTGTGGAGATATGTTGCCTTGGACCAAACTGACGTCACCCTGCCCAAGCTTATAAGAGCCAAATCAGTATGTTATAGGTCTCCTGGGCTAATTCAGTTTGTTAAAACAGGGCTATGATTTTTATCCCTCCACCCTGTCAAGAGCCGTGGCCCAGAGCCTTTTTGTTTTTGGGTAGTCTGTCAGTGCATGTCCAACCGTCCCCATTATTTTGAACGCAATATCTCCTAAAGGCTCAGATTTTCCTCACTCGAATCGAGGGTGTAAGAACAGAGGGTGTCATTCACTGTACAGATTGTAATAGATTTAACCCATTCAGGCCGGGAAAGCATTGCCGCATTTCTACCGTTAAAGCCGGGAAAGCGGGTACGTCTTTCTTCGGAAGGCAGCGATTTTGAGGAGTTTCTCGACTTCGAATAAGACAGCCTCGCTGACATAATTACTGAGGAGGGCTTTGACCCGATCGACCGGGAGTTATGGTTGAGGCAGATGTTTGAGGACAACGACGATGATAACGATGATGAGTTTGAAGGGTTTGAAAGTGAGTGGAAGACTGACAACTACCACAGTAATCGGCGTAGTGTTTTCAATCACACAGTAGGGGTGAAAGTCGATTTGATCAGATTTTTACGGAGGAACTTTGGGCGCATCTTGTGACCAAGACTAATAATTACCGTGACCAGGTTCAACAAACTCCAACTCACATTGAGTGCTTCGGGAAGCACTATCGCCGGCACATCTAAGGCAGACTGTTAGTCATTACATTCTGGTCTCGTTCTTTTTTTCTAGATGATTTTTATTTATTTTCTCACTGTTTTTTATTTGAAAATAGCGCTGTTCCTGCACTGACACTTCACTTTGAGTTTATTTAGATAAAGTGAACACAATGTCTGAGGAAAGCCGCAGGTGTAAGCTCTCAAATACTTTTTGAATTTTGTTTCTATCTGAGAAATCGATCATTTAGTAGCTGTTGAATTTCCAGAAAATCTTCAGGTTTTAGGGGTTTTTCTGAAATCGCCCGAAGGTTTTACAGGCAGTTTTTCCAGGCGTCTTAGGCCTGAATGGATTTAAACTGCGGCTTGACTGGTGCTTGGATTTTTACAACCACAAGGCTGTAATTCTAGTTTGGCTGTTTTATTTGCCTTGTTTTGTAACCATCTTTCACTCTCCACCTCCCTCGCTGTCCTCAGTATTGCAGAATGCTGTAGTACACCGTACTCCCTGCTGGGTCTGGTCTTCACCGTCTCCTTCATCGCTCTGGGAGTTCTCACACTCTGCAAGTTCTACCTTCAAGGCTACAGAGCCTTTATGAATGACAACACCATGCACAGGTCAGTCAGCGAGGATGTGTGTGTGGGTTTGTTGAGGGCGTCTGTCGGTGCCTGGCTGTTGGTTTTAATCACTTTGCGTGTTCGTTCCTGTGCAGGGGGATGACAGAAGGCATCACCCTGCTGATCCTCGCTGTCCAGACCGGCCTCATCGAGCTTCAGGTCATTCACAGAGCCTTCCTCCTCTCCATCATCCTCTTCATTGTGGTTGCTTCCATCCTGCAGTCCATGCTGGAGATAGCTGACCCCATAGTCCTGGCCCTGGGAGCGTCCAGAGACAAGTAAGATACATTTACCGTACATCTTGTTTTTATTGAGAATTTGTTTCCTTTGTCTGTGTCTATCAAAAACAGATTTCCTCTGTGAAAGTGAGAGTGCTTTGGCTTTGCTGCAACACACTTAAAGGTCAAAACTTGGGGATGCATTTGTTTATTATGACCTCAAAGGGCAGGCAGTGTTTTTGAAAACTAGAAAAAAAACCTGGCTGAATGTGTTGAAGCTGATCCTCTTCTCTCGTCTGTCCCTTCAGGAGTCTGTGGAAGCACTTCAGAGCCGTGTCTCTGTGTCTGTTCTTGCTGATCTTTCCAGCCTACATGGCCTACATGATCTGTCAGTTCTTCCACATGGACTTCTGGCTCCTCATCATCATCTCCTCCTCCATCCTCACCTCCCTGCAGGTAACACACAAGCAGAAGACATCTCACACACAGCACACAGTAACTCCTGTTTCATCCTCTGTGCCTGAGGATCCTTATGAATCTATGTTTTGTGATTAGTTATTCAGCTGAATAACATGAAGACACTCCCCTCTGTCACCCCCAGGTCCTCGGCACTCTGCTGATCTACATCCTTTTCATGGTGGAGGAGTTCCGTAAGGCTCCGGTGGAGAACATGGATGAAGTTATCTACTGTGTCAACGGGACCTACAGATTGCTGGAGTTCCTGGTGAGCGTCACACATGCACACCGTTTTGTAAAGGAGCACAATTGAGGAGGCAGGATGTTTATAGAAGGCAGCAGCATTGTTGATATACAGCGTTGCATCTGTTACATGAAGGCGTTGGCTGATTTCCTCCCCTGCCAGGTTGCGGTGTGTGTGGTGTGCTACGGCGTGTCAGAGACGGTGTTTGGGGAGTGGAGCGTGATGGGCAGCACCATCATCCTGGTCCATTCCTACTATAACGTCTGGCTCAGAGCCCAGCTGGGCTGGCAGAGTTTCCTGCTCAGGAGAGACGCTGTAAACAAGATCAAAAGCCTCCCCACGGCCAGCAACACGCAGCTGGAACAGTACAACGACATCTGCGCTATCTGCTACCAGGTATGTGCTGCGTGTTTCTGTTCATGGCCAAGAATATATTTCAGGCTTCAAGTTGAAGCTACAATCCCGTTCCAAAAACTAAACAGAATGTGATCATTTGCCGATTACTGGGCAAAGTATTTCATGTTTACATCTTCAACTAATTTTAGCTTAAAACATTCAGACTAACAGTTTTGATGTTGTTTGTATTGTGTTGCAAGAAATAGCTATTGAAGTTAGCATGCTAACCAGCTAACTCCTAGCCATTTTGTAACTCAAGAGGTGATAGTCAGATATGTTTCACTAACTATGTTACATGCAGCAGGAAATTGAAATTCGAATCGATCAGACCTGGATTTGGATTTTTGAATGCATTTGAAGACGTTTCGACCTCTCGATCACAGACGGACATCTCATCAGTTCATGACCTGCCTAGACTAGGCTGTGAACTAGTCGGCATACTAGCACGGTGTGGAGGCTCCAGCTATTGTAACCTTTGCATTATGCGCATGCGCGAGATTTCCACAGGGCTTTCACTGGATGTCTATGGAGTCGTAATGGTGGCTCCATTATTGCCAACGACAGTCGTTCAGATGATGAGACCAGTTCTGGCGGATGAGTGGACAGGTTCGGTTTCGAGCTTCGTTAGTGCTCTATTGTGTTGTGAACGACAGTCGTTCGGAGTCACTTAGTTGGAGGCTCAGTCGCCAGCCTAGTGTAAGCGAGCAGGAACTGATGAAGCCTCTTGGATGAGAGGTGAAACGTCTTCAAGACAAAAACCAAATCCAGTTGCGTTCGATTCAGTTTCCTTGAGATAACTATGACCTGGATGAATGAGAATATTCACAGGCCAGATAGTAAACTGTTTTCACTGAACACAGTTCATTTGCAAATGATTGCATTCTGTTTTTATGTAGTGTTTTACACAGCACACTGACGTTAATGTGGATCTGATGCATGTTAACATTGGCCAGTTGGTTTTGAAATGAATGAAGATGTCAAGGGAAATGTAACGACACAGCCGATGTGTGTTTGTGCTCCTTCCTTCCAGGACATGAACAGCGCTGTCATCACTCCGTGCAGTCATTTCTTCCACGCTGGCTGTCTGAAGAAATGGCTCTACGTCCAGGAGACATGCCCCCTCTGTCACTCGCAGCTCAAGAGCCAATCACCAACCACCCCTGTCCCCAACCAAGACGCCCCCGTGGCCAATCAGAGCCCTGCAGAGCAGGACGACGCCAATAAGAAGCAGAAAGATGGCACAGCTCCAGATGATGGGAAGGAGGAGGGAACAGGAGAGCAGGAGGGAGATAATGGACCTGTCATGTCAGCTGGAGAATCCTCCTCCTCCTCCTCTTCTGGTGTGCCCTCTTCATCATCATCTTCCTCTTCTTCTCCTTCCCCACTTGTGACTGAATCCAAGAACCAGCTGCCCACAGATCATCCCTCGTCATCTTCCTCCGACACATCGGACATGTCCCCCGCCCCCTCCAAGTCTCGCCACTCGTCCTCGCAGGCTGAACCTGAGCCCGCCCCTCAGCCACACCCCGGCTACCGACTGGGCAGCCAGGAATCATCATCATCATCATCGTCATCATCATCACAGCCTGACCAGCCCACCTCCCCTTCTGATGAACAGTGTCCTCCTTCATGCAGCCTTTGAGCCCCATCACAACACATCAGACATACATGCATGCACATATAAACACACAATCTAAATACTCCATCTGCCAGTATTCTGCCTATATTCTACTTGTCCAGCGGTCGGCTATCCCATCATGTCAGAAGTTCAGCTCCAGATTCCTCCATTTTTCATTCGGAGGAGGAGAAAAAAAAAATCCAAAACAATCTCTAAGCAAATATTCATCACTCAGCATTTAAAGGCCGTTTCTTTGGGCAATTGTCTTGGAACAGATCATCTCAGTGTGTTTCCATGATGAGTTTAACTTTCATGCCAGCGGTGATTTCATTCGAGCGGGCATAACTTCTTCCATGTGTTTCTTTTTCCTTTCCCACAAAAAGGGGGACAGCAGTAATCTCATCTCATGAATAATTGGTAGTTCTACATCATGTCCGCGAAATGTGAAATCCTGAATGAAACTGAAGTATCACATTACTCCTTTTTTTTTCTCCCCATTGATATTAGACCCACGGTGACACTTATAGAATCAAGCTTATTATTTCCTTCTTATTTCAGTCCCGTACATTTCATGTGATGGTCGCTCCCATCCTGCCTTCGGTCTGTGCAGCTGCACTGTCATAGTATTTGGTTTCTCTCTGTAGTCCTGTACGTGCCATGATCTGTGGAGGAAAGGTTCAAAACACTCAGAGAGCCTCGACGGTTGCTTTTTTTAAAATAGTGACTCACAAAGTACAAATTTCTCCATCGGTTTTGATAAAGATTTGTGTGTATTGGTGAATACACGGAGCATCAGGAGAGATTGAATGTTGTTTTTCTCGAGGCCGTCACATGACCTGAAGCCTGGTGCTGAGGATGCGTGCGGTGGTCTAAGTCAAGTGTTCACACGGGAAAACAAATCATTTCATGTGTCAAGCTTCAAATCAAACTTGTTTGGCTGGTCCCAGCAACAACAGCTCTACTCCTCATCGCCAAACTTTTGTATTCCTGTTCAAGAGATGTTATTTTTAAGATCGTTTTTACATTACTGCTTTATCGGACAACACGCAGTGCAGAGAGACTGAAAGTAAGGGGGAGGACGGGGGAGAGAGGCCACATGTAGTTTGTATCTGACCCTTCAGCGACGTGAGAACGTGGAGTGTGAATTCGCCCAAACTTTAATTCATTCACGGTACTGATCCGCGCTCGTCGCCCCGAGCTCAGCTGATTCACAGACACGTTCACTGAACCCGGTGTTTGTCACGGAGCCGCGGTCGTTGACTCTTTCACGGCTCCATCCTCACCATCCTCTTCCTCCTCCATGAATCGTTCTACCAGCAAATTGAGCCGGTCGATAGGAAAGCTTTTTTTTGTTCCACACACACACGCTTATAAACACACACACACACACACACACACACACACTGTTGGCTCCCGCGACGTGTGTGATGGAAAGTCTGAAGGTTTAATAGAAAGACTTAAGAGCCTGAGAATGCCGAGTCCTGATGCACGCTTGTTTGTAGAGCCTGCACGCTGCCACTGTTCCCACAGCGTTTCTGTTCGTCCCTCCGTGTGCTCCTCCACCCGGCTTCCAACGTTTTTTCTGCCATTTTTCTTTTTTTTTTTTTGTTCCTTCTTCGGATTGCATTTGCACTAATGTCATTTATACTAGCGATGCTCCAAAGCCGTTTCTGTGGCTGTCAGCAACCAAAATACCCTCTGATGTTGTTTGTGTACGAGGAAACAGCCCAACCTGTTTGTGTGTGATGTATATAAATGTTGCCCTGTATGGCATCTATATTAAACCAGAGGAGTGTTGATATATAAATGAGGTCGGGGCTCGACTCCTCCGAGGCTTCCCGGTGGTTCGACGGTCTTTGTTACTGTACTCGTCTGTGGACAGAGACAAACCTGGAAGCTTCTGGGAAGGCGAGCGCTCCGACCTGTGAGACCAGCCAGTGTTACTGCCTCTCCGGTCTGCATGACGCGTCCTCAGGCTGGTGTGATCACTCCGGTGCCCTCTACTGTTAGGAGTGGGATCAGCACGGCGCTGACGGACAGGAGACGCACTAGTTAACCATCGACAGTATTACTTACTACCACTATTACTAAAGGTCTTATTACTATGAATGACTTTATCGTTGACATTGGGAAGCGTCGGCCGCAGGGCTGAGAATGAATACATCGACGCTCGATGTAGGATCCGACCTGGCCGACGCTCGTTTATCTATTTGTGTTAATTTTTTTTTTAAGAGATGAAATGTAGAGTTTGATGTATTTTGCACATGTTCCTCTGAAAGGTGAACATAAGGACATCTTTCTGTATTCTCATCAGCTCCATTCCTTAAGTCTTTGATTTCATACAAAAGCACTTGAAACCTTTTACACACATTTTAAAAACAGCCTCATTCTCACTCTGTTTTTTTACTGTGGAGCGTTTGAACCGTGTCGGGCGGAGAGATCTCCTGCACGGTGAAACGTCTCCGCGAGGTGATGACTGTCATTGGCAACTGTATGTGAATGTGCATCGCAGAATTAAACGATCCGTACCGTGGCAGAGAGGCCGAGCAGCTGCTGATTCCACATGTATTTGCTCTGTTTATCCTCCATGTTGGAGAAGTTGCAGGAGTTGCAGTGACTCCAGGCTCTGAGCTGTGACATATTGTTTCATACTGTCTGGGACAGTTTAACATCAAGTGTTTTAATCCAGGCTCCGTGTTTGATATTTGACTATTGAACGTCTTCACCTGATAACTGTCGAAAGCTTACGGACATTACATATTTCAAGTTTTTCAAATCTTTAAATGCATTATTTGCATTTCAAAGCACCTCTGAGATTTTAGCCGAGGGATCGACTTCATGTGAAACACGGCTGCAGCTAACATTATTCTGCCAGTTATTCTCACGATTGTTATAAAAATGCTTCTTTGAATTGCTTCCTTTGTCCAACCAACAGTCCAAAACCCCCAAAACTCTTCATTTAGTTAGTTTCATCATATCCTTTAAATTTAAAAAGCTTCAAGCAGCAACTAAAAAATGACTGAAACTATTTTTCTGTTCTTTCTTTATCGGCTGAACATTGCAGCTCCGATGTAAAAGTCATCAGGGGTTGAACCTGTTGCATAGCAGCTCCTCCTGTCCTGAGCTTTAATGTGTTTTAAAATGATAAAACATTACTTTTGATTTCGAGCGATGAACTAAACATGTCACGTAACATCGTCTTCACTGACTTTCTGCTAAAACACCACTGTAAAAACGAGCCAGCGTGCCCTCGATGTCCCCGTTTAATGGAGTTACCAGCCAGTATAATATCTGAAGTCGGTCTCTCATCTGAAATCCAGATGTTTCTGAGACGATACTTTGCAAAACCATGACTATAACATTAAAGATGTAAGCAAATATGATGGAATCAGTAGCTGCCACGGGTCTCTAGAGGACTGCGAGCTCTGCCGTCTCGTGCTGTTGCCTCTGACTGACACACGTCATCACGTCTCTGACCGAGACTCCCGTCACATCTCTGTTTAGTTTTATTTTCTCTTCTTTACGTCTGATTTAGTTTTTTCCACTCACACTTTTCAGGACCTGCTCCGTCAAACCTGACTCTGAATGCCAGTCGTGTTCTGTTAAAAAGCCCCACGGTTGATTTGTGGACTTGATGCCTGGCATTGCCTTGGTTTATTTTACAAAAATTGAATGTCAGAAATAAAACGAACCATCCACTCTGGACTCGGCCTTGATTTTATTTCAGATGCCTGATTTAAAACTGTATCATGTAATAGTGATTTTTATTGGTAGCAACATCCGACTGCACTTCTGTATCGTACAATACGGCACCGGTCTCTGTACCGGAGCTCTTCAACCAATGTAGAAGGGCCAGATCAGAAAAAAGGTGTGTTTATTTGCAAGACATCACTAATGAATGGGTTAATTAGACTAACAGAATGATTAAAGGGCCAGAATGAGGTTGTAAAAGGGCCACATCGGCCCCCAGGCCTCCACACTGTGCTCCAAATGATTACGCAAATATGATTTCAGTTAAACAAACATTTGATTTTCAATGAAAGTTTTCATTTGTGCTGCTTCTCCCGTCTGTTTAGATCACTGACATCAGTCTCAGACAGGTTTGGTCATTAGTTTGCCAGGTGAGCCTAATTAAAGGAGGTTGTTCCACATTATTAAGCAAATCACAGGTTTCATGCAATGTGGGGAAAAAGATCTGTCTGCAGGTGAAAAGGTATGAAAACACTGGGATATTTCAGGAAAAATGAAGAGAAATTAAGAGATGGGTTTGTTCAGGTGAAGGTGTGTTAAGGAAAATTCATGGTATTAAGAGAGCAGCTGTGAAAAAGCCACTGATGAGCAGCAAACAGGTATCTAAAGCTGCTGGATCCTCCAGAGGCTCGCTGATGTGCATGCAGCTGTGTTTCAGCCAACGATTGCAGAGGGATCAGAAATACATGAAGTTTTATTCCCTGATGAATGCCGTGCTACACTGGATGGTTCAGATGGATGGAGCTCTGGATGGTTGGTGGATGGACACCATGTCCCAACAAGGCTGTGAGAAGAACTGTGCCTTCCGGAGTAAAATCACTTTCACGCAAGACAACGCACCATCCCATGCTGCAAAACATACCATGGAGGTCTCGGCTGCTATGAGCATGAAGGGAGAAACAATCATCCCCGACCTCGACCCTGCTGAGACCCTGTGGAGCATCTTTAGAAGAAGCTCTATGAAGGTGAAACTGTACATGGACTTACAAGTTCAATTGATGAGAGAGTTGTTGAGGTGATATCAAAGAAGGGCTCCGATGTCAATATGTAACTTGATCTGTAACGATGTTTTTGATTTAAATAGCTCTGATTTTAGAAAAATTACCTCCTACTGCAAAAACATACGACAGAATTCTGTTTTCAATCCCGTTTTCTTCTGTTTTGCATAATAATTTTGAACACAGTGTAAAAGACTGCAGCCTGTTATAAGAAAAAAAAACCTAAATGTGACAGTAAAAAGGAAGAAAAGGAAACAATTTCTGAAGAATTTAAAACATTTGAACAGATGAAATGAAGCCAGAACATACATGAAAGAGATTTAGATGGTGTTAGATATTAATCTGACAGCTGTCTGTGTTTGTTTCATCCATTCAAACTTTATTTAAATCTCAAACTAAGTATCTGGTCTGTGTGTAGTTGGGCGGATCAGACAGAAGGTGGCGCTGTTGTGCTGTTTTTAGAGCGAGCGGGAGCTGATGCGCGAGACAACCCGCAGCTGGAGGCACACACACACACACACACACACACACACACACACACTGTGCACATCAGTGAGTCTGTTCATGTTTAATCTGCCGGGTTGTTCCTGCTCCTACAGATTTATTAAGCTCATTGATTATATATTTTTATTCTTAATATCATCAGTTATGATTTAATCTCGCGTTTAAAATCTCTAAATTTTGATTTTTAATGCAGATTAAATATCTGTTCAGCTCCACAGTGACCTGTGGACACTGTTGGTATTTGTCCATTTGTCTCATGATCTAAAAAAGATTTTAGCATCTTCAGGATAAATTAATTAATATTTCAGGGTGTTTTATTAATCGATAATATCATTTCCTAACAATTTAACAGGAAGCTTTTGATTAATTATAAATTATATTTTATAAATGTAGAAATTTCGCAAGAGAATAAATTGTATTTTTATTTCTAACACCTGAAGCGTCGCGCGCCTGCAGAGACGCGCCTCCTGTCAGTTTCTATATTTTAATTGTTTAAGTTGAACACGTGCTCGGATCGATCCGGACACTCCTCCGCTCACACACACGTCTTCCTTCAGTCTCTCTCTCTCTTCTATATGCAGGAAACTGGAGCATAAAAGACTCTTATTCTCCATAATCAAGGTCAAGAGCGTTTTTCAATAACCTCTGGGAATTAAACCCTGGAGCGGCGCCAGCTCGTCCTGCCAATCATCCGCGCAGCCGCCGGAATAACACAAAAGTTGTTGACCTTTTGCACCTCTGCGGATCGATACTCTGCAGCTTTATTTTATTAGAAGAAATAAAAAATAAAAAAAGAGAGATGACGGGATTATCTATTAATATTTGTATTTGGGTGTTGGATTCCCTCTCGGCGGCGCGATAAATAGTTTGAAATAACAGATGGTGCTGCGGGGAGACGAAGCGGGGATCTGGTAGCAATTATCCTCAATTATGTTCATTGTTATTTTGAGCTAATTATTGTTATTGTCGCTTTTGTTTGTGCGTCTCGCGGCGCTAGCCTGCAATAAGGAGGCCCGCGGAGGACAATGAGGAGCAGCGAGATGTTGTGGCGATGAAGTGTTGGCTTTTATACTCGAGCCGGACCGGTTCGGCTAAATAAAACCCGCGTGGAGAAGCTTCAGACCTGCAGCTGAGGAGCATCAGCTGATCTTCATCTGCGGGCCTCAGAGAGTTCTTCTTCGTTTCGTGATTAAGATGAGAAATAATATTGTGTTTGAGTGCTTTGTGTTAAAGTTCCGATCAGATGCTCCAAAATTAAATCGTGTTTTATTGATATTTTCATAATAAAAGCGGATGTTTGAGATCATTAATGTGTGAGTGCGTGTGTGCGCGCGCGTCCTGATGAAGCGCCGCTCAGCAGCTTCCAGAAACTTTCGCGGGCGATTTTTTAAAATATAAATCTCCACATTTGCAGAGAAGAGACGTTTCTGCAAAGTCTTATTTCAAAAAGGACAGAAGACAGAGGACAGAAGACAGGAGGACAGAGGACGGAGGACAGGAGCTCCGTGCCGCTCCACGGCGCGCACCGGACCTCACTCTTTGTTTGGGGGCGTCTCCTCTCCTCTCCTCCGGTCCCCTCCCCTCCCTCTCTTCCCATCCCACCTCTCTCTCTCTCTCTCTCCCCGGGGCGGGAGAAGCTCGTGTTTGGTTCTCAGAGAGAGAGAGAGAGAGAGAGAGAGAGAGAAGGAAGGGAGAGAGAGTCCTTTGGGAAGAGTCACAAAGCGTTTTCCTCAGAGAGGGAGCGGAGAGGCGAGAGCTCGGGACTCATCCGACGGAAAGCAGCGCTGCTCCGGACACCACAGAGCCCCCGACGCGTCCCGGACCGCCGGACTGAGGGAGAGAAAGCGAGAAAAAAAGAGGAAGAAAGAGGTGTCAGATGATGATGCCATCTGATCTGGGTGATAGCTGATCTCTCTCTTCTGTCTGACAGCTTCAACTGTGGATCTCAAAGCGCACCGGAGAGACTTTTTTAACACCTCTCCAACACTCCTCACGACACCCGACTGGCGATTTTAACCCCGCGTTTTAAGTGTTTGGACAGTTTTGGACCCGATACGATGATGTCCCGTCTGTGTTAACGCGCGCTGCTTCAGGACAAGAACCGCCCGCTTTGGTTTCCCCGCAGCACCGAGAAGAGCGCAGCGCACGTTGCTGAAGGATCTACAGGAGGAGGACAAGTGCACAGCTCCAGCAGCCGAGCCACGGAGGTCTGTTCATGTTTGGGATCCAAGAGAGCATCCAGAGAAGCGGCAGCAGCCTGAAGGAGGAGCCGCTGGGAGGCATGAACGTCCGGAGCTGGATGCAGGGGGGCGGCGTGCTGGACGCCAACACGGCCGCCCAAAGGTGAGCTCTTCCCCGGCGGCGGAGACGCGCAGCTCCGCTCCTCCAAAGCTGGTGTCTTCTGTCAGGATGCTGTGACCTGATGGGAGGAAGAACTCTGGATTTTAACTGATGCTAATTTAGATTTTTATTTTGTATAATTTAGAGACAACGTGCTGAACAGTTAACAGCAACATGTGCCGGTGCCACAGATTTATACGCACAGCTGGCTGAGGTTTAATGAAGCCAAAGAGACGAATCACATAAATCAGGCCTGTGCTCTGGGTTTTTAAAAACGAGGAGTAGATTCTGTCAGATTCCATCTTTTCGAAACAGATTCATGGCAACAAAAATTCTCCCCTCGAGTCAGAAAGTCAGAGATGTGAAGGATAAATCAGACACGTGTGCTTTATTTTTATAAATCAAATAAATCTCGGTCAAATCAAGAAAATAATAATAATAATGATGATAAGAATGATAAAAGATTTGCTGCTCGTATTTCTTTGCACTTGTAAACTTGTATCGCCTCCCCACGACTTCCCCTCTAACACCGACTCGTCCTCCGCCCGTGTGTCCGCAGCGGAGTGGGTCTGGCCCGGGCGCACTTCGAGAAGCAGCCGCCCTCCAACCTGCGCAAGTCCAACTTCTTCCACTTCGTCCTGGCGCTGTACGACCGGCAGGGTCAGCCGGTGGAGATCGAGAGGACCAACTTCGTGGACTTCATCGAGAAGGAGAAGGTAAAAAAAAAAAACATTTTGTCTTATTATTAGATTTAACATTTTAATTTTTAAAGGCCTCGTTATTCAGATTAACATTTACAGAATCACGTGAATAAAACAAATAAATGACTGTGTTTAAAATGTATTATTACTATTATAATAATTATTATGTTTTAAATAAGATTTTAGATAAGCTCACACTCTCACTCATAAAATTCTTCGATCCATTTCTTCATCTGATAAATAAGAAAACGTTTAAATAGTTTTAATTCACAGCTGATTCAACACAAACCACTTGTTCTGCGGCTCCCCTCATCAATTATGACACCGTTTTTAAATTAGACCAAATGCAGTGTGTGGATTTTTATTCTCCCTCCAAACATAAACCGGTAATTACAGAGGAATTACACAGAAGAAGCCACAATAACAGCGTGATTACACGCGGAGGAATTACAGGGCTGCCCCGCTTTAATGTGACCACAGTGCGCGTAAATCACGCGTTTATTTAACGCACGAGGAATTCAGTAAGTGAGACGTGTTTTTATTTATGTATATGTTTATTTATTTATTTTAATCTGTCCTGAATAAACAGCTCGGTGTTTGTTGTGTGTGTGTGTGTGTGTGTGTGTGTGTGTAAGGAGACGAGCGGAGAGAAGACCAATAACGGGATTCATTACCGGCTGCAGCTTCTTTACAGTAATGGTGAGAGGACACACACACACACACACACACACACACACACACACACACACACACACACACACACACACGCCGATATTCAGATTTGACGCGGGCACATGTGGGGCAGAGGAGGCCAACAGGCTGCCAGCCTCGTGTCACACAATCTGCGCGCGTTGAGTTTCACATGTGTGTAATTTGAACGATTTCTGGCTAAATGTCGCTATTTGACAGCAGCTGCTGAGGCCGCGTCACGGCTCCATCAGCGCCGCTGTCCCTGGATCAGTGTGTCCGGTGCTCGGAGGCTGCAGGCCTGTCAGCTCAGGGACAGGAGAGAAACTGGCAGGAAAAATATCACAGAGCTGATATTATTGATTTTAATGCCACCTTTTTTTAAAAAATTTCATAAATATATGAAAACAGCCACGCCAAAGCATTTATCAGTGATATCGCCTGTAAAGTGTTGACGTTTTAAATAACTCTGAACCATTAAAGGGTCTAATGAGCTCTGGGTCTTTTATAAAAATTGTGAATCTGTATGAAAAACATTTTCTTGGCTCAGGATCTGTTACAGTAAAAAAAAAAAAAAAAACAAGAAAAAACACACACAGATGTTGAGAAACATTCTTTTTCACTTCACTGGCTTCTGACCCCTTAATTCAACCGAACAACTATGTTTTCCTTCACTCATTTTTTGATTATAAAAAAAAAAATCACATGAAAAAAGTCTGAAAAAATAAAAAATCTGAAATATGTTTTTAATATTTTAGCAGCCCCTAAAATTCTCAGATGTTAAAGTCAGGATTAATTAATTACCACCTTTTTTTTCATGTTTGCTTAATTTGACACTTTTTCAAATGGAGTTCTGAATGTGGTCCTGCTCCTCAAAATCTGTGCACAGTTTATAATTCTTCTCTTTTCTTCTTCTGCGTCCCGACAGGCATCAGAACAGAGCAGGACTTTTATGTTCGACTCATAGACTCCATGACTAAACAGGTAAACACACACACACACACACACACACACACACACACACACACACACACACACTCACAGGTCTGTCAGCTCTCCTGTTACCTCTCTGACAATGAGCTGCTCCACTGATCCGCCGCCCTCCTCTGCATGTACATGCACACACTAATACAAGCGTTTGTGTGTGTGTGTGTTCTGTGGGTGGGTGTTTCCACTGCATGCTCCCCCCCACACACACACACACACACACACACACACACACACACACACACACACAGCACATGTCTCCAGGCGTTTCTGCCTGCGCTCCCCTCGCTGTGATGAGAGCGAGGCGGCGGCGAGCGGGTGTGAAGGAGCAGCGGCGCGATTCTGCTGCTCACAGTAGGAAGTGGAGAGATGTAACAGCACCTCGGGGATTCGTGGTGCCGAGGAGCGAGCGTTTTCTGATCAGATCCAATTGTGCCGTTAATGTTTGTGTTGTTGTTTGTGTGCACCTTCATGAGAGAGAGAGAGAGACAGACAGACAGACAGACAGACAGACAGACAGACGGGTTCAGTGCTCAGTGTTCCTCAGGTAAACAGACTGAAGACTGAGCTTTATGTCTTTGTACGAGAAACAGTGAAATTTCTATCTGGTGTGATGTATGTGTGTGTGTGTGTGTGTGTGTGTGTGTGTGTGTGTGTAGTGAGTGTGTGTCTGGCATGGTCCGAGGAGCCAAGAAGCCCTGCTATGCACTGAATATACTCGCTAATGTGGCTCCAGTCTCACATTGCTGCTGCCACGCTGTATCATATACTGTGTGTGTGTGTTGTGTGTGTGTGTGTGTAGTGTGTGTGTGTGTGTGTGTGTGTAGTGTGTGTGTGTAGTGCGTGTGTGTGTGCCTGGCAGGCCGGAGGGACCACACTGTTCCCTAATAACACTGTTTAGCTTCAGCTTGGTGGGGTGACAGCCAGCCTAACACACACACACACACACACACACACACGCACACACACTCAGTCAGCCTGTGTAGTGGAAGTCCGGAGGTTTAACCTCCTGACACACACACACACACACACACACACACACACACACACACTAATGCACACAGATCCATTCTCACTCTCGCTGTTGTCTGAAAAATGAAACCGATTTTTTTTTTAGCCGACATGAAAAGGAAAAGTGATTTTTCCTCAAGATGCTGATGCAGGCAGGTGTGTGCTGCACCTGTGGGCATCTTCCTGTGTGAGTGCACGGTGTGTGTGTGTGTGTGTGTGTGTGTGTGTGTGTGTGTGTGTGTGGTAGCGAGGGGTTTATATGTGAGCGAGAGGAAGAGATGAACAACAGCACAGTTATGTTGTGTATATGTGTAGACACAGTAAAGCATGCTCAACTTCGTGTGTGTGTGTGTGTGTGTGTGTGTGTGTGTGTGTGTGTGATTCCCAGCGTTAGAGGAATGGAACACTAACAGGTGGTCAAACTAAAACAGTGGTGTGGTTGGCTTATTCGGTCAATGATGTCATGGCCACTGTCTCTCTAACCACACACACACACACACACACACACACACACACACACACACTGCTGGTGTACCACTGGTTGTTCTTAGTCACTGTTGTGTGAGCAGCTTTCTCTGGTGTCTAATGTTACTGAACGTTACGTTGCTCCTCTAAAACCCAAATCACAACACGGAAATCTTCTATTCTTACTGAATTAATTGACTGAGGCTGTTAAACATAAAGCTGAACATCATCCTCTGATCCAAATGTAAGAAAACCCGATTCAAGACCCGACAATGACGTTTGTAATAATGCAAGTTTCTAAAAATAAAACCTTACAACACGACAGAAGTGGCAACAGACGGCTTTCTCACCCCGCCAGTGTCAAAGTGCTGCTAATGTTGGAAACTGTTGCAACGACGACCCGATCGTTTCTGTTTCCTTCAACTACCAGCAACACCGGACAAAACACGAGTTAATTCATGTATTTAGTCTCTAATGGAGACGTGGAAGCAGATAGAAATGACTCGATCATCGTCAGCCTTCATTTTCTGGGGAGATTTTTTGCCCATGGCAGAAAAAACAGCACAGTGAAAGTCTGGTTTATAGGGAACCGATCTAAGTGTTGGTGGAGTCGTTATTCTGAAGCCTTCACATTGTGCTTTTTAGTGCAGCGGCTGTTCAAAACATGCCTATTGGGAACAGACCTATTACTTCGCCGACCGTATCAGTGGTTTCTTGAGAAGCGCTTGTCCAAACATTAGACTTGTAGTTCTCGAGACCGGTCTCGTTCTCAAGACCACTTTTCCGTGGTCTTGGTCTTGTCACGGCCTCGACAGTCTTTGGTCTCGGTCTTGTCTCGGTCTCGGGCCTCTCAGTCTCGCAATGTCTCGGACTGGCCGAGCGGTCTCGAAGGGATTTGTAACCTATAATATCCAGACAGGCACATTTTTTTTTTTCCATATCATTATGCGTCCCCTTCAAGATCAGATTTATTTTGTGACACAGACGGCGTTGGCGCTCGTCCTCTCTCACTCCTTTTTAGACTTTCTCTGAGGTGCAGGGTGTTGGAGGCTTGTTATTTTGTTAGATTTAGGATTATAGTCATGTCAGTCCTTAACAGCACTCAAGAGTCAATCCTCAAATACTGTAGAAAATCGGTCATGCAATTGCTACACATATTTGATTTTTAGCCAATTGATGAAAACATTTATAGTGAGTTCACACACAAGACTCTGTCTCTGTATTATTGTGCCTGTAGTTGAAATAATACAATCTCATATTTATACTAAGCAGCTGAACCCAGTATGGTGCTTAGGTTCTACAACTCATGCAAAATGGCAAAAAACTAGTCTTTTTTTGGTCTCGGTCTCGAGCTGAACTAGTCTTGGTCTTGGTCTTGATACTCTCTGGTCTTGGTAGTGTCTTGGTCTCGGTTTAGGCGGTCTTGACTACAAGTCTACCAAACATCTTCACATTCGACACTGCACCTCGTTGGATCCTCAGATATTCACCTGCCAAACGTGAAGCCAATCGGTCGAGTGGTTGTCGGGAAAATTTGAAGAACAGACAGACAGACAGAGCTTCCTTCCATTTCAGTTAGACAAGTTAATCCCAACATTGTCAAGAATGATAACACGTCGTCCACCACATCGCTCTGTCAGAGACGTTCAGAACGCGACTGAACGTGTCTCTGCACAGAGCGATGTGGAGGACGACGTGCAACACGCTCACCGCTTCACTGCATAACCTTCGTGATTATGATGGATTTAAATCCTAATAGCAGGTGCCGAACACACTCATTTCTCTCAGATTTACGGATAATGAACCTCAGGAACACATTTCACATTTTCATAAAGACCAATCAGTGGAAGACGCCGTCGTTAATGAGAGATTACAGAGTCACAGCGCTGGTGGAGCAGCTGCTCTTGTTCATATCTCGATGACTGTGTACATGTGGATGCATTTGTGTGGACAGAACCTGCAGATTGGACCTTTAAAGTCCAGACTGGGTGCTGCTCCGTCAGGCTCGTATCTCTGAGTCTGGTTCCTTCACAGTTCTGACTGTGATTCCTCTGCCAGAAAAGCATCGTCTGGCACCTAAAGCCTGCGCTTCTTCCTGTCATTCTGCTATTTCTGTGCGTCTACCTGTTTAGTGTGAGAGGGCCAGCACTGACTGTGTTAAGAGGAGGAGGAGGAGGAGGAGGAGGAGGAGGAGGAGGAGGAGGAGGAGGAGGAGGAGGAGAGCGCCTCCTCTTAGTCTTCAGAAGCCGAGCGATGGCGCCAGTTTATCACGACTCTGTCCCGGAGAATAAAGCATCTGTCACCGCGGCCCCGTCGGATCAGTCGCTCGCGAGTCGACCTGACACTAACGCGGGGGGAAGTGTGTTCCCCTGCTTAACGGCTCCTTGTTTACACGCCGCGCATGTCACGCCGCTTCAAAGGGCGGCGGAGGAGCGAGCGGCGGAGACGCTGCATGAAAAGGCCCGGTGAGGTGGAGAGAGGGAGGAGACGGAGGAAGATGAAAGAGGAGGAGAGGAGCAGGCGAGGTGACAGCGCGGTGAAGACGAACGTGGGCCGGGCGGCGGGGAGAAGTTAGACGCTCACACGAGAGGAAATATCATCTTCGCGTTATTCTTCGTGCTCCTGATTGGAGCTCCAGATGTCTCAGATTACCGAGCAGAGCCGACCGAGTGATATTAGAAACTTTAGAGCTCGGTTTAATGCAGTTTCTGAGTGACTGTCAGCTTTTTGTAATCCAGGATCTGACACCTCTTTAGGTCCGAGCCGGGTCAGAACAAGGCGAGGACTGTTCAGAGGGAGATGAGTCGGTGGGGAAGCAGCGGATATTATATAAATACACCGTCCATCTACCAGAGGTGGCAGAAGCACACACAGTCTGTCCTCGAGCAGAAGTACAGAAAAATGACTCTGGTAAAAATAGAAAGTATTGATTCAACTTCTTCACACAAGGAAAAGTCAGAAAGTTCAGGCTCTGAAATGTCCTCAAAGTATAAAAGTAGAAAGTGTTATTTGTTGGAGCCAAACGGCTTCAAACAGTTCATGTAAATGAGGCCACGGGTCGGGAACGTCTCGCTCCTCAGAACCTGTTCTGGTGTCGTTTAGACTTGTAGTTCTGGAGACCGGTCTCGGTCTCAAGACCACTTTTCCGTGGTCTTGGTCTTGTCACGGCCTCGACAGTCTTTGGTCTTGGTCTTGATACTCTCTGGTCTTGGTAGTGTCTTGGTCTCGGTTTAGGCGGTCTTGACTACAAGTCTACTCAAGACATAAATGCATTCATGATGTAGTTTGCCTTTTGTTCTACAGTTTGAATGTATATGTTTATGTATCTGTTCTTTGTGATGTCTGTGTTATATTGTTCTTGTCCCACTGAACTACAGCTACAACTACAACTTGATAAAGTGTGTTATAATTGAGATGCCATTGCACACATCAAGGTGACCAGTTCTTCCTCTTGTTAATGGACAATTTGAAGTACAATTTTGTACTATTTGTACTATAAACTATTTGTATTTTGCATTTAATTTAATGCATTTTTTGGTGCACCTGCGTGCGGGTTCTACAACTCATGCAAAATGGCAAAAAACTAGTCTGTTTTTGGTCTCGGTATCGAGCTGAACAAGTCTTGGTCTTGGTCTTGGTCTTGATACTCTCTGGTCTTGGTAGTGTCTTGGTCTCGGTTTAGGCGGTCTTGACTACAAGTCTAGTGTCGTCGGACCTCTAACAGCCTTTTCTCTCCATTCGAGCCTCCCTCTCTGTCTGGTTCCATCTTGTGACATCGTTTCGTCTGCTGTGCGTGAGATGCACTGATCAAGCAAATAGAAATAATCGATAATTCCCCTCGAATGAGTTAAAGCTAAAGTTCATTCTGGTCCTTTGTCAGCACTGCTTTTGTTGACATGATGAGTCTTAAATTCTGCAAGATTCTGCACAAACTCTGGATGTTGTGCTCGTTTCCAGCGCTGCTTTGTTGAGTTCAGACAACATATTTCACTTTTTCTACTCTCCTGGTTGATCCACGCTCGCTGCAAACACACATCCGTCCTCTGTCCCGTTAAAGTTACGGTCAACTGGGACAGAGGAAAGGCGGGTAATGATGATGATTATCGAGACTCGCGGTGCGGATAGACGCCTGGTATATAAAGATGTTCTGACCTCTTCTGCTCAGTCGCATCAGACCTGATTCTGTTCGTAAAGATAAATGTATTCACCTGGCCCGAGGTGTGAACGCTTCCTCTGTGTGTGTGTGTGAGAGAGAGGGAGAGAACAAAAGAGCAAAAGTGCAAAAAAAGCGAGGGGAGAAGCGAGAGGTTGCGATGACACTGATGCATGTTTGTCCAGAGAGAAGTTGGGGGGAAGCGTCCCGGCCCACTCCGTTCTCAGGCGGCTCTAATCATAGACCCGACTTATAAAAGTGCGTCTCCTCGTCAGTCTGTTCTATCTTTTCGTGCAGTTCCCACACTCTGATTTGCTTTTATTAAGCCGTGATCGAAGGAAAGAATCCCAGCGGCGTGTTAACAGCAGCGTCTTTGCTTTGGCTGCAGCAGCTGAGCAGATTTCAGTGTGGACGTCTGAAGTTGCACAACAGCCTCGTCTCTGCCATCACGTATAGCTTCTTTTTTTTTTTGACACGCTGGCTCACTTCCTGCTTTGTGATTAGATTATTTTTGTTTCGTATTACACAACTCGTGCGTGCGCTGACTCTGGGCGTGCACGGCGCTGCAGTCCTGGACCACCAGGAGCCCGTCTGCAGACTCCAGTGAGGTTTTTCTACTGGAATATTTGCACATGCATGTGAAATCGTGACTGACAGGGGCCCCGGGCCCTGAAACAAATGTGGGCTCCAATTCCAGAAAACAGAGGCTCCTGGAGACAAGCAGTTATTAGTGTGAAGCGCTTTGGGCTACAACAATATTGTAATGGGGCCCTCAGACTGAACAGCTCCGAGCTGTTTCCTGACGTCCATGTCGGCTGTAGTTTCTACAAATGAGGGGCTCAGTCTGCGGCGTCGGCTCCTGCTGGGCCCCCTGTGGAGCAGCATCACCCCGGGGCCTCTGATGGGACACGAGGTTCATACAATATCAGTCTTTTAAAGGTCGGTGCTTAGTTTTCTTACCTGCTTGTCGACACAACCTCATCAGCTTCTAATTATTTGAGTCCACTGTGTCGTGTTTTAAGTAATTTATGACCTCAAATCAGCGTCTTCATTCATAAATAAGTCCTCATTGGTGTAAAATGATCTCTGCCAACAATCTCACTTCTCCTCCTGAGGGAAGAATCACACATTGTGACGTGAAGCAGGAAGTTGGGCGTGAAGAGAAGCAGGGCAGTTTCTGCTTTTCTCCCAGAATCCTCTTCCCGTTTAACATTGGGGCTTATGGGGCAGTTGCTGGAGTTTGTGTCGGTTAGACACAGATAATTCAAAAACCGTACATACTCCGGATAAAGTGGACACGTTGCCAGACAGAAGACAAGTGTGGCTACGTTCTTGGAAAATATCACTATTGTAGTGTGAAATCTGTGGCTAGGATCGTCATCTAAAGAAACATTTTCGGAGAGTTTTTTTCAGGCTCCCCCACTCTGCCAGTTGGTGCTGCGCGAACATTCCGCAATACACACTCATTGAAAATCCTGAATTTTTCTGAATTTTTCGAAATCACTCACGATCAATTAAGGGTCACCGTTCAAAAACTAAACATCGTAGAAAGAAAGTTCAAATACAACTCAAATAGATAAGACTTGTGCCTACATTTTAAAGTTTGAATGGTGTCTCTAGGTCAAAGTATGCCAGAGCAGGAGATGTTTGAAAAACGTCGATGATTTTGCAACTTTTTTGACCCCGTCCCATTCATTCCTTATGGGAAATTTTTCATACGGAGGCTTCCATGTCCTTCCGCTCTATAAGAAACGATGAACTGGTGAGAGGGACAAAAAGCTCTACGTGGTACAGATAAGGCTAAAGGCGTTTTCACTCAGAGCCAGCGTGACTGTGGAACGGAGAAGGAGCTTAGCCAGACGCGCTCGTCAGCTGCAGTTTGAAGTCTGTTTGAAATAACGTACCTCATCACCCGAAACTAAACTTGATGAAGTGCTGTTTGAAGACATGTTGTTGTCACAGCTTCTTGAATCTTGACACATCCCGCCTGCCGTAGTTCCAACAGGCTGCAACGCACGTTTGAAAACGCGAGGCGCTAGAGAGCAGTATTCGTTTGGATGCAGAATAACATTTAACCACTAGATGGGAGAAATAATTCCACAGTGTGTCTTTAAAAATGTCAAACATCTGCAGGGCAAAGATTCACATCCTCAAACTAAACCACTGAACAGGTTGTTTGTAAGCATCATGATGTAGCGTCCCCTCGCCGTATGGTTACGGTTAAGCTAATGTCTTGGTCCAAACACACTGGACCTTAAACTCACATCACTGATTCAAAGAGTTTCCAGTGTTGGAGAGAACTAACCTGACTCTCTCCAGATGCATTTCGTTCCGCCTAGCTCCACTCACATCCATCTGGGATCGCTCCCGTTGGGAGGGATTTCGGCACCAGATTTTCATGGTAAAGCCAATCAGGACCGCCGGGCGGGAGTTTCATAGATGTGACGTAGCGGAGAAGCGACTGTTTTGATTCAGACAACAATGGCGGCTCGCATCGAGGAAGCAAGCGTCAACATTGATGCTGCTGTTTCATCCGTGTTGTCCAATCTACCCAATATTTTTCGTTAAAGAACGGCTCTGAGGCTTTTATCGACGGTCACAGTGTTGGTTTGCGATGCTCGAGTGGATTTGGCAAGTAGCACGATCAGTAAATGACTCCGACAGACGAGTGGTTTATCCAATCATATGCAAGGATTCTTGATAAGGCCCAGCCTTCTGAAACACATCTCCAATGGAGCGATCCCAGATGGATGAGTGGAGCGAGGCGGAACGAAATTCATCTGGCGAGAGTCAGGTTAGGAGCGAACAGCGTGAACACGTTCTGTTGTTGCATATTGTTTAGTGTCCTCAAACTTTCACTCGGCTAAACGAGCCTCGTTTCTAAGCTCAGGCTGCTGCTGGCTGGATGGCAGCAGGTAGTCTGAACCCCGACTGAAGACGATTAGAGAGGACAGTGAAACTTCTTCACCGTTCCCCGAGAAAAGTGAGCCTGTCACTCGGAGAGACTTGCCGGAGTTTGGAGCGACAGATCAAACAGACTGGAATAGACCAAAGACAGACGGGCCGTGCGTATTGATTGATAGATAGCTTAGCGATGTGTGACGTTTGCTTTCGCTTTATTCTGAGCTTCCACACCAGAACCAGGAGTTTTTTCATGATGGCGGCAGGTAAAGCAGAAACTACAGCCGGCCTCAACAATCTTCTTTTTAACTTCCCGTTCAGCTGATCAGCACGTCGGCAGCCGAGATGCGGTTGTTATTTCTTTATTCTATTTTTTATAACGAGGTGAACGAAGTGTTTGTGTGTGAGGGGCGACAGACAGACACAGTGCAGAGAAAAGGTGTGAGTGTGTGTACGTGAAGTCGAGGTGTGAGCGCTGAAGTGTTCTCCGAGGTGAAGTGGGATCGAACCTGTTTCCTCAACAACACTCTGCCGGCGTCATCGTGCACCGTGGCTGCAGTTTGTCTCCCAGTTCGACATCGTCGTCGTGTTTTCTCTCAGCAGAGCTGGTAGATGTCGAGTGCAGCGGTCTGAAAACATGCAAATAAGTCCGTCATGCCTCCGCGCACCGCTGCAGACGGTGACTGACGTCTATCAGAGGCTCTGATTGGCACAATGTCGTCCAACTAGATTAAGAACCACCTGCTCGTATTCAGTCTGAGATTTAGAAAATGATGATATATGGGACGAATATGAACTCATTTACTTACTTTAAGAGACTAAAAGCAACACAGCAACTGTTGAAATTTGCACGTTTCAACTTAACATTTCAGAAATGACATGGGGAGGGTTATGAAAAGATGTTTGACCTGATGATGGCAAAAATAGTTGGTTATAACGGGAAACACTTGGTAGCTGTCTTGCCTCAATCATGTCCTCCTCATGATGAGAAAGTCAGCTCAGATATGTAATCTGAACATAATGTGATAGATACGTATCGTGTTATGATACAACATTAAAACCACTGACAAGTCCGACACACGGAGGCCTACAGTCGACTAATATGAACTCATTTACTTACTTTAAGTGACTAAAAGCAACTCAGGAATCGTTGAAATTGTACATTTCAACTTCAGAAATGACACAGCGAGGGTTATGAAAAGATGTTTAACCCGATGATTGCAAAAATAGTTGGTTTTAACGGGAAACACTTGGTAGCTGTCTTGCCAAAGTGTGACACCTCAATCACGTCCTCCTCATGATGAGAAAGTCAGCTCATATATGTAATCTGAACATAATGTGATGGATACAACATTAAAACCACTGACGAGTCCGACACACGGAGGCCTACAGTCGTCCCGGTGCCGGACACTCGGAGCTGTTTTGGCTGCACAAGACTGAATTGCACGATATTAAAGGTGGTTTTAACGTCGCTGTGTGAAACTCACAACTTCACTGTATCCGTAGTTTGCAGAAAACATGTTCCTTCACTTTATTCTGCTGGCTGACGCCTGATATAAGTTGTTTCTCTGTGGGAACGCTCTTTTATTCTCCCCTATTTTTAATATTCGCTGTTAACGTTTGCCTTTAATGAACAGAAACATCGGGACTTTTACATGATGGATCTCACACGTCTGCTCTGTGTTTAACTGTGTCGCTGTCTGTGAGCTAACTAAGTGTTTTCCCCTTTCGTCTCTCTTCGCAGGCGATCGTTTACGAAGGCCAAGACAAGAACCCCGAGATGTGCCGAGTGCTGCTGACACACGAGATCATGTGCAGGTGAGAGCAGATCTCTCCATCTTCAGACTCTCTCCTCTCCTGTTAGTCTGAAAAAAAGTTCCCAGCAGTCACCTCTCTGTCCTCGATGCATTTCTTATTTTGTCACCCTTATTAACCCCCCCACGCAGACGCACGCACGCACAGACACGCGGCGCCGTATCCGTTGAGGAAGATGAGTTTCAGCTCTCAGAGTCGTCGCTTTAATTATAAAATCTAAAGATGAATTTCTTCGGAAGTAGGTTGGGAGCAAAGAAGTTCTATTTATAGAGGCATTTTACCAACCTATGCTATACAATGGGAGACGTGTGCGTGGATGCATGCGTGGTGTGTGTGTGTGTGTGTGTGTGTGTGTGTGTGTGTGTGTGTGTGACGCCTGGTTAATTAGGACACAGAGAAACTCATTAGTCAGTCTGAACCCTCCTGTTGTTTCACGGCTAACAAATGGGCCTTCCTCCACAATCTGACGATAAAATATAGGCATGGCGTCTCTCTCTCACACACACACACACACACACACACACACACACACACACACACACACACACACACACACAAGGAAGTATGCATATGCACGCTCCCAGTTGTAAAAATTCAAATTTAGCACATGAATTAAGTTGTTCTTGTTCCCCCGACCTTGTCGCCGAACAACTTTAGCGGTAACAATATAAATCGGGGTTCATCTATATGCACCGGCAGGATGTTAGCCGCGAAATCGGCCGCGCTAATATTTTATTCTATAGCTCGCTGAACCGCCCTCAGGCCGCTCGGCTGCACAGCTTCACGCTAAACCCATTGAAATTCTGATGCGGCTCACGAGGAATTTATAAATAAACTGTATTTGGCGGCAGATTTTATGGCACACATTATTGTTATTATGGACGTGATACGCTCCTTTTCTACTGTACGAGTTCACACACACACACATACATATGCAAAGGAGCGTTTCACGCTCCTTTGCATATGTATGTGTGTGTGTGTGAACTCGTACAGTAGAAAGTCTAATGTAAACACTCGCCCGTCTGCAGCGGCGGCTCGGGTCAAACGTTACGGCTGTTGCCTCATGTTCTCACATGCTGATTCTGCAGCGGGGGCCTCACACACACACACACACACACACACACACACACACACAAAGAGCTCAGGGCGTCCATTAATCAGTGTGGCTCATTGTCACGGCGGCGCTATTAGCCATATGCTCCCAGCCAATCTGCCACCGCGCAGACCGCCGGAGCAAACCTGGTCGCAGCGCCGGCACGAACACACGAACGGTTTCAACTCCGGAGAGACAAAAGAGGCGACTCGGTGTTCAGATCGTGTGTTCAGCACAAACGTTGGTTGATGTTTTGTGCATCGTTTTACAGACATTCAGACGTGTTTGGTTTCTTTGGAAACTTTTGGATTTCCCTTTGAATTTTAAATAAAGTTCTGTGAGTTAAGACTTTATCTGACTCCACATCTGCAGCGACTGACCAGCTGTGGTTTAAAGAATAGAGGAGTAAATTTCAGTTGCTCGAGGACCGAACTGAAGACGAACGCAGGTGCTCTTGAAGAAAAGCACACGACGGGAACAAACAAACTTCAGGCGCTCGAGCGTGAAGCAGGAACAAAAACACTCGAACGGGTTAAAAGTCTTTTATTCAAAACACGGCGGCTCACAGAACAATAAAACACGGACCGGTTTAGACCCTGAAGGTTCTTCATCAGGGCACAAAATGCACTAATTGCTTCTTGAAAACGAGAATTACTTTTATATTGAAATGCTGTACGATCATCAAACTCATTCATTGTCCTATTTTTTTACAAATTATGAACACAAGATGTTTACTGTTTTCTTAAAAACAGCTCTCAGTTATCAGTGATGTCTGTCAGACTTATTAAAAAGAGACCCAAACACAAGAGACTGAAGCAACTAAAGCAAACTTTAAAGAAAACTGAAGTCCAAAGCTCCAAATATGAGCAACAAAAGTGGAGAAAAAACGCAAAAAGGCAGAATACATGAGACAAAACAGGAGCCATCCAGCAGCAGAGGGGTCAGACTGGGGAGGAGACAGGAAGCAGGTGCACTGGGGACACAGGTGAACAGGAAGTGGGGTAAAAAACAAATGGAGGAAGAGCCACAGAGGAGAGTGAGACCAGTTTGTCTACAGAACAGAGAACCAGTAATCAATTACAGAATATATCTGAAGAATATGGATCTAGAAGAGCGACTGTGGTTTGCAAAATGACGTCTTCAAACCAGCCAACAAGTCAAAACATTTCAATTACACTGATAGAAACTAGAGAAAAGCAGCAAATCCTCCAGCTGGAACTTGATTATTGATCCCTAATTTACCTTAAAACAGGTTCTTTCCTCTGACACCTCGTTGTTTTTCCTCAGTTCACTGTTTCACTGAGACTTTATTGCCTGTGTGGGGAAGCCCTGACGAGTCGATTACCGAGTGCAGTAGATTTCTACAGCTCAAGGATGAAAATGTCTGATTATTACTCCATTACTTCCGTTATTTTCCCTGTCAGCTCTCGATAATAAGAACTGAGCATTCCATGGAGTAATAATCAGACATTTTCATCCTTGAGCTGCAGAAATCTACTGCACTCGGTAATCGACTCGTCAGGGCTTCCCCACACAGGCAGGCTGCTGGAGGAGAGGGTGAGTTGAGCTGTGTTTTTAATACAAATCCAGCAAAGCTAGCAGATGTTTGATGCTTCGTACTGTGTGCTGGGACTGTACATGTACTGTTGCTAAAGTTTGCTGCTGTTCTCACCATTAATTGTGGCTTTTTGATGGCGGTTTCTAGTTGGAGACATAAGCTGCAGTGTATTGTTATCGTGCAGTCTTTTCTGAGGTTGCTAAAACTAGCTAAGCTAGCGGTCAGCTAACTTGACCTCTCGAGGGGGAGTCTTACTCGGTGTCACGGTGTGTTAGACCATGGATTAAACTTACACCGGAATATCCCTTTAAGCCTGTAGATGAGCAGCATCACCTCCTCTGGAGGCTGCACAGATTTGTACAAACAACATTTTAGAGAAAAAAATGATAAACTATATAAAATTTGCAGCCGATACAAAAATCTCAGGTGAAAATGGCATCTATCTCCGTTTCATGCTCTATTGTTTAAAAATGTGTGTGTGTGTGTGTGTGTGTGTGTGTGTGTGTGTGTGTGTGTGTGTGTGTGTGTGTGTGTGGTGGGAGGAGGGGAGATGATTAGATCACCAGGATCCAGAGCAATAAGTGCTACATTACCTCCGTCCCGCCCCTCCATTCGCTCCCCGCCGCCCCTCCATTTATAACATCTTCCCCTCCGCTCCCGTCTCCTCTTCCTCCACTGTCCACCCTTAATCTCCCCTCCTCATCTTCACTCCCCCTCCTCACCCTTTCCCCCTTTTTATCGCCTGTTTCTCCTCGCCGGTGCCGCTCTGTTCTCCGACGGGCCCGCGGACTGACCCAGTTCACGGCGCGGCGAGCGAGGCAGAGCGGCAGATAGCGGAGACAATGTGTAAGGTGTAACGTATCAGCCTCTTTCTTTCCGCCCCTGCCATCTGTGACGGCGGGGAAACCTGAGATCATCGCCCCTTCCTCTTCTTCTTCCCAGCCTCTTGTGTTTTAGCTTTCCCTCCCACGCTCACCCTTTCACTCCCCCCCCCCCCCCGGCCTCACCCTTCCCCTCCCGCTCACATCTTTATCCATAATTGATGCACGCAAGAAAGCTTTGACAGACGCGTCGTACATATGTGTGAGTTCTGGAGCACATGCCAGTTTTTCTGTGTGTGTGTGTCCCACCCACTCCTGTTTGAGCCTCGGGCCTCTTCAGTCCGCCTCCACCCTCCGTCACCTGTTCATAATTAGGATGGAGTCGAAGTTTTACAGCTTTTTCAGAGACACGCACGCCAGATATTCCCTCAAGATTCAATTTAGTGTTGATTTTTGAAGAAGTACCGAGGAGAAAACAGTACTTTCCATCAAATTCGTTGCCGTCAGAGGGCTCGTGATTCGGCGTTTGCTCTCACGTGAAGCCAGAAAGCTTACAAGAGATATAATTAATTAAAGGTCAGTCACAATTTTAGTGTTTTAGGTTTAATTAATGTAATAAAAAAGTGATTATCACCTTTAAGTTTGCTACAAATTGTTACAAAAAGCCACTTTTAGATCCACAAACATGTCCCACAATGCAACTTTCTTTAGATGTCTACTTTGTAACACTTTCTTACAGGAGATATAATTAATTAAAGGTCAGTCACAACTTTAGTGTTTTAGGTTTAATGTTCTCTGTAGAGATCATGTGTTGTGTTGGAAGTGATGATTTTTCACGTCATGGTACAATCAGCTCACGTACGACCAATAAAAAAGTGATTATCACCTTTAAATTTGCTACAAATTGTTACAAAAAGCCACTTTAAGATCCACAAACATGTCCCACAATGCAACATTCTTTAGATGTCTACTTTGTAACACTTTCCGTTATGAATCTGATTCCAAGCCTGAGCTGAAATAGCCCCGATGACATCACTATGACATCATCAGGGGTTATTTTCTCTGTCTCTTTCCGCGACCAGCTCACTGATGTTCACGTGTGAAAACAGAGCAGAGCTCCGTCAAATAAACGGACATGCGGGATAAATCACCAACTGAGCTGGGTCTCAGAAGCCTCCTCCTCGGTCGGGGACGTTCAAGAGGTCACGAAGAAGAAAGAAAAGTGTTGAAAACCGTCACCGAGATGAAAAAGCGATTTGTTTAACAGTGTGACAGAGCTGTGGTTTGGTTAGACTCGAGGTGGTTTGGGTTCGAAACGGTCGCGGTTAAACAAAAGAGGACACCAAACGTAGACACACACGCAGGCGAGCGATCTGAACGAAAGTCATCTGAGCGAGCTTTAATAACATAAAGCTGGAAAATCGAAATCCAAAATCCCCCCAAAAATGTAGCGACACCACAAGGCAGATAACAAAAAGTGGAGAAAAAGAAACAAAAGCAAAGGACGGGACAGAGACACGGGAACGAAAAGGACAAACAGAACAGACGAGGTGACAAAGACAGAGAAAACAAGGACGAACAGTAAAAACACAAAGGGTCGATCACCTGATGGGACACAGGTGAGGAGTGAAAAGGGCGGGAAAACAGACAGAGGACGACAGAACTTCAAAATAAAAGCAGGAAATAGCAAAATCAAAAACTCAAGCTGTGACAGAAATGACTTCTGTGTTTAGATGTCGTCATGGTTACAATTATAAACACTTAATTAGGGAAAGAAACCAATGTTGGCTGATGGCAGGAAACAGGAAACGAACATTTTGACCTCTGACCTCTGTGACTCTGTGGCTCTGTAACATTACTTTAGTTACTCCTCAGCTCCCGACGGATGAGAGTCACAGTTAAAAGAAAAAATGCTGTAGGGGCGATTACTGATGCGTCTGATTGGGTGTGAGGACGGTCTCGATTGATGATTGGTCGGGAGCATCTTGGGCAAAGGAAGCAGCTGGATGCACATCTGTTCACAGCTTCCTCAGGCAAACTGTTGGTTATTGGAAAATCGGCAGGAACTTGTTCATTGAGACTTTAAGAGATCCACTGTAACAGACGAGGTGGTGATGGATCTGTTTCTCGTCCCCTAAAAACTCGGCTCATCTCTTTCAGATCCTGCTTTTCATGTCACATTAGCCTATTTTTATCCGTGCTGTCTGCGTGGACCTGCTCGCCGCCGCCGTCTCTTCCTGTTGGCCTGTTTTAGACAGAGTTGATCAATTTGTGTGAAACAGGCGTGAAGTCGTCCACGTCGGTGCAGACGGAGCTCAGAGACTGTATGATGCTGTAAATCTGTCTGTTCTCTGACTCTTCTTCTGCTGTCTCCGTCTCGTAGTCGGTGCTGCGACAAGAAGAGCTGCGGGAACCGTAACGAGACGCCCTCGGACCCCGTCATCATCGACAGGTACGGTCTCTCTCACACACACACACACACACACACACACACACACACGGGATGAGCTGTTTGAGTGGCGGCGTGTGACGGGATGTTTGTGTTGTTGAGACGATCCGCTGTCACTCCTGAAACTGATGCTCCTCAGATAGAACTGATGGCGTCTGGTGGGAGACAGACGGAGACATTTGAGAGTCTGCGTTTGGTGGCGAACGGGCGAAAGTTGCAGGAATTAAAGATCCACACACACACACACACACACACACACACACACACACACACGTCTCATTTACATCTGCACTTCTGTACTCGCTGACCTGTGCAGACGGCGGCATAAATGCACATCAGCTGCTCCGTTACCACCTCATGTCTGGCAGATTCGGGCACGTGCACACACACACACACACACACACACACACACATGCACACTCATGCACGTCTTCAGACTCGAGTGAACACACACACGCCCAGACGAGTGTGTGTTTCCTCTACGTAATGCAAAACACAGAGCTGTTTACTAGCAGAGACAGTCATTTTTTTTTACTGCCACTTCTTCCTTTACCTGTCTGTCTGCGTCTTTCTTCCTTCCTGTCTATCTGTCGAGGTGGAGGACTGAAGTTATCCCTCCCTCCTCCTCCTCCTCCTCCTCCTCCTCCTCCTCCTCCACCTCCCTCTCTCTCCTGCAGCAGCAGCAGAGAAAAATGGGTCATGTGCAAAGAAAAAAGTGACAGAGAAAAACTGAAATGAGATCCAACCTCATTTTAATCTGATTTCTTCGTGGCAGTTGTTTTAACCCTCTGTGAGCAGGTTTCTCTGCGTGAGTGCTGATTCTCGTCGTTCTCCACAAACCAGTGATCTTTTTTTTTTTTTCTGTTGTTGTTGTAACCAGCAGAAGATAACGACCACCGTGACTCACCGTGCAGGAAGTAGATTCTCCTCACAGTCCTGTGGAAGCATGAGATGTTTGAGATGAGATTGTAGTAAATATCATTCAGTTTCAATCGTCAAGAGTAGGAATCATTGCATCTCCGCAACAAACTATGTGCACGTCTGGCCTTTTTAAGGAGTAGCTGACTGTTTTGGCTCAGTTGAATAAATGATAACGGGGTCGTGGCAGTGAGTAAAGATGTTTTTCGGACTCCTTACGAACCGTTTTAAACAAAACAGATCACAGTTTCTGATTCTCGCAGCAAACTGTAGAAGTACAGCTGTTTTGTCTTCCAGGAAACAGATGTTGTGTGAGTGTGTGATGTAACACTCCTTCATAGCAACACAAAATAATATATGGTACATTTAAAGTGGATTAAACTGAAGGAAACAGCTGTTTGACTGTTCACAAACAATGAAATGCTTTAAAAATACGTATTAAAGGTTTCAAGTAATTTACCTAAATTGCGAAATGTGAAGAAATACCAGCGTTGACGTCACGTTGGAGACGTCTGTGAGCTGCAGAGACGTCTTGTGAAGTCAAACATCTTAATTCACACTTTCAGCTTTCAGGACTCTGCTCCGCTCGTCCTCGCTCTCCTGCACCTCCCCCACTTGTTTTTGTGTTTGGGAGGAATCGTATGAAGTGGATAAACACTTGTGTCTCAAAGTGAGCTTTGATGGAGCCGTTTCAAAGTGCAGAAAAATCTCAGTTTGTGCGTCGGGTATGTGTGTGTGTTTCCAATCGCAGACCCAGAGTGCAAAAAGCTTCGTGATCGACAGCTACACACAGCTGTGTCGTGTGTGTGTGTGTGTGTGTGTGTGTGTGTGTGTGTGTGTGTGTGTGTGTGTGTGTGTGTGTGTGCAGGACGTTATAGTATCTTTACACCACAGTCACAGTCTTCTGTGTTTGTCGGCTATCTCAAACATCTCGGCTTACACCCCATTATATATTCGCCTGGAAGGTGTGTGTGTGTGTGTGTGTGTGTGTGTGTGTGTGTGTGTGTGTGTGTGTGTGTGTGTGTGGTTGTGACGTGGGGTTGGGCCACTGAAAGAACAGACGATATATTAGACACAAAGTGACAAAATAATAGATATATAATCATAATGTGTGTGTGACCGGACTGATGTTTGGTTACTATTAGTGTGTAGCGTGTGTGTGTGTGTGTGTGTGTGTGTGTGTGTGTGTGTGTGTGTGTGACTGTGTGTGTTTTATGGCCGGAGGAGAGGAGCAGAGTGAATTGTGGGAGATGTCAGGGAACTCGGTCAGGATGGAATGTCAAGGTTACCGTGGATACCGTGGGATACTTCCTGTATCCCCCTCCTCCTCGTCTCCACTTCACAGTGGTTCACAGCCTCTCAGTTTAACATCTGGAACTCTGCTGAACGACCCAAACATGTGGAGAGAGAGAGTCACAATAAGAGCTATAAGTGTCGCCGCTTGTAAACAAAGCAAATATTTTTAAAGTCCAGCAGAATCACATGTAGTTTTAGCTTTAAGATAACAGAAACAGTGGACAGCTGGAGCGGAGGCAGCACAAGTTTGACGTTCTTGTACTTTACTTGAGTATTTCTATTCAATTTTTTACCCCACTTCATTAAATATCAGAGGGAATTACTGTTAACTGTAAAGTACAGCGTGTGAGAGGAGACATTATTTAACTTTTGACACTTTAAATGGTCAATAGACAAGTTTTTTTCTCTTACAAGTCAAAATGAACTGAAAACTTTTAGCTTGTCAGTTGTTTTTCCATTTATATGTGGAACTTAACTCAAGGAAAATAAATAGGATTGTTGAATCATGGAGTATTAAAGGTGCACTATGTAGTTTTGGGGAAGAAATTTTAATCATTTATTCTTCTTTGGTTGATTTTCATGACTTAATAAACCGAATAAACAAACTTAATGGAGCGGAGGCAGCGGTGAAACACAAGTACTGCAGCACAAGTTTGACGTACTTGTACTTTAAGAGTATTTCTATTCTATGCTACTTTACTTTTTCACCCCACTCCATTAAATATCAGAGGGAATTACTGTACACTGTAAAGTACAGTGTGTGAGAGGAGACATTCTTTTACTTTTGACACTTTAAATGGTCAATAGACAAGTTTTTAGTAGATGCTGATTGCACAACGTAACGTCTACGGAGTAATGACACCATCTGCGTTCAGACTGCTTCGCTGTAAACAGGAACAGGACCGTGGATGCAGTCAGACTGGCAGCCTGGCACCATTTCTGTCTGCTATCACGTCTCCATCAGAGACTGAACTAATGATCATGTCTCCATTAGACAATAACTGAGTGAACAAACTCATGTTCTGACCCGTGTTGTTGGCAGTTGCTACTCGGAAGAAAATGGAAAGCAATCAACGATAATACCACTCGGAGGTTTTACTGACGTGAGAGCAACGTTTAGGATTCAGGACGTTTTTAACCTGTGGTGTTTCTACGTCTTCCAGAACCGATCCAGAGTCGTTACCATTCAGCACCTGGGCTCAACGTGTTGAATCATTCAGCAGAAACAAGCCGCTCTGCATCACGCCGCCCTCTCATTACATCACTCCTCTCTGTTTCCTTCAGAGTTTGAAGTTGCGTCATTTTTAGACAAGACTCGGTTTGTAAAGTTAACGGCACGCCGCGCTGTTTTCCCACATTACTCAGCGCACGATGAAAACATCAAGTGAGAAAATGTGACTTCTTCTTCTTAACAACCAGCTGGACTGTGTTTATCTCAGAGACGTTGTTGGAGCTTTTAACTTGTCAATTGTTTTTCCGTTTATATGTGGAACTTAACTCAAAGAAAATAAATAGGATTGTTGAATCATGGAGTATTAAAGGTGCACTATGTAGTTTTGGGGAAGAAATTTTAATCATTTATTCCTCTTTGGTTGATTTTCATGACTTAATAAACCGAATAAACAAACTTAATTTATCCGTTTTTACTTTGCTTCTATTTTCAGGACCGTTCTAGCTTCAAACACTGTTCTGGGACCTGATTTCCCTCTGAGGACAGCTTGTTTATTTAGTTATGGAAAGATATTCATCAGATAAATATTCCTTTGAGTTTGTATTATTACCTCGTGAATATCGTAAATGTTAACGTCCTTTCCAAAACAGCGTAGTGGACCTTTAATAATGGCTAACACTATTCTGGTTTGACCGTCAGTGTATTCCAGTGGGAAGCCAGTGAGGGATCATGTTCCTGTGGCTGCTGATGAGGCGGAACACCGGGTCAGTTTTCCCGTCCCTGGGTCAAGAAACCACACAAAAGGGCCAATCTAACCCTCGAGGGCGTTTGGAGATAATCTTCTCCCGGGCACGAGCAGGACTATACACGTTAAACTGGCCTGTTAAAGGAGCATTATGTAGTTTTGGGGGATATATTTCAATCAGAAGTGACTGATTTCATACGACTGAACAAACAAAATCGATTTGTTTTCATGACTGAATGAACAAACTGACCTTAAAGGACGACACGATTTCATTCTGTTTCACTTTGTTTATATGTGGCGGACCCTGCCACCTCTCTAGCTTCAAACACTGTTCTGGAGATGTTATTTTCCTCTGTGAACAGCTCGTTTATTCACTTACGGAGAACATAAATATTTCTGCGTTTGTATTAATACCTCTTAAAATTCTGAGTGTGAAAACTGCGTAGTGCCCCTTTAAATGTCCCTGGGAGCAGACGAGGAGGCTGTTGACTCGGGAGGAAACACAGTAAATACTCTCCACACTGAGAACCGAACTAATAAAAACCATTTTCCTTTCCCATCAGCACGTCCTCCTCCCCGACATCCTGCTTCAACAGGAAATACATAAAATTAAGAAAGTTGCGATGACGTCACTTCAGCGCTGACGTTAGCGTTTGTCGCTAACAGACACAAACAATTCGAGGCTACAAACAGGTGATTGACAGCTCGTCGCGTGGTGTCAGTGAGGATATCAGTCCTTGTGTGCGTTTGTGTGTGACTGACAGCTAGCTCATGGTAACAGTGTGTGTTCGAGAGTGTGTGTGTGTGAGAGTGTGTGTGGCCCAGTTAATCCATGTTGTAGCGCGCTGAGCGTCCCGCTGCCTCTCAGGGTTAATATAGGGTTAACGACATGCAACGATATCCTATCATACGCCTGCTTGACTCCTAAAGAGCCACATCCACCCTTCTCCTCGTGTGTGTGTGTTCGTGTGTGTGTGCGTGTGTGTGTGTTCATGTGTGTGTGTGTGGCTGCCATTCACTTTCTCCTCCCGGTGTCTCCTACCGTCTTTTCTCAATAACTCTCAACACATCCTCATCTCCTCCTCCTCCTCCGTTTCTTTCTCCTCCCACACTTCCACCTCTCCCCTTCCTCCTCGTCTCTCTCTCTCGCCCTTGCTTCACCTCACCCTCCCTCCCTCCCTCGTTCTCCCTCCCCGTGTCTTTCTCTTCTCCCTCTTTGACTCTGTTTCACTCTCTCTGTGGCCCTGAGGGGTTACCTACCTCACTGCTCAGCTCGCTGCCTGTTTAGACTCCTACGATTGGTTTAATAGGCTCAGGCTGTGTGTGTGTGTGTGTGTGTGTGTGTGTGTGTGTGTGTGTAGGGAGTTATAGTCTCAGGCAGTGTGTGTGCTCAGGGCTTAGATCAGTGTCAAGACTTGAGGAAGGCGGTTTGAGAGTGTGTGATATTGTGTGTGTGTGTGTGTGTTGGGGGGTTATGGGTACCAGTGTGTGTGTCCTCTCAGAGTCTAAAGGGGCCCACATAAGCCTGAGGGGTTTAAGGGGTTCCCTGTGTGTGTGTGTGTGTGTGTGTGTGTGTGTGTGTGTGTGTGTGTGTGTGTGTGTGTGTCCTCTAAAGGGTTAAGAGGGGTCACAGCATGAGGAAGAGATGATGATGGGAAAGAGAGGAAGGAGGAAGGGATGGAGAAAGACGACAGAAGGAGGTGAACGCGATACAAGAGCGTTTAGAGGGAGTAAAAGCAAAGAAAGGAAAGGAGGGTGAGGAGAGAGGGTGAGGAGAGAGGGAGGGAGGGAGGGAGGGAGGGAGGGAGGAGGCAGACAGAGGAGAGAGAAAGGAGGTGAGGTTTGTTTCAGGGGATAAGAGCTTCAGTCTGGGGAGTCCTGTCAATCAAAGAGCGCCGGGTGGGGGAGGAAGGGGCGCTGTCAATCAGCTGGAAGGGGAGGGAGGGGGGAGGAGGAGGGGGAGGAGGTGAAGAAAGGCGATGAAGGGAGCGAGGGGGATCTTCTAAACGATCTCTTCATCTTCTGTGCCTTTGTCTTCCTCACTATCTCGCTCTCTCTCTCTCTCTCTCTCTCTCGCTTGTCCTAGTTACCAAAATATCTCTGCCAACCTGGTATGTCACTGTTCGCTCAACTGTCACTGTCTGACGCACGCACACACACACACACACACACACACACACACACACACACACACACACACACACATCACACACACACACACATCTAAAATAGACAGAGATATTATGCGTTCTCCTCTCTTGACCCGTCCTCGTCTCTCTTTTCCTTCTTTGCCCTCGATTTCCATCAGAGCCTCTCCTCCTCTCACATTCAAATTAGCTTTATTGGCACGAACACCAAAGCATTCTGTACAGGATTTACAATATACGTATAATCATTCACAATGTCAGAGGAAATAAGAGCCGATGCTCAGCACGTTGCTACAGTGAGCGCTCAGGGCCTGAGGAGGTTGTTTAACAACACACACCAATTTTATATTCTAACCTTCGATATTGCTGCACAGTGATTTTTCTTTTTTTTTAAATGGAACTGTTAGATGAAGAGCTGCAGGCGACAGGCTCCTCCAACTTCTCAGCTTGATAACTTACTTTTCTCTCCTTAACGTGATCACTTTGACCACAAATCTGTCACGTTCTGTGTTTTTGTCTTGTCAAGTTTCATGTTTTTAGTTCTGGTCACTTCCTGTTTTATTTTGTAGTCTTGTCTCATGTCTCGTCTTCGCCGGTTCTGTTCTGATTACGTGCACCTGCCCTCTCGTGTCTCACCTGTTTCTCGTTCCCTCATTTGTGTCATGTAGGCTATTTAAGTCTTGGTTTTTGTTCTGTCTGTGTCTGGTCATTATTCGTCTTCTTTGTACTCGTCCATGCCATGTTCATGTTTTTTTGGAGAATAAATCATTTTTTGAACCCCGTAACCCTTGGATCTGCTTCCCGTCTGTGCATCTGGGTCCTTCCTCCACGTCCTCTACCAGCCTACTTGACAAAATCCTCCATCGCCGTCGTCTCGTCAGTAAACTCTCCTCACTGTTGTCACGTTACAAGTGTGTGACTCTGTAGTGTCCATCGTCGAAAAATGACGCTGGGCAAGTAATGTAATAGGTGTTTGTCAGACCACCGTGTTACACCGGGAACGCCAACTACCTTGGCGAGCCTCGTCTCCAGTGGATGAATCCTACTGAGTTTATTGACTGTCCTCGAGCGTCACCCTCAAGTTGACATTTTTGCTTTTGAGTGAAATGTTTCAACAATCGTCTACCTGCAAAAATATTAGTGACGTTCCCGTCAGCCTCAGCTGTACTTTGTGCTGATTAGCAAATCTTAGCATGAAGCCTGTGAATATTCTCATTCATCCAGGTCATAGTTATCTCAAGGAAATTGAATCGAACGCAACTGGATTTGGTTTTTGTCTTGAAGACGTTTCACCTCTCATCCGAGAGGCTTCATCAGTTCCTGCTCGCTTGACTAGGCTGGGACTAGCCTTGGATGAGAGGTGAAACGTCTTCAAGACAAAAACCAAATCCAGTTGCGTTCGATTCAATTTCCTTGAGATAAATCTTTGCATGCTAACTAAGACCGAGAACATCAGACCTTAACATCAATGTTAGCGCTGTCGTCGTGAGCATGTTAGCATGCTGATGTTAGCTTTGTGTGGGTGTTTATTCTATTTGTTATAATCCTGGTTTGTAAAGAAGTCTCTCTCTCTCTCTCTCTCTCTCTCTCGCTCGCTCGTGTTGCAGTATCACTTCCTGTGTTAAAGGTCAGCAGTTGCTCGGAGATGAGGACTATTGGGAATTATTCATATCATCGACTTAATGTCAACGTTCACTTCTCACACTGTGTTTGTGCTTGTGTGTGTGTGTGTGTGTGTGTGTGTGTGTGTGTGTGTGTGTGTGTGTGAGAGAGAGAGAGAGAGAGGAGGATGTTTTATTCATTTCTCTCATTAAGTCTCTCAGTCTGTACCTGTCCCAGCATTTAGAAGCTTGGCATTCACATTACAACTTGCTGATTTAGTTTAACTCCCGGCTTTAGCGGACACACACACACACACACACACACACACACACACACACACACACACACACACGCACATGCTATTTTCTGTCTAAACTAACTGTACACGGTTGGTTCGGGGTCGGTGCTGGAGGTTTTGTTGATAAAACTGGCAGCAAAGGAGCTTTTTACTCTTTTATTTATCCTCATTTTCATTTCTTCTTTATCCTTTATTTGACTGTTTGTCCCTGTGTGTATTTGTTGCGTTTTTTTTTGGTAATCTCTGGTAGAAAATGAGATGCAGAGCTGAGGATAGAAGAAGTAGTTCCTCCTCCTCCTCTGCTCGCTCGTTCTCCGTCCACCTTGCTGTCGGTGTGTCGGCGAGTTGTTCTTCTGTGGATGTTAGTAAGAAGGCTGAACTGCTCCGGGCGACGACTGCAGTGAAGTCCACGCAGATGTGTGATACGTGCCCGAACCCCCCTCCCTCCACACACACACACACACACACACACACACACACACACACACACACACACACGCCCTTTTCCTCTTTCTGTCCTCCCCCTTTCCTCCTCTTTCACCTCCCTCATCCTCCCTTTCCTCCCTCAGGCAGGGATCACGTTACCCTAAAAGCTACAAACACAGACATGATGGCCTCACACACACACACACACACACTAGCACACACACACACACACTAGCACACACACATTTTCCCATCTGTTCCTGTCGGAGCTGTTATGATGCCTCGTTTACTCTGAGAGGCTGCCTGTTGTCAGAAACTACAATTACTTTTTATGCAGCGTGTGATTTGTGTTGAGAATAATTGAACGTATGCAACATTTAGGGTGACGCTCGGCCAGCGTTGTGTGTTCGTAGTTAAATTTTATTAGGATAAGTAGAAAAAGAATTATGTAATTTTAAAGCGAGACCACATAAACATGTTGCCTCTTTCACAGTCACACCACAACTAAACAGATGAGGAGTGAGTCCCGTCTCAGGAGATCGAATACATCACATCTTAGAACCACTTACTTGATTTTGCTTGTATTTCATCATCATCATCATTTCATCATTTTCTCCAGAGAATGAAGCATAATGACTCTGCTGATCCTCCGACTTGTCCTCCAGCTCCACCATGATGTTCACACATATGAGTTTTATAATGGAATGTGTTGGTTTGCCATTAAATATAATGACTTATGCTTCTTAATTCACTCTCGCGGCATCATGAGGTCTAAATGTAATTTTATTTGGAAAATCCATCAGCCTCAGTTTTATATTGTGTACAGTGCTAATTAGCACAGGTAAGCATGCTAACATGCAGCGACCATATAGCTGCTAAACATCATCTTCTTATGCCGTTTTTCCACCGACAGTACCAGCTCGCCTCGCCTCGACTCATCTCGCCTTTTTTGCGTTCCCATTACTGAAATCTGGTACCTGGTACCTGCTAAAGTGGAGCTTTTTTAGCATCACCTCCGTATAAGTTCCAACCGAGCTGAGCTGATACTTCTGTGTGACGTAAGCTGGCAGCCGGCCTCTGATTGGACAGAGAGCGACGCCACTTGACGACTCATGACGAGCGCGACGTCCGAGCCTGACACCCGCTACCTTTAAAAACTAGCATCTGCGTTCAGTCAACATAGCGATTACATGGAAGGAACAACGCGCAGGAACACGGCGTGGACCGTGGCAGAGGTGGAGACGCTCCTGAGTGTTGTCGCTGAAGACGCATCCAGAACGAGCTTGATGGTGCGACAGGAAATGGAAAGGTGGACGTGTTTTGCGTAGCCCACAGCTAGCCCTGTTTATGTGTCGCGTGGATAAGTACGTCACTGATGACGACCCGCCCACGTTGAAGACGACCCGACCACGTCTGATGACGACCCGCCCACGTTGATGATGACCCGCCCACGTCTGATGATGACCCGCCCACGTTGATGACGACCCGCCCACGTTGAAGAGACACTAATTCTAGATGGAAACGCAACGCGTCTGAAACCAAACCAAGTAGAGCCACGCTGAGCCGAGGCGAGGCGAGCTGGTACTGTCGGTGGAAAAACGGCATTATAGTTTTGTCCTTGCGAGCATGTCTAGCATGCTGATGTTAGCATTTAGCTCAGTACAGCTGCACAGAGCGACTGGCAAAGACAAAGTCTGTTGTCTTGATTCAAATAAATAATAACTGTGTTAATGAAAGATTCAGTTTAGTATTTGACGTAGTGTATGTTTAGCTTCATTTACACCTTATTATTCAGTGTGACATGTTGTCGTGTAGCTGTTTTTTATTTAATTGAGGGCTTCAACCAATCAGTAACTTTCTGTATATGTTATCTATAGTTGCAGCATCAATTACAAAGTGCAGATAAAGCTGTTTTAAGCATCGTTTTAGCTAACTTCCTGTCCAGGAGCAGGACGATCCTGATCTGTGTGTGTTCCCCCGAGCAGACAGGACCGCCTCTTTATGGAGTTCTCTGTCCTGATTGGATAAAGTGAGCAGAGATACCGGAAAATGTCTAATGTTTTATTTCAATAAGAGACAGCAGCTTTAAAGGTGCAGTTTGTAGGAGAGTTGATTGTTCTGTGTCAATCTCAGCTCGTCAGTGTTCAATCTTCGGTCTTGTGGCCGATCTACCGACCCAAAGTGAAAGTATCTGACTCAATAATCAATCTTTCTTATATTCAACTTAATGTTTGCCACATCTCATCAACAGTTCTGTTGGCATACAGTCGAATCAGTCTCATATGCATTTGTCTCTTTTATTGATCAGAACACAAGCCGATGGTGTTTGGCCCGTTCTTAATCCTTGGATTGGTTCAGTAAATGGCCGTCAATTGCAACAAAACCAGACCAATTTGAATTGCTGAAAAACATCATATATGCAGGCAGTGATTCAGAGGTCTGGCTATGGCACAACTCTACAGCGATTTATAAACAGGACACGGTGTGCTGGAAATCACTCCGAGCCACAAGCCCGACAGTTTACTGGATATTGTATCACGGAGGGAAAAATCAAGCCGGAGTGTCGGCGATGTGGAGCAGGACACATGATTTCAGCCTGAATCTATATTAAATCTTTTGTCCCTTCAGGTAACTAATTAGCTGACTGACTAATTAACCTGCCGACTGAGTTATTTAACCGCTCGGCTGATTGATCAGCAAAGTTACCGACCGATCACTTACAAGCTCAGTGAGTGATTATGTAACCTACTACTGGACTGGATGACTTATTCCCCCGGCTGCTTGGCAATCCAGCAAAAGACCTATCTGATGTGCGTGTGTGTGTGTGTGTGTGTGAGTGTGTATTCGTGTGGTATGTGGATAACCTCCCGGTGGGCGATGAGACTGTGGTTAGAAGCCTCTGGGTACCTCCACACAGAGATCCCTCTCACCGTACACCCATTACTGGACGGCCATTAGTCTCTCTCTCTCTCTCTCGCTCACACACACACACACACACACACACACACACACACACACACACACACACACACACACACAGTATCAAGGGGGAAAAAGTACAGAGCGGCTCATTCACGATAGGTGGCTGGTGTTGGTGTGTGTGTGAATATCTTAAGCTCTGTCATTAAAAAGCAAACAAATTTAGTTGATCTGGAAACTCCCTGCAGACTACACACACACACACACACACACACACACACACACACACACACACACACACACACACACGTTAACAGACACACTGATGGGAGTGGGAATTTTCCCCTCACCACAAAGTGAGCTGGTGGTTGAGGGGTTTGGGGAGGCCGGGCCGGAGTGTGTTTACCTTCTGTATGAGGGTTTGTACGACTGTAAGAAGGAATTTAGAGAGCAGAGCGAAGCGGAGAGTAAATGTGCCAGCCATGCATCATTTCATTATTAATAGCCGTGTCGGAGTAAAAATGCTAACCTTGTCTGATCTTACGGACGGCTGAGTCTGCAAGCACTACACTCCTCTGTGTGTGTGTGTGTGTGTGTGTGTGTGTGTGTGTGTGAGTGTGTGGTGGGGGACACTGGTCCACAATGAGGTCTTGTTTCCCTTTGTTAGGGCTGTGCAGGGCGAGCTGGTGAAGTCATTGTAACCCACACAGGTATAAATATCTGTGTGTGTGTGTGTGTGCATGCATGTGTGTGTGTATGTGTGTGTGTGCGCGCGCGTGTGTGTTGGGGCGGTGTTTCCCGTGCAGAGCCGGCCAGGAAGAGAGCACCAGTGTCCTGCCGAGAGGGGCATTGTTATCTACCTCCGAACACACACACACCTCCACACACACACACACACACACACACACACACACACAAATGCATCACCACTCCCAGCCTGAGCTGCCTGATCTGCACACCGTCTGTGTCGCCACAGAAACACGTAGCACACGCCCAAACAAACAACAAACGCTCTGTTCTGCGCCGTGACAGGCGGTAAAAAAAAGGAAACATCCAACACACACACACACACATCTACACACACACACACATCTGCACACACACACAGCGATACAACATACATGCTGGTCCGTGTGGTGTTTATGAAACCGACTGTCCGTTTTCAGACACGTTACTGTTTTTTCTGCTCTGTTGTGCAGCTAGAAAGCAGAAAGCCGAGCCCCACACACACACACACATGCAAACACTTGTGCACAAACACACACACACACACACACACAGAGGCAGGCGAATGCAGTCCTATGGAACTGCGGAGGTGTAATCTGTCAGACAGGAAGCTAGCAGGGTCAGAGGTCACCAAGCACTAATCGATTAGCCGTCAGTTAGTGCTGCACTCGAGAGGAGAGCACAGCTGAGGCCAGCTCTTCCACAGTGTGTGTGTGTGTGTGTGTGTGTGTGTGTGCATGTGTGTGTGTGTTTTGGTGTGAGTGTTTTTGTGTATCTGTGACAGCACTGCGTGGGTGCATGTGTTTCTTGGACTTATTGATCAGAGAGAATTTCGACTGAATTTTTGGTCTGACCCTCCGAGGTTAAATACTGCTCTCTCCCTCCTCCTCCTCCCGTCCTCCCATCCTCTCTCCCTCCCTCTCGCCCTCTCTCTCCCTCTGTATCTTTCTCCGAGCGCAGAAAAGAGACGCAGAAACACTTGAACTCGGGTCACGCTGAGTAGGTGTTAGCCAGCTTAAGTGTCAAACCCGCCGCTCTCATCTGGGTGTTTATTTAAAATGAAAGACAGCTTCAGTAAATCTGCATTTCTTCTCTGTGACCTGTGGCTCTGGCATGAATATAACTGGTCTTCTCTGGGTATTTATAATGCACGCTCTTATGAGAAACTGCCCCGAGAGCCAAAAGGTGATGGCAACTTGCTTGTGCTGACAGACAGAAGAAGACAGACGGATAAAGAGTTTCAATCCGAAAGCAGCGTTTAAACACATCAGTGGTGTTCTGATTAGAGTTTTTTGGCGTAGATGGCTAATGTGAACATTTAAACATGTCGTTTTATATTCTGGTTTTCATTTTTGCAGAAAATCTGCATATTATGTGATTAAATGCGTCTTTCTGTCACGGTGTTCCTGTGATCTCGTTCAAATATTGTGAATTTAAAGCAGCCCGTCCTTCCGTAATTGTTGGGGTGGTAAAGGAGGAAGTCAGGCGAACTAGTTTAAAGAGCGAGCAAGTCCACGGGGATAAACGGTCGGATAATGCTAATGGTGCCCCGCGTGAGACATACTGACCATACGCTGCGATGGCCGTGTTGTTCTTGGAGTAAGTTATGATTATTTATTGCATTAAAGTTAAATTTCCATGCATTGATAGATTAGTTTGATTCATTTAAGTTGTTATGGTTAAGTCAATTCTTTTTGAATATACTCTTAGTCACATAATGATGTAAAGTCAGAGAAGACGAGATGATGATGCCGCTCTGTCCATTAAATATAGAGCTACACTCAGAAGAAAACATCTAGCCTGGCTCTGTCCAGCAGTGACAGCCCACGATCCACCACAAGCGTCTTTTAAAGCTCAATAATTAACAGGTTGTATCGAATTTGTTTCGTCCACAGAAAAACCTGAGGTATAAAAATAAGAGCTTGCCTTTCTTTAGCGTCTAAACGCCGCAGTATTTCTTGTCCCTGTGCAGTTATGAGGTAATGTCAGACTATTCCTGTAAAGAAAATAAACAGCAGGATCGCTTTACAGAAACATTGTCCTGGTTGTGGTGTCGCCGTGTCCTTAAACCTCAACACTTTACTCCGAAACTAAGAATAACAGCTTCCATGAAAAATGAGGACATGTGGGGGAAGCAATGAAAATAACACTGTGTTTAGAAAAATATGTATACGGAGCATCTTTAGCACAAACAGTTCCTTTGAGATTAATAAAGTTCTCTCAGAGATGTTACTGGAATCACAGGAGTTTATTTCTTTATTTGTTGTTTAACTTAGAGAGCGTAAAACAATGTAGAAGCTTCTAGATTTCTTGTTTATGAAATATGATGAATTTCCAGGCGTTGAAGCAGCAACATCAGGATACTGTCTTTCTGGATTCATTAATAATAGTCTAACGATGGACCATATTCTCCACTCAGGCCCGTTTTGTGAGTGCATGTCTGTGTTCCTGTGTCTAATTATGAGTCCCTCACAGCCGGCGGGTCTCATGGGAGGCTGGTAGGTGAGAGTGAGAGGGAGACATCAGGGGATTAGTTTTTAGAAGGTGACCACCTCATTATAAGACTACATGTTATAATGATTCGTGGTGTATATATATATATATAGAGGGAGAGAGAGTGTGTGTCTGTGTGTGTGTTTTATAATGATGCTCAGAGTTTCTTCCTCTGGGAGCAGCAGTGTTTGTTGTCTTTCTCCAGGGACCCGAGCTTCTGACCTTTCACCTTCCTAACTGCATCCACACCTTCCTACCTCAGACTTCCCCGCTTCGAGTCGCCACAGGCCTTTCCCCCCCGAAACACACAGAGAAATCAGAATTCCCCTTCGTGGCTTCTCCGGCGTGATTTTGGAACGATTACAGGTTCTAACTGCGGCTGAAAGTCACATTTATTCCCTTCAGTGACAATATGTTCATCTCGCACGTGTGTGGCTGCTGTTAAGCGGTAACAGATAGCCTGAGCGCGCGGCGTGGCGATGCTGTCATTACCGTTGTGCTTCTCCGCTGATGTGTCACGGCTGATGTCACACGCTCAATTGGCCCCGTCGACAGCCGCCATCACTCAGACTGTTTACTACACTTTTACTACAGTTATCACTCACTCGGCTGCTGCCGCCGCCGCCGCTGCTGTGACGGCGAGGCGCCCCGCGCTGCTTCCGAAACCACGCGCTGAGATAACACCAGAGGCGAACACACAGAGAGGGAGAGTGGTTGCTGCTTGCGGTCTTTGTCTTGCCCATCAACACACGGAAACACTCATTAAGGCTGAGTGTGTGTGTGTGTTTGTAGAAGTGAGAGGAAGAGAGGGAAGGTGAGGAAGGGGCCTCCATCAAAACATCTGTGGTTTGATTCAGTAGCCCCTTTTAGTTAGAAAAGGTGGCACATTTGCAGCAAGGTAAAGGCTGCAATGTGCCACATTTTAAAAGGGAAAATAAAATTCTAAAAGGGAGGTGTAATATTCCTCCTTTTCCAAACAGCCTCCACTTTTCCTCCTCTGGTAGGCGTCAACATGTGACGTGACGTGAAGCAGGAAGTTGGGCGTGAAGAGAAGCAGGGCAGTTTCTGCTTTTCTCCCAAAATCCTCTTCCCGTTTAACATTGGGGCTTATGGGGCAGTTGCTGGAGTTTGTGTCGGTTAGACGCAGATAATTCAAAAACCGTACATCCTCCTGATAAAGTGGACACGTTGCCAGACAGAAGACAAGTGTGGCTACGTTCTTGGAAAATATCACTATTGTAGTGTGAAATCTGTGGCTAGGATCGTCATCTAAAGAAACATTTTCGGAGAGTTTTTTCAGGCTCCCCCACTCTGCCAGTTGGTGCTGCACGAACATTCCGCAATACACACACATTGAAAATCCTGAATTTTTCTGAATTTTTTCGAAATCACTCACGATCAATTAAGGGTCACCGTTCAAAAACTGAACATCGTAGAAAGAAAGTTCAAATACAACTCAAATAGATAAGACTTGTGCCTACATTTTAAAGTTTGAATGGTGTCTCTAGGTCAAAGTATGCCAGAGCAGGAGATGTTTGAAAAACGTTGATGATTTTGCGACTTTTTGACCCCGTCCCATTCATTCCTTATGGGACATTTTTTGCAGTTTGTCTTCAAAATAAGAGCTTTACATTGCACCCCATTGGAGTTTAGAACTGGGTTCTTAGGGGGGCTTTTAATTTGAAAGTAGCGACCGCTATTAGCTCGCCGCTACAACAACAAGCGGACAACCAAGACAGCTACAGAGAGCGAGGAGACGCTAGCATCTCCCGGATCTCAGCGGCTTTCCAGCTGCTCATCTTCGTGGATGAAGTGACGAACTGACTGCTGTGATCAGCTGTTTCCTGGTTTTAAAACTCCCGGCTGTGGGTGCGCAGCAGTGCACGTCATCCACACCTCCGCCCATCTCAGCATTTGCCACCACATTGCCGCCTCGGATTTACAGCAATGGAGGCGCAAATAAGTGTAACGTTACCCTCCGAGGGGCAAAACTGGTGGAACAAAACAGACCACCAGTTTGCCGCCTTCTGTCTAAATCCACAGAGCGAGCCGCCAAAAGGACGGCAGATTGGTGGCTTACTGCCCAGAATAAAAACGGCTAGTGTTGCATTGTTTTGAATTCTTGTTCAATTATTCCATCAATTACCCGATTAGTTGTTTGGTCCGTAAAGTGTCAGAAAATGGTGAAAAATGTTGATCAGTGTTTCCGAAAAGCCCAAGACGTCCTCAAATGTCCACAAAGATCTTCAGTTTACTGTCAGAGAGGAGTAAAAAGAACAGAACACATTAAAATCTAAGAAGCTGGAATCAGAATTTTCCCTGAGAAAAATTACTCAAACTGATTAATCAATTATAAAAACAGTGTTGCAGCTCCGGTGTGAACGTACACATGTTCAAGTTCAAGACTGCAAGTACCTATGTGTGTGTGTGTGTGTGTGTGTGTGTGTGTGTGTGTGAATCTAGGTTATGTTTCTTATTTCCACATGATTAACTAACTCGCGTCTCCGGGACCGCTCCCTCCACCTCGGCCCGTGCCTACCCATAAGGCCGCGTGTCAGTGGGGAGCGCTTGATTTATGCCGGCTGAATATGTAACGAGCCGCTGTAAATTCACCAGCCGGGGCTACATGCATCACTTTTCCTCCACTGTCGTAATTTAGGTGCCACCCGCATATCTGAGATGCTAATGGGTTAAATTACTGGGTTAGTTCTGGAGATTTATACGCGGCTAACGAGAGTGGTGCGAGAGGGGTAGAGCGACGGAGGGGGGGGAGGAATAACTAGGGGGGTGGGGTCTTGAAAAAGAAGGCTTGAATAAAGAGTGGAGGGGGGAGGAGGAGCGTGATGGGGCAGAGGTGGAGGGAGAGGAAGGACGACTGTGTTCGGGCTAACGGGAGAGTCTAAAAATGGAACCACAGTATTTTTTTCCATTTTGTAGAAAAGCGATTTGTCGCTTTTATCCATCCAGGAAAAGGTCAACTTGGTGTTTTTTCCACAGGATCTCACAGTCAGCTTTGAAACAATTTTGACCCATCGTGGCAGGAAACGTACAGGTGTTGCTCGTGACATCATCAATAGCGCCGTTCTGTTCTATGAGTCAGCAAGCACAATGCCAGGAAACTGAAACCGAAGCGGCGAAAAGGAATTCAGCCATCAGTCATTGTATTATTCACATGGCGTGACATGTTGTGGCCTTACAAGGTTATTATGGTGAATAGATGCCTTTTCACACAACCAGTAGGCGCCTGTCAACATTAGCATTCATTTGGAGTCACGTTTCTGACCTCTTGATCAGAGTAAACCCATTATTTAGTCTACTTTTGGCTCTGTTTTTGGTCTCCACCAGTGCACGAGGGCTGTTTCTGCTGGTAACGAGGCTAATGAGGGTGGCGAGACTGAACTTAAATAATTTAAAGTTAAAAAAAAGCAATTAAGCTAATCTTTTGTTTAACATGGAAAATCGATCTAAAGTATATTTCCATCTTGACTTTTTGTGATTATTTACTGGACGTAAGAGTCAGGATGGACCGGTGCTAGCTGGTTAGCATGCTAATTTCAGCGGAGATGTCTTTGACGTGACTTCAAAACTGTTTCTTCACATTTTGTTGAGAATTTTAGTAAAGAATTTTTTGTTTTGTTAAAAATGTTTTACATATTGCACCTTTAAAGAGGCTAAAGGTGTCTTAGTCTTCTTTTGGCTCTGTTTTTGGTCTCCACCAGTGCACGACGGCTGTTTCTGCTGGTAACGAGGCTAATGAGGGTGTTGAGACTGAACTAAAACAATTTAAAGGTAAAAAAAAAAAGCAATTAAGCTAGTCTTAGTTCAGTTAAAAAGGGAAACTTAAATTCAGAATGTGCCCTGATGATTTTGTTTAACATGGAAAATAGATCTAAAGTATATTTCCATCTTGACATTTAGTGATTATTTATTGGATGTGAGCGTCAGGATGGACCGATGCTAGCTGGTTAGCATGCTAATTTCAGCGGAATAAAAAGATGTCTTTGACGTGACTTCAAAACTGTTTCTTCACATTTTGTTGAGAATTTTAGTAAAGAGGCTAAAGGTGTCTTAGTCTTCTTTTGGCTCTGTTTTTGGTCTCCACCAGTGCACGAGGGCTGTTTCTGCTGGTAACGAGGCTAATGAGGGTGGTGAGACTGAACTAAAACAATTTAAAGTTAAAAAAAACAATTAAGCTAGTCTTAGTTCAGTTAAAAAGGGAAACTTAAATTCAGAATGTGCCCTGATGATTTTGTTTAACATGGAAAATAGATCTAAAGTATATTTCCATCTTGACATTTTGTGATTATTTATTGGACGTAAGAGTCAGGATGGACCGGTGCTAGCTGGTTAGCATGCTAATTTCAGCGGAATAAAAAGATGTCTTTGACGTGACTTCAAAACTGTTTCTTCACATTTTGTTGAGAATTTTAGTAAAGAGGCTAAAGGTGTCTTAGTCTTCTTTTGGCTCTGTTTTTGGTCTCCACCAGTGCACGAGGGCTGTTTCTGCTGATAACGAGGCTAATGAGGGTGGTGAGACTGAACTAAAACAATTTAAAGTTAAAAAAAAAAAGCAATCAAGCTAATCTTAGTTCGGTTAAAAAGGGAAACTTAAATTCAGAATGTGCCCTGATGATTTTGTTTAACATGGAAAATAGATCTAAAGTTTATTTCCATCTTGACATCTTGTGATTATTTATCAGTGCTAGCTGGTTAGCATGCTAATTTCAGCAGAATAAAAAGATGTCTTTGACGTGACGTTCAAAACTGTTTCTTCACATTTTGTTGAGAATTTTAGTTAAATTGTTTTGTTGTTGAATGATTTAACTTAAAAATGTTTTACATATTGCACCTTTAAAGAGGCTAAAAGTGTCTTAGTCTTCTTTTGACTCTGTTTTTGGTCTCCACCAGTGCACGAGGGTAACATTTGGCTCTGTAGCTGCTAAATGTTCGGAGCTGTTTCTGCAGGTAACGAGGCTAATGAGGGTGGTGAGACTGAACTAAAACAATTTAAAGTTAAAAAAAAAGCAATTAAGCTAGTCTTAGTTCAGTTAAAAAGGGAAACTTAAATTCAGAATGTGCCCTGATGATTTTGTTTAACATGGAAAATAGATCTAAAGTTTATTTCCATCTTGACATCTTGTGATTATTTATCGGTGCTAGCTGGTTAGCATGCTAATTTCAGCGGACGCCTCTGCAGCACAACAAAAAGATGTCTTTGACGTGACTTCAAAACTGTTTCTTCACATTTTGTTGAGAATTTTAGTTACATTTTTTTGTTGTTGAATGATTTAACTTAAATTTTTTTTACATATTGCACCTTTAAAGAGGCTAAAAGTGGCAAAAAGCCTCCATCGACCTGACTGAAGCTGATCCGATCCGGTGCTAAAAGGCTGACTTGAGACCTGCAGACGTGTTAACAGCTGCTCGCGCTCCTCTGTTATTTATCCACTTGTGCTTATTGTATCAATCAAAATGTGACAAACGACAGAGGAGGCATTTATTGAACGATATTGAAATGTCGAGGAACGAAACCGACACCAGACACGAGCGGTGCGACGTCGAGGCGGTTTCTTTTGTCTGCTGCAGGCTGGATGGTAATTATTGACGCAAATTAGCGCGTGTACACAAATCAACACACTTGAACGATATCTCTTCGTTCCCCTCCACGTGTGCTCCGTCTCCACCTCTCTCTCTTCCCGCCATCTGTCTGCACTCAGTGCCAGCCGGTAATTAGTCCTTGTAAAGTCAGTGTAGTGAGGAGTCCCTGTGTTTGGATACTGCTGTCTAGTCAAACGCTGGGGAAGCGGGGCGGGGGTGCGAACAGCCTGTGTTTTATCTGTCAAGTTTGCCGCTGTTATGCAACACACTTCGGGGTTAAGGTTAAATCTCAGGAGATGCAGCCGGAGTGTTGTGACTTTATTTACCAGTTAAATCGGTTTGTTTGCTTCGGCGCGCGGGCAGCCGCACACGAACGATGAGAGAGATGATGTAATTTATTTTTTTTTCCTTCATTCGTGTGTTTTCCTTTATGCTAATCCTCGTCTTTGAACGTCTCGTCCGTGCGGAGTGTCTGTTTATTTATTTATTACTCTGCTGGAATGAGCGTAAAGATGAGCACTAAACACACCTGCTTTATGTGGTTTTATGGCCACTTAACACATAAAGAAAAGCCTGACAGAGCGAAGTAAACAAAAGGTCTGCCTGCAATTATGTCGTGAGCCGACTGATGGGTCATTACTCACCACTCAAACAATATACATTACACGGAATACATCGCCGTAAATTTCAAAGACAATTAAAATGTCAAATAAATAAACGTATTTCAGCATTTAATTCATGTCAAGTCATGAGTTTTATTTTGAAATTCGTTGTGTTATTCAGTTTTGTTTCCTTTTATTCTGCGACTCAAACGTGTTTGACATCGCGGCCCGAAAACTTTCCTCCCTTCTGTAGCTGAAACTCGTTGAGAAAAGGTTTTGGCCTCATTTTCTCCACAAAATTTTAATTAGTCTTTTAATTAGTCTCACAGGAAAACTCAAATTACATCTTGAGCCTTATTTTTTTAAAGAGTTTTGGCAACATTATTTTTAGTTTGGATTGCCTTTATGATTTGACAGATTGACGGGACGATCAGACAAAGTTTAAGAATTAAAGTTTTCTGTGTTAGGATTTTATTTTGGCTTGCTGTAGTTATGTTAAACCATGAACACAATTTCACTATTTCACTTGAACATTAGTGATTTTCGTCTCTCCTTTTCAGACAGAGATCTTCTTTAAGGCACGAAAGAATTGATTTAGCACAGCTGCTCTGCTGTTGTTAGCGGTGCTGGCTCAGGCGTGTGTGAGCCGACCAATCAGGAGCATGAAGAGATTATGAACCTGAAAATGAGCCTGATTCGTCTCCGTTAAAAAGTCAGAATTTCTTAATAATCCGGAAACAGAGTCACAAAATACGAAACACTGTTTCTGGTTTATGATTCAAACTTGCAGGCGTCACTTGATGCCACAGAGAAAGAGCAGCATTTATTAATAGGACTGTTGTTATTGGTTTATGGAAAGACTTCACACACACACACACACACACACACACACACACACACAGTTACACACACACAGAGTCACACAAAGAAAAAGCCCCGTAGCAGCAGAGCTGAGCTGAGAACAAAGCGTTTGTATTTACTGTAAGCTCAGGTGACAATACATGACAAACTGAAATAGACTGGGTGGTGGTCTGCGCTGTGTGTGTGTGTGTGTGTGTGTGTGTGTGTGTGTGTGTGTGTGTGTGCTTGTTCTTCCATACTTTGTGCCTCGGTTTGCGTGTGTTTGCGTGTGTTTGCGTGTGGTAACACCCTGCTGGGCAGCTCGCCCCACAGATGAGATTTCCATCCGAACCAGGAAGTGGATTGCTACCACTTCCTGTGCAGAACACACACACACACACACACACACACACACACACACACACACACACACACACACACGGGCATGGATGAAATGGTTGATGGGCTCATTCTTGCCGTGTTGATTTATATCTCCCGCTCACACCTCTCTGTCTGTGTATACTCTGTATGTGTAAATGCAACATGACATTTCCTGACTTCCAAGACTCTCAGACAATAGGAGGCACGTCCAGACCGATGTTAATGCCTTTCCCCGTCTGGCCTTTCGCCTCTCCTCTCTCTCCTCTCTGGTCTGTCTGCTCTCCATCCTCTGTTTTTTTTAAAATCCAGACACAACTAAACTCCTGCATCTAATTAACATCTTACAACGGGGTTATATTTCATCGTCTTGACATCAGAAGTCATCGTCTGCGAGGGTTCGGTTTGAAGCTGCAGCGCCAGCGACTTGAATCAACATCTTATATGACCGAAATAGACGAAAACCACAGATATGTGAGGCTTTACTGTAGATAAACAGACAGACAGACAGACAGGCGAGTGGGCAGACACACACAGTACAGTACAGACAGACAGACAGACAGACAGACGGGCTGGCAGACAGGGTTTGTGAGTTACTGTTGTTGCTTTTTATAATTAGTTCAGGAAGCTTCGACAATCGTCTGTCAGTAACGAGAGGCGATATCAATCTCCATCTGACAATAGCAGGAAAGACACACACACACACACAGCTCTACATTCCACTACATTCCACCCTGTGTGTGTTTGTGTGTGTGTGTGTGTGTGTGTGTGTGAGTACAGTAAAGGCTACAGTGTTTACTTGTGTATCGTACGCGTAGCCGCTAACTCTCTCGTAAAGAGGCAGATTCCTCGTGTTTCACAGAAGTGCTTCAAGATGCCGAACAGAAAAGGCCGTAACCTCTCCGTCTGAAATCAAATCAAATATTAATTCTGCATGTTAGAAGAAACTGCAGCAGCAGAAAACATGGAACAGAAACACACGTACATGAGGAGAGAGCATCAGTTCATGTTCAGTTCTTTCTTAAAATTAATAAACCGAAAGCAGTTTGATTTTTATTCCCTGGAGAGAACAATTTAAAAAACATAATGTAGGAAAACAAATCAAAAACGAGGAGACAACCCACATGATGCACAGATAAAAATACAGGGCTACAGATCTACTTAAAAAAGTAAGGCAACTTTTTGCATCATTTTATCCCGTAGATCAAACAAGAGTCGTCTTTGTTTGTACAACATTAATTTTGCAAGTAAAGTCAACTTACTTTTACAAACAAAGTCAACTCGGTTGTGTTAAGTTGAATTTACTTGCAAAAGTAAGTTAACATGACTTGCAAGATTAATGTTGTACATACAAAGACAACTCTTGTTTGATCTACATGATGAAATGATGCAAAAAGTTGCCTTACTTTTTCTCAGTAGACAAAACACATTAGATTTTTGTCACATGAGCCACTTAAATCAAGTATGTGATCTACATGTTGGTCAATCTGTCCAATATAAACATTACATGACATTTTTGCCTCATGGTGCTAGAAAAAAAATGACAAACAACAAAATTAAGAGGGTGAATTCCCTGGAAATCATAAGTACACTCAGCAAACTGTGTGAGAGTTGCACTAGAGGAAAGGTTATAATAAGGCACAATACCCAGAAGTACCCAGAATGCACCACACGGGGCAAATCGTGTGTTGTGTGGATCTGCATAAGAAAATGTGTTGAGCCACTTACATACAGCTTGTTAGGGAAAAAATCTAAATGACTTGTGTTTTGAACAAATGTGGACTAATTCACAACTTGATATATTAATGTCAAGAGACAAACTTTGTTTTTTATTGTTATTATCACAGGCTTAATTATGTTACAAATACATATTCTTATATTCACTTTTTTCAGTGTGGACTGGTAAGGCAAAACAATATGACGAGTGAGATGCTGAAAGAAACATAAATACATATAACAGGCCTTTTTCTTTTAATTACAAGCTGACACTCAACAACCAAAGCTTATAAAACCATGTGCAGATAATTACCTTCGGTCAAAAACAGATCCCTAGATAGAAAACATGACAATGTAAATAATAAATAGATAATTTGTATTGGAGGAAATGGATTAAACCAGTATAAAAGCAGATATAAAGTCGTAACACTTGATATTAGATTCACCAGTCGAAGCTGTGAGGTGTCGAACTTCTGCAGCAGCACCGTCACCAGAATAAACTGCTGGCAGTCGACGACACGTTCCGTACTGACATTTCTGCAATGCGAACGATATCACGTTCACATTCGTGTTAATGACCTGACGGGACGGGACGGTGATGGAGTTACAGGCGAGGACGGCTGCCAAAGCCACCGACCACAGTTCAGGACTGCGTTTCAACAATTGCGAGAGTGAAACGGCTGGATATTTTTAGGGAGACGCGCGGGACGATTTCCAAGCAAAAAGACATGATCTTTTCCTCACAGTGACTGAATCAAACTGAACATAAAGACATTTTATCTGTGGTTTGCAGGGAAAGATTGCTAAAAAGATTTATGAGCAGGGACGGGGAACATGTTCTGCGTTAGAAAGACTTGATTTAGAGTTATTTGGCTCGTGTTAACACTTCAGAATAAAACATATTTATTAAGTGTTGGGGGGGGATGACTCTTGTTGTGGCAGGAGCACTTTATGAGGCCCCACGCTGAGCGAAGGATGCTAAGATGATAATTTATAATCCAACAGCTGCCTTACTCGCGATCAATAAGCAGTAATTAGGAGGTTATTGAGGAAAAACTCGCAGTTAATGGTCCGGCAGTTTTCAGAATAAGACATTTACAGTGTAAGTGCTTTATAATGACAAATAAAGAGCCGATATGCAACTAGCTGAAAATTAATGGCTACCAAAGCATTATATAGTCTGTGAGATTTATCAGCACGCGAATCTAAATCATTGATCTCTACGTTTAATGCTTCACATTCTCAGTAACGAGACTAAGAAGGGTATCTGGTCCAGAAAGACTTGAGGCGGCTGTAGTGAAAACCTGTTCACCTCAGCAGTTTATTCCCCTAACTGATAATAAATGTACAGAATCTGCCAAATTGTCTACTTTCCTCTTCATCCCCTCCAAGTTTTTCTCTCCCTCGGGGGGCCGGAGCTCCTGCGTTTAGTCAGTAAACTGCAAATGTGTTTTTTAGGAACTGTTTTACGGCGATCCCACGCTGCGTTAACGACCCCTCTCGCCCGGGAGGAGAAAAAAAAAGGGCCACAAACGCGATCCAGGAAGCTGCTTGAACTCACGCGAAACCTGCTGAACCTCACCGCGTTTTCTCCTCCATCATCTTCCTCCATCTCCTCCCATCCTCGTCACTGCTCCTCCAAACAGCAGTGTGCGCATGTCCTTGTGTATGGGCGGTTGTAGGTGTGTGTGTGTGTGTGTGTGTGTGTGTGTGTGTGTGTGTGGAGGTGTTCATCTCATCTCTACAGGGAGTTCAGCATCCTCGGTTTCTCCTCAGCACAGAAGGACGAAGAAGAGGGAGGAGGAGGAGGAGGAGGAGGAGGAGGAGGGAAGGCATTTTCTTTGGTCTATCCAGACAGCTCCGAGCCCTCCTCCTCCTCCTCCTCCTCCTCCTCCTCCTCCTCCTCCTCCCTCCCGCTCCCTCTCGCATTAATTCAGCGAGGTACTAAATATTTCTTTTAGTAGAAAAAAGTGATTTCTCTCTCCGTGGCTCGCCGGGGCTGCCGCTGCGCTCGCCAGCACTTTCACCCTCTCCGCACACCTCACCCCTCACCCCTGCACACATGGGAAGTGCTTTTTTTATGGACTAGCCAGAATTATAAATGTTCAGCTGTGTTTATGGCTTATTAGGCAGTTACAGGAAGGAGGGGAGCATGTGTTTTATTGGCTTAATTGGGAAAGAACAGCTTCCTTGCTGCATTAGCACTATTTTCCTCTCATCAACGGCCTTGGCTGGCGAGCCGGCGCTCCGTGCAGTCAGAGGTGCCCTCGCTGTGCCGTCTCTTTCTGCTGAGGAGGACGAGGAGAGAGGGCTTCTGTGCATGAACAGAGAGGTGTGAGTCTGTGGGTGTGTGTGTGTGTGTGTGTGAGGTGAAAAGTGTGTGTTTGTGTTACTGTGGAGCTGCTCCTTTCGTTAGTCACGAGGAGAGACGATCCTGGATCCTCCTTTAAGTCTGATAACACGGAGCGATCTTGTAATGTGTTTTATCTCTTCCTCCATCCCTCCCCCCGATCCCTTTAATTCTCCCCCCTCTCGCCTCCCTCCCTCCCTCCGTCTCCGGCGCGTGCTGCGCTCTGTCGCTCCCCCAGCGTCTGAGGTGGAGACTAAACAGTTATTTATTGTGATGTTTTCGTGGCCGCCTGGTTTAAATAACAGTTTGGTCTCTCGCTGCAATCCTCCCTCTCATCTCTCGCTGCCTTTATTCTGCTCCCTCCACACACACACACACACACACACACACACACACACACACACACACACACACACACACACACACACACACACACACACACACACACACCCCTCCTCCCATCATGCTCTGGATAATGGCACATTGTTAGCGGGCTGTCTATTGTTTGGGTTGTGTTCTTGGCTAAGTGGTGGGTGAATAGTTTTTAGATGACAAACATGTGAGTTCGCTGCCAGCCATTCTGATCCGCCGGGCTGGAGCTGGTTATCCACAGAGCCGTCTGAAGCCCGCTTACCCTCAATCAGTGTAGATTTACAGTGTGCGCCGGTGTCACGGCGAGGGTTTGTGTGTGTGTGCACATGTGTGAGTGCAACATTTAAAGCCTGCGAGTTTGAAATACAGACTCGGCCTCGCTGATCGGCGTTTAAAAGTCGTCGTGCAGAACTGACGGCGTCGTTTAGATCCTCAGCTCGCAGATGAGCGTAAGTGTCATCGCTCTCATCTCAGAGTCGTTCAGTCCGCCCACCTCGTCACGATGACGCAGCTCCGCCAGATAAAAAATAATGAAGAAACGCCACTTAAAAAAAAGTCAAACAACAGTGAATACAGGGCGTCTTAAACGTTTCTCCTGTCTCACTGAAATATTTTGATATGACTTGAAATTAGACGCAAGAACTTGGTCAGATTCTGAGCTTTAATAAAAAATATACACACTTTTAATACACATTTAAAAGCTCTGTTTTGTATCAGTGGTCGTCTGAAAGTCTAAAGATTTATTCTCAGCAGCTCCGTAACGTCTTCAAACTGGCGCCATGTGTTCAGGTTGAATCTGTCATTTTTGTGATACAGGCTGTTTCTCGCTTGTAATAAGTTTTTAAAAATGAGTCTAAAACGTTTCCCCTGTCTCACTGAAATGTTTATTAAGTGTTGTGATATGATTTTAATACAAATTTTAAAGCTCTGTTTTGTATCAGTGGCCGTCTGAAAGTCTAAAGATTTATTCTCATCAGCCTTCAAACTATTCAGGTTGAATCTGTAATTTTTGTGACTGTAAATTAAAGCTGTATTTGCATTTAACATGAAAGAATAACGATGGTAAATTGATCTTATGTTTTCTTTTTATAACTTCTAACTCATCACACCACAGCCCTGTTGTACTGATGTATCTACAAAGACCATTAATAATCTTACTGACTGAGCCTTTAAGTGAATCTTTCACATGGAGCTTATGTGATTCTGATCATCAATTATTAAGAGTAAAAGACAAAGAACTGAACAAAAATGTCAAACTGACAGTGCAACACAATTCTCAGAATACATGTTGGCCTTGTACGTTTCTGCAAACCGTTTCTTTTCAGTTTTATGTTCTGACAATCTCAGGAAAAGATCATGTTTTGGCTCAAAATACCAGCAATCGTAGCTGCAGTCGTGGCTGGAAGGTCACCACAATTACTGTCGTATTGTTGGTTTAAGAGGGAAGGAACGAAATTTAAAAATGTTGGTATGACACGTATAAAAAATGTACTGTATTTCATTCATTTCATTAATAGCCCGGGCGTTTAAAAGAAGCAGGCGGCTCTTCGCTGCAGGCCTTTATTTATTTCTACACAGACCTGCACCAGGCCATTATTGTGATGACAGCTGTATTTCACAACTCCAAGCTTAAACGTAGCGTCATACTTTTTATTTTTCTTCCTTCTTACGTTATCATTTATGTCCATTTGCTGTCCGTTCTCCTCCGTGTTGACCTGTCCTCCGCTGTGTGAAGGTGGGCGTTAAACTCGCGAGTCGTTCTCTCTGACACTTCCTGTTTTTTGTCAAAATAAGAGTCAGTCGGTCATCTAAGATTACGGTGCACCCTTTTCTAACGTTAGCTACGTCTCTTATTTTGACAGAAAACGGAAGTGCCAACTGTTTACTTCTGCAAAAATAATGCAAATAATCGCCCCGGCGGTTATTTGGGTGGGCGTTAATACGCAAAAGGGTGCTGACCCCAGGCGTTTAAAAGAACCAGGCGGCTATTTGCGGCCCGGCGATTAATTGGTGAAATACGGTATGCAACTTAAAATTAAAACCAAATTATTTGGTTTGTAAATGTGTGTTTCAGGTGTTCCTATAAAATCTTGTAGTTATACCTACAGTGAGACTGAGTCCAGAGCTGATATCATGTACTATTATTATTTTATTATTACTTTCCACAACTCACTAACCTGATTGATAGATGATAAGATGATAATAATCCCAGCGGTGTACAGTTCACACACACACACACACACACACACACACACACACACATATATATATTCATACACTGACCTACCACAAACCTCCAGAAACACATCCTCTGTCTCTCTCCGGGCTTTTTAGACCTACATCCATCCGAGCTGAGTGATGCACGTGTGGATGTGTGTCTCACCACACACACACACACACACACACACACACGGCGGCAGCAGCAGCAGCATTTATGGCGGCAGCTCCATCGTGGACGTGATGGAGGGTGTGAAGCTGCATTTTAATGGATGATTATGTTTTATGTTTTCTCTACAATGACCCGCGCTGGCGGACCAATATTGTTCCCCCGCCCCTCACACACACACACACACACACACACACACACACACACACACACACACACATACACACCCTCTCTAATATCGGTCCACCGTATACGCCCCTCACCCCACACAGTGCTTTCCTCTCGCCCCGCCGGGCTGCACCGGGCCGACACCAGGCGCTCCCCTCTCTCCGCGGGGCAGAGAGGAGCGTGACTTAACATCCAGCCTGCGGAGTAAAGGACGTTCTCCTCTCTATTACCTACTTACGGAAAGGTCAACCAGCGTGAATAGAAAGGTTGGAGGCACTCATAATGTAAAACGCCTGCTCTTCTCTTTTCTTCTCCTCCTCTCTACACGCCCTGTCAGCACTCTGCGCTCCTCACCGCCGCCTTAATCTGACACCAGGAATCAGCGCGACGGAAAGACGGACTGACGGGACTCTGTCAGAATCACATTCTGTCAGAGCGTAGGGAGACGAGGAGGAGGAGGAGGAGGAGGAGGAGGAGGAGGAGATACCACTCCTCTATCAGTGCTGAGTGGCAGAGCGGGACAAAGGAGAAATTATTTTGAGTTCTGAGCACCATTAGCATGACTATAGATGCATTAAAATGCCAGATAGTGGGAGCAGAGAGAGGGGAGGTGGGCGAGGATGAGGAGAGTGCAGGGACGAGGGAGGAGCGTGACGTATACGAGAGTCTTTATCGTAGTAACTCGACTCCATCGGTGGATGCAAGCTCGGTCTGTTCCACGTTTGTGGCAGTTAAACAGTCGTTTTTCACACTAAAACGTGTTCATGAGCTTTTAGGTTGTAATTTTGGGTGAACCAGAGAAGAAGTGTTGTGTTTAACAACACGTCAGTTACACTGACAGAAAGATGGAGGACGCATCTCCACTTTCTCCCGCTGAAATATTTGGAAAACGAAGGCTGACGTCGTTTAGAACCTCAGAGTCTCGATGATCGGAGCACCTGTTGTCCTCCACCTTATTAAACGTACAGGTGGAGGAAAGGTGAGAATTTCACGACACAAACCTTTGTTGCATCCATGACGTTACACTCTTAGAAATAAGGGTTCCAAAAGGGTTCTTCTACAAGGGCTGAGGTTCTACCTGGAACCATTTGCTTCTGAAAAACCCTTTCCTGAATAAAGGGTTTTAAAAGGGTTCTTGGTAACACTAACGGTTCCAGTAAGAACTATTTTGATCCAGAGAACCCTTTAAAAACACTTTCCTGAATGAAGGGTTTTAAAAGGGTTCTTGGTAACACTAACGGTTCCAGTAAGAACCATTTTGATCCAGAGAACCCTTTAAAAACACTTTCCTGAATGAAGGGTTTTAAAAGGGTTCTTGGTAACACTAACGGTTCCAGTAAGAACCATTTTGATCCAGAGAACCCTTTAAAAACCCTTTCCTGAATAAAGGGTTTTAAAAGGGTTCTCGGTAACACTAACGGTTCCAGTAAGAACCATTTTGATCCAGAGAACCCTTTTTTGGAGAAAGAGTTCTTCAGGGATCGTTGAAAGCATGGGTATAAGATCCTGTATGGGTTCTTTGTAGAACCTCTCATGGGGGTTCTGGGTGGAACCTTACACACACAGTTCTAGGTATAACCCTTTATGTTGGGTTCTAGGTAGAACCCTCCACCTTTATAAAAGGTTCTACCTGGAGCCAAAAAGGGTTCTCCTATGAGGACAAGCCGAAGAACCTTATATGGTTCTACTTAGAACTTTTATTTCTAAGAGTGTACAAAGTCATTTTGAATATCTTTCTTTCATTCGTCACTTTCTTTTGTTTTTGATTGTGTTTCCTTTTTCACATTTCCTCCACCTTCTCTCGTTTCTGTTATTTTGTCCAGGTGTTTATGACACGTCTGACTGAATCTTAGACTTTTTCTTTAATGGTCAGGAGGGCTTTGTATAGATTTAACCTCCTTCATTCCTCTCCACATATCAGTCTGAATTTATTATTTGTCTTCTTCCATGAAACAACTGAACTGAACTAAAAACAAGCCAAAAAAGAAAATAATGGACGAGACAGTAGGATAAACTCTTCTCCTCTCCAGGCATCACCAAGATTTTAAATATCACTGTGGTGCTTATAAAAATCTCTCCCTCCCTCTCGCTCTCTCTCCATCACTCTTTCACCGCTAATTCAGTTAATGTTGCCTGAGAGGAAGTGTGACGCCTCGGATACCTCCATTACATCAGGCCACAGGTCGCACAATATGCACACACATTTACACAGACCGGCTTTAAACTGGACACTGCTGCATTCAGCAATCAGCCAAACTTAATATAATCCGACACAGCGAGTCGACCAAGAGACAGTTTATTAAAATGGTCTCCGTTACGTAGACTGATGTAAGAACAAAAACCACAATGCTCCAAAAACAGAACAGAAACTTCACCAGAACATTTTTTTCAGAAACCACCAGAAATCACGACAAATACAGAAAATGAAAGTAATAAGTAAAGTGGAATCTTTTTAACCTTTTAAAGTTGCTTAAAATTATTTTTGGCTACAAAGTGGTGAAAAACATCTCACAATCTGAGAGAAACCCTGGAAATATTATAATTTTTTCATAAGTATTTCTGGTGGACTTAAAGGGATATTCCGGTGTAAGTTTAATCCATGGTCTAACACACCTTGACACCGAGTAAGACTCCCCCTCGAGAGGTCAAGTTAGCTGACCGCTAGCTTAGCTAGTTTTAGCAACCTCAGAAAAGACCGCACAATAACAATACACTGCAGCTTATGTCTCCAACTAGAAACCGCCATCAAAAAGCCACAATTAATGGAGAGAACAGCAGCAAACTTCAGCAACAGTACATGTACAGTCCCAGCACACAGTACGAAGCATCAAACATCTGCTAGCTTTGCTGGATTTGTATTAAAAACACAGCTCAACTCACCCTCTCCTCCAGCAGCCTGCCTGTGTGGGGAAGCCCTGACGAGTCGATTACCGAGTGCAGTAGATTTCCGCAGCTCAAGGATGAAAATGTCTGATTATTTCTCCATTACTTCCGTTATTTTCCCTGACTTGGCCCCAAATTTAAAGTTTAAAACGCCTTTTTTCAGACAGAAGTCACAACGCTGCCTTCTTTTGCAGCTCAGAGTGATGTGACAGTCGTAGCACTCAAACAGTGTTTGAATGTTTGAATCACCTCACTGTTCATCAGCCTGATATCCTCCTCTTCCACGCTGGAGCCACAAAAAATAGTTTGAAGCTGTTGAGAATCTCAACTTTGAGCTCCTGTCAGAGAAACAGCATGTTGGCTGCTATATGATAAGCTGACGGTCGACTTTAAGTGGTTTGCCGTCTCTTTCTGACCACCTGAAGATACGTTCGCTCGTCTTTTAGCTCTGGTTTGGTCTCAAGCTCCTGAAAACAAGATTTGTTTTTATCTAAGCTGCTCGTTAAAATACTAACTGACTTTATCTAGTTGCTCTTTGGAGCTGGGAACCAAAAAAAACCTCACAGTGGGTCCAGATGAGGCTCACCGCCTTGTGCATGTGCAGGTTAGAAAACCAAAACAGTGAGCTACAAGAGGCTGAAAGGCTCCTCACTATTACACTGTAACACCTGTCACCATACATGTACTGTTTGATTCAGTGTTTGATGAACGAGCGTATTGATTATTGGAGCTTTGAGGACAAACATCTGGCTGAAGGAGCATCTCTGCAGCTCCTCGGTTACTTTCCTCCTTCTGCTGGACCGACTCTTCCTCCTCACATCTGCTGTTAGACGCTGCTATTGTCTGTGTTTTAGCTGCGAGCTTTAATCTAATAAAGTGTGTGTGTTTGTGCGTGTGCGTGTGAACGTGTGTGTGTGCAAATCAATAGTGATATATAATTCACTGCATCCCGGCCCCACCACTCTTTATACCCACACATACTGCCTCTTTAATATTGCATGAGGACACACACACACACACATACAGATGTGGGGGCAGGGGGAATATGTGTGTGATGTGTGTGTGTGTGTGTGTGTGTGTGTGTGCCCCCTTAGGATCGTAAAAGAGGGTCTTTTACGCCCCTCTAACCTCGTCTCTCTACGTGACGCGAGTGCAGCTTCGCCTCTTTAAACTTCCCTCTTCCATCGCTTTTCCCGTCCTCTCTCATTTTCCTTCTTCTTCTCCTTTTCCCAATCTTTGTTTTTCTCTCCCTCCCTCCCTCCTCTATCCACACTCCTCCCTCCTCCTCCCTCCCTCTGTATTGTTTTGAACCTCACCCTTGGGGTCTTCACATTCACTCCTTTTTCCATGTGAATAAATAAGAATTCATCTCCACATTTAAACAGCTTCGGGGTTTCCGTCACACACACACACACACACGTAAAAACACACACACTTCTTCTCCGTCATGTTTATAAATCATTAGAGTTCGGGGTCACCGGGGGTCACGTCTCCCTCTCTGGCCACCGTGCTCCCTCCTGATTGGCTGCTGACACCGCGGGCCACTCGGCGTGCCTGTTAGCTTAGCTGCGCTCTTACCCTCACCTTGCCTCCAGTGTGTGTTTGTGTATGCTGAATTATTTAACAGCTACTGCCTCTGTGTGTGTATTTCCGTGTGTGTGTGTGTGTGTGTGTGTGTGTGTGTGTGTGTGTGCAGAAGAAGCTCAAAGACTGAAATGCCCCCCTGTCCTCCTCATCCTATTTGTTAGCTTAGAGAGTTTCATCAGATTGAAACGTATTTCACTCGCACACACACACACACACACACACACACACACACTCCCTCGTTGTCTTTCGGGCCTCTGCATCCATATTTCATCGCCGCCCGACTCTCTCTATGAGTCGTGTTTTATTGCAACATGAAAGAGCCGCTCCATAAACATGTTAATGGCTTTGATCACATAATGAGCTGAACAAATAGGAAACAACAGGGAGATTAAACAGAGACGGATGAAAAAAAAAAAAAAACCCGCCTGTACCATCTTAGCTCGTCTGAGCGGGAGCTAATTAGCGGTTTACGCTCCGCCATTTCTTTTACACCGGGAGACTTGGCATAACAGGAAGTTGCAGAGGCGACACTCGGGGAGTCAGATCGCACGTATCCACGGCGATATTTGTCATCACGATAACAGCCACCCGTGACACAGAACAAAGAGAAAAGGGAGGGAAACGTTAATTGAACGAAGGCTCTAATTAAATTGGGTCATGTGTTTTTTAGATTATTAATTGTT
>CM077795.1:3139210-3144210 GCA_039737535.1 Lagodon rhomboides
TTTACTCTGACGACAAGCAATCAAAACAATCTTTATTAAACATATACTGGCAAAAAGTTGTGGTGGGTACTTTCGAAAACAGGAGAAAAAGGTGATTTCAAAAGCAATCCAGGCAAAAAAAGTGGAAGAAAACCTTTATTGTAGTGACTAAATCATTAAAAAGGCAGTGAAGTCTTACCCTGATTGGCCTGTGTGGGCTCGGAGACGTTGACGGACAGCTGCCCGGTGAAGGAGTTGACCCCCATCATGCCGCCATGGGTGGAGCCGGAGAGCTGGGTGTGTCCTCGCGGGACGCTGTAGAGAGCTTCTGCGATGTCCGCCGCACGCTTCAGGATGATCTCCTGCAGAAAGACAAAGAGTAAACCATCAACATCACAGCTGTGTGTGTGTGTGTGTGTGTGTGTGTGTGTGTTCCTTACCTGGTTGTTATGGGGCAAACCATAGAGGGCTTCCACCAGGTCGGCTGCTCGCTTCAGAATAACTTCCTGAGAGAGAAAAAGAAGAAGGTGGAGTTAACACACTGGATTTTCCTCTTCTTGGTGATCCACAGTCTGAAGAAACATCTGAATCATTATTCAGATTCAACATCAAGGTTTTAGTTGCACGTGAAGACGTGAAGGCAGATGTTAATCCCTCTCACCCTCCTTCCTCCCCCAACACGCCATCAGCTAACATCCACTCCTCCATCTATTCATGATAAACAAATTGCTCTCCGCTCCTCTTAACGGCAGTTATCGGCTGTCAAGTCGAGTGCTTTTATGCTTCTTCTTCTTCTTTCCTCGTGCGTCTAAATGACATCTTGAAGTGACAGGTATTTAAAATATACTCTAAAGTAAATCTAAAGTGCTCTGGAGGCTCTCCTGCTGTGCATCGGCGTTCAGATCAGGCCACGATGATCCGGTGTGCAAAAATCATTAGTGTCATTTTACAGTCGATTACTGGCTAATAACTGCAGTAAATTCACACTGTTATACAGTAATATGCAGTAGATGAATACTAATCTGTTGTGTTTCTACTTTAAAATACAGTGTTATTGCACCGTAATGTGTTTTTATATGTTAGCCTGTTAGCATGTTAGCCTTTTAGTCTGTTGGCCTGTGGTTAGCATTTGCAAAATGTCAGACCACTTGTAGGCCTGTAAGCCTGCTGTTAGCATGTTAGCCTGTTGTTAGCATTTTTTTTAAGACTTGTTAGCATGTTGTTAGACTTTTGGCATGTTAGTTGTTGTAAGACTACTATATTACATCGCTGGATTACCGTACGGTGCTGCGCCCGAGTTGTGATGCACCATCTTTAATTTCTATCTGCTCACTTCAGACTGACACAAGCAAAAAAATTCAAATAATTACCTATCATGCAATGCAAAAGCGTCAGTCTGGCGTTTGTTCACAGCTCGAGCAGCTCTGGAGTGAATTTTGATTGATTGTTTCCCCTCATATTGATGATTAACTCCAAGATGGAAACCTACTTTAAAATACAGTGTTATTGCACTGTACTGTGTTTTAATATGTTAGCATGTTAGCATGTTAGCCGTTTAGTCTGTTGGCCTGTGGTTAGCATTAACGTTGGACCACTTGTAGGCCTGTAAGCCTGTTGTTAGCGTGTTAGCCTGTTGTTAGCATTTTTTTAAACTTGTTAGCATGTTGTTTTGGCATGTTAGCAAGTGTAAGTTGTTGTAAGACTTCGATATTACATCGCTGGATTACCGTACGGTGCTGCGTTACAGTATTTCCATGTAATGCACCATCTTTACTTTCTATCTGCTCGCTTCAGACTGACACAAGCAAATAATTCAAATAATTACCTATCATGCAATGCAAAAGCGTCAGTCTGGCGTTTGTTCACAGCTCGAGCAGCTCTGGAGTGAATTTTGATTGATTGTTTCCCCTCATATTGATGATTAACTCCAATGGAAACCTTTCTTATTCACATTTTTAATCCTGTGTGATGAAATTACTGCTGAACTGATGTTTCAGCCTCCTCCTCCTCCTCCTCCTCCTCCTCCTCCTCCTGCTGCTTCCATTTTCACCTCTTTCCACCACCACTCCCTTTATTCCCCGCTCTCCTCCACATTGGGAATTCTCTCTCTCCTCCTCCCCGCCCACTAAACACTCAACAATTCTCTCTTTCTCCTCAGTCTCTTTATTGTTTCTCCCTCTTCATCCTTCCTCGCCCGCCCACCCTCTCGCCGTCTCCCTCCGACTCGCTCGGCTCTCCCACCCCGGGGTCTAAGGTGTCTTGTTTAACAGTTAATGTGTTGTCGTTTCCGCAGCGTGAGGCCGCCCGGCGACACCGAGAAAATTACTCTGCGCTTCACAGTATTAACCTGCGCTGTGCGACACACACACACACACACACTCATACTTGGCTTGCATGTGCGCTCTCCTGTGAGTTTGTGCCGGGTGGAACATATTGCCTCTCCATCAGTGTGTGTGTGTGTGTGTGTGTTTGTGTGTGTGTGTGTGTGTGTGTGAGGATATGAGAGGTCACAGAGCCAGTCAGCAGCTTTAGTGTGTCTGTCCATGGTGCTAAATTCAATCTTTTACACATTATTATGGCCAGCCTGGCTCTCTGTTAACCTCTCATTATCAGACTGGTGAGCTGAGCACACACACACACACACACACACACACACACACACACACACACACACACTAATAGAAACCCGATCCTGGACGTTCGAGCGGTTCCAGGAAGGCAGTGGCTGATAAACGGGAAGGAAAGCTGATCCTCTGGTAACATCATCATTATCAGGTCTGCAGGCTGCCGCCGCTGCATCGCTCAGAGCCTCCGCCTGCCGGGATCAATGCACTTTAAATACTTTGTTTGTTTACGTCTCTTCATATTTAGACACACATCGCCTAATTAATCTCTCCCAGGTTGCGTCTGTAAATAAGAGAGCATTGTTGGTCGGATTACCTCCCGCTCGGTATGAATGAATGATGCCTCCAGCTGCGCTGTGTTGATATGAATGAGAATTAAAGGGCTGCTGTTGATCTCGTGGGCCTAATAAAATAATAAAACGCTTCGGGACTGTTTAAGAAGTCTAAAATAATCCAGCTTTGACGTCCTGAGGGCCTAAAACTTTTGTCAATCAGCCTGCAGCAACAATGAAAAGACGTCTTATCGTAGAGCCGAAATTAAAGCTGCAGATCAGAGGAGAAATGTCTTCACTGACCGATTTTTGATGTTAAAACCAAACTAAAGAAGCTGTTTTTGTTTTCATGACTGAATAAAGTGATTAAACAAACTGACCGTAAAGGACAACACAGTTTATGTTTGTATGTGGCGGACCCTGCCACCTTTCTAGCTTCAAACAGTGTCCTGGGACCTTATTTTCCTCTGAGAACAGCTGGTTTAATCAGTTATGGAAAAAATAAATATTTCTGAGTTTGTGTTATTACCTCAAACTACAAAGTGCACCATTAAAGTTGTTGAGTTGAGCCACGAAACAGCAAAACTGTTGTATTTGTTTCTTTAATATGATGATTTGCATGTAAAAATAAAGTCAGTTTGCAGGAATCAATGTTGAAATTGTTTGTTTCTACAAACCACGGATACTTTGAAGCTTCACATTTAAACTTTATGTTTAAATTTTCAGTTTTATGTTGTGACAATCTTTTGCTTAAAGGTCCAGTTTGTAAGAAAAGTAAAAAGATCAACTCATCACAAACTGATGCTTTGGAACGACGGCCACCTGACCTCCGACCCCTCAGCTCCACGTCCTTAGAAATAAGGGTTCCAAAAGGGTTCTTCTACAAGGGCTGAGGTTCTACCTGGAACCATTTGCTTCTGAAAAACTCTTTCCTGAATAAAGGGTTTTAAAAGGGTTCTTGGTAACACTAACGGTTCCAGTAAGAACCATTCTGATCCAGAGAACCCTTTAAAAACCCTTTCCTGAATAAAGGGTTTTAAAAGGGTTCTTGGTAACACTAACGGTTCCAGTAAGAACCATTCTGATCCAGAGAACCCTTTAAAAACCCTTTCCTGAATAAAGGGTTTTAAAAGGGTTCTTGGTAACACTAACGGTTCCAGTAAGAACCATTTTGATCCAGAGAACCCTTTAAAAACCCTTTCCTGAATAAAGGGTTTTAAAAGGGTTCTTGGTAACACTAACGGTTCCAGTAAGAACTATTTTGATCCAGAGAACCCTTTTTTGGAGAAAGAGTTCTTCAGGGCTTGTTGAAAGCACGGGTATAAGATCCTGTATGGGTTCTTTGTAGAACCTCTCATGGGGGGTTCTGGGTGGAACCTTACACACACAGTTCTAGGTATAACCCTTTATGTTGGGTTCTAGGCAGAACCCTCCACCTTTATAAAAGGTTCTACCTGGAGCCAAAAAGGGTTCTCCTATGAGGACAAGCCGAAGAACCTTATATGGTTCTACTTAGAACTTTTATTTCTAAGAGTGCAGTATTTGATGGGACGTGAGAATCAAAAGTAAACTTTTCTTACAAGTCGGACCTTTAAGGTTCTGGTTGGGTTCAGACAGTTAGAGTACATTACTTAAATATTACTCTATTGTGGTGTAATCAGACTTCGGTACAAGAAAAAAATCAAATGACTTAATAACAGTAATTTGAGTGAGTGTAATTAGTTACTTCCACCTCTGAGTTAAGATACACTTGGTTTTGGATTAAAATAATGGGTTTCGTTGCCACAGTCGGAAAAAGTCCCAACGTCTCGTTAAAAATACCCATTTCTGTCGGTTAAGACAGGAAGTGAAGTCTCTCAGTTGGCAGCCGTCTCTCCAGCTGTCACGCCGCCTCTTCCTCCTGACAACACAGTCGACTTATAGACACGTAATCTGGATGTAATAGGATGTAGAAACGTATCCGTGGTTTGTAGAATCATACAATGCCAAGATTTTATTCTGGTGACTGGGCTGCAAAAGATGTCTCTGTTAAAGGTGGAATAATGTGAAAGACACATTTAAATAAAGTCTCTGAAAAGCTGTTAATTAAATTAAGTCACCGAGACATTTACTGTAAGATACTTTT
>CM077795.1:3149210-3184210 GCA_039737535.1 Lagodon rhomboides
TCCGTGCGTTGGCACTGGATGCCGGCCGTGGTCGTAAACTTTGTGCCGAGGAAATGTGGAGATAATTCTCAGCATACCACGATATTAATAATTGAATTAATGTGATGAATTATGATGATATGTCCAAGTCAGCCATTGGTGTCTAGACTACCAGTTTAGAGAGAACATGTCATCTCCATTTACGGATGGAGGATTGTGGAAACTCTCAAAAGTTCCTGGAAGTTAGCTGCAAACACTGGCGGCCCAATACCGTGAATCAATAAATGAATAAATCATGTATTAACTACAAACTGCCGAACATACTTCTGCTCAGACCTTCCTGGAACTGTCTGAAGTCTCCGTGAATCACGTGACGATCTGCATTTTAACTTCCTCTCTCCATTTAAAGTCTTTTTGGAGCCAGAAGTGAACATATCGGGAAGAGAGGGTGAAGTCGAGGAGGATTTCCTGATTGGATCTGACTGATAATCGATAGTGACTTACCAATTCCAAGATTGGCCCCGCCCTCCAACACATCCTGCTCTATTGTTTGTTTTCCTCTAAATGGGACGCTGAATTAAGGAAGACGTGGAACTTACGATTCGAGACATAAACTGTTTAACGAGGTAATAAATCAAGTCAGAAGTCGGGTCAGTTTCTCATAAGCTTCCATACAGTCTGACTTCTTTTTTAAAGAAACCACCAACATTCTGTCAAACCACATCTCTCTCATCATACACTCTTAGAAATAAAAGTTCTAAGTAGAACCATATAAGGTTCTTCGGCTTGTCCTCATAGGAGAACCCTTTTTGGCTCCAGGTAAAACCTTTTATAAAGGTGGAGGGTTCTACCTAGAACCCAACATAAAGGGTTATACCTCAAACTGTGTGTGTAAGGTTCCACCCAGAACCCCCCATGAGAGGTTCTACAAAGAACCCATACAGGATCTTATACCCATGCTTTCAACAATCCCTGAAGAACTCTTTCTCCAAAAAAGGGTTCTCTGGATCAAAATGGTTCTTACTGGAACCGTTAGTGTTACCAAGAACCCTTTTAAAACCCTTTATTCAGGAAAGGGTTTTTAAAGGGTTCTCTGGATAAAAATGGTTCTTACTGGAACCGTTAGTGTTACCAAGAACCCTTTTAAAACCCTTTATTCAGGAAAGGGTTTTTAAAGGGTTCTCTGGATAAGAATGGTTCTTACTGGAACCGTTAGTGTTACCAAGAACCCTTTTAAAACCCTTTATTCAGGAAAGGGTTTTTAAAAGGTTCTCTGGATAAAAATGGTTCTTACTGGAACCGTTAGTGTTACCAAGAACCCTTTTAAAACCCTTTATTCAGGAAAAGGTTCTTAAAGGGTTCTCTGGATCAAAATGGTTCTTACTGGAACCGTTAGTGTTACCAAGAACCATTTTAAAACCCTTTATTCAGGAAAGGGTTTTTAAAGGGTTCTCTGGATCAAAATGGTTCTTACTGGAACCGTTAGTGTTAACAAGAACCCTTGAAAAACTGTTTCTTCGGGAAAGGGTTTTTCAGAAGCAAATGGTTCCAGGTAGAACCTCAGCCCTTGTAGAAGAACCCTTTTGGAACCCTTATTTCTAAGAGTGTACTGAACCCATAAACGTCTGACTTTTAGACCTGAACAACAATGAGCTCAGAACGCCGTCATGACGTAAAAACAATAAATACTTAAATCTACGAATCCTCAGACGTCACAAACATCGGAGGTGTGAAGCTTTCTTGTTCCCACGGTGAGAACGTACATCACATGTGATTGCTAACACATGTGCAGGAGCCGGGGCGTCGGCACGACCGCTATGACATCACGTCATCTCCACATCATCACATCATGACCACCGCCCGTTTCTTTGATGATGTCACAGCGAAGACAGCCAATCCTGGATCGGCTCCAGCGGGGACGGGGGGAGCCAATCAACAGCAGCTGCTCTAAAGGTCGTGACCCGCGCCCACCCGGATAGGCGGGATGAATCGGGTCGACACGGTAAGCTCACACACACACACACACACACACACACACACACACACACACACACACACACACACACACTTTGAAACGTGGCCCTGCGTGTACGGATCCAGACGACAGCGTTTGGTATCAAAGCCGAGCTCATCGTTTGGTGCTAATTGTTTACATCTGCTGATCCTTTAAACGCTCCGCTTGATCTCCAGCTGATGAACGAATAATCAGATATGGCGCTCTGATCTCGAGCGGATTCAAACGCTCGCCCCGTTAACGGGGTTAAGCAGCTCACACACGCCGAGGTCGCGAGGAGGTAGAAACAAAACCCACGGGAGGTTCGAAAACACATATTCTGCTCGGAGATGTAAAAATAACACGAAACAAACAAACAGAACGTAAACACAAAATTATTCTGTTCTTTGTGTTTCGTGTGCTTCTGCTTTGATAGCAGAGAAGCTGCAGGTTTGATCTGTCACAGCTGTCAGCCTGACGAATGAGACGCATCCTCGCTCGTTTCAGGTTCATCGTCCGGTGAGAGCGTCAGATTAAAGAGCGAGAGGTGATTGTGGATCGTTTCCGTACCTTTGGCAGCCTCTCGGGGTCTCCGGGATGCCGCGGGATGACCTTCTGAAGCCTCTGGAAGCCGTAGTCGATGGTCGGCTCGTTCAGCGCTGCAGAACAAACAGAAAGAGGAGGAACGAGTTAAAAAGGAAAATGAAAGTGGTTGTTTTAGTATTTACTCTGAAGCGACAGGAGTTTCCAGAGAGAAGTTGCTCAAAGATCTCATGAAACAGGCATTTCATCTGAAATGTCTGGAAAACTTCAGCGATGACTTCATGCGCAGCATTCGAGGGTGTAACTAAAGTCCATAAAGTCGTTGCACAATGAAAATATTTGAACAATCTCGTCTTTCTGTCATAACTCCACATCTCTGTAACTCCAAACCATCGGCTCTGGTTTATGGGTGGTTTGAAACTCCAATAAAATAATAAAGAATCAGTGTTTTATGATTAATGCTTCGCCTTTTTTTAACGATTTAGACACTATATAATACAATAATGATCATAGACAACCAGCCATTTATTGTGCTACATATTGTGATACTCAGAAGTCTCCAGCAGATGATAGTTAGTCTTTTCTGAACTGAAACCTCAGAAAAACAGCTTATTTTGACCAATTTAAGTCCAGTATTTACTCTCTTTGAGCTCCGTTTTGGTCTCCACCATCTACTGAAAGAAACATTGGGCTCTTTAGCTGCTTTCAAACTGCCTTTCTGACAGTTTGTGGTGGACAGGTCGCTAATTTAGAGCTTTTTTAAGTAGAAAAAAGCTTTCCTGTGTCTCAAAATTACCCAAAAAAGGAAACCAGAACCATAAAGTTGACGGTTGTGAAACCAAAACAATGTTCTGAAAGACTTCAGAGCTGAGAGAAAGGTGCAGGCTTGGCAGACTTGGATATGAGTTATCCACTGTTCATTTTTAAAATATTGATTACAGACATTTTAAGAACAGTCACGAGGAAATTGTGGCTCATCCGACACTCCCTGTTTTTTCATCCCAGTGAAGGGGAAACACGTACGATAAGATTTTCCAACATCTGCCGTCTCTAGAAACGTTTTGCTTTGTTTTTTTCACCCTTAACCTCTTTTATGGTGCAAAGAGATCCTGCTGCTTTCCAGCAAAATCCCAGTTGTGTCATATATTGTCAAAAACAGTGAAAGTAGAGACGGACCGATGGACCTTGATGGGAAAAAGCAGCGCTCATCCTCACTTCCTTCAGCTCTGAGAAAAATCTGAATATGCAGATGTTCTCGTCGGATTTCTCGTGTGACTCGTCTGTGATATCTGCTGGTTTAGCTGACTCGACGAATGTGGAGTGTAAAAACATCAATCTGTGCACCTTTTTCAACCTGTACACATGATGAACTGACAGACAGTCACAACATCTGTGCCAGTCGGCGAGGAGAGACGATGACTTCCATTCTGTGACATTTTGTTCCCAACGCTGGTATCAAGTGGGGTTTTTTCTTTTTGTGAAACTGGGTTGGAAAATGATGAACCTGCTCAGCGGGATCTCTCAGAGCCGACAGAAGCCTGGAGGTTAGAGGGGCGGGCTGCGACTTGAAGGTCGGCAGTTCAGAATGTGGCTGGGAAACTGTCGCTGAGGAAAACTCAACACTCAGCGACGACTGTGGAGAGTTTCACTGGATCTTCTACAGCAGCTGAGACACCTGAGACACATCGACATGACTCTGAAGCTGATATTTAAAGTAAAAAAGATTAACTCAGGTGACAGAAGAGACTCAAACATCAGTTTAAAAGTCCCCAAAGAATCGAGAAGATTCATTTCGTCAGATGAATTAACGTACTTAAAGGGATATTCCGGTGTAAATTTAATCCATGGTCTAACACACCTTGACACCGAGTAAGACTCCCCCTCGAGAGGTCAAGTTAGCTGACCGCTAGCTTAGCTAGTTTTAGCAACCTCAGAAAAGACCGCACGATAACAATACACTGCAGCTTATGTCTCCAACTAGAAACCGCCATCAAAAAGCCACAATTAATGGTGAGAACAGCAGCAAACTTCAGCAACAGTACATGTACAGTCCCAGCACACAGTACGAAGCATCAAACATCTGCTAGCTTTGCTGGATTTGTATTAAAAACACAGCACAACTCACCCTCTCCTCCAGCAGCCTGCCTGTGTGGGGAAGCCCTGACGAGTTCGATTACCGAGTGCAGTAGATTTCTGCAGCTCAAGGATGAAAATGTATGATTATTACTCCATTACTTCCGTTATTTTCCCTGTCAGCTCTCGTTAATAAGAACTGAGCATCCCATGGAGTAATAATCAGACATTTTCATCCTTGAGCTGCGGAAATCTACTGCACTCGGTAATCGACTCGTCAGGGCTTCCCCACACAGGCAGGCTGCTGGAGGAGAGGGTGAGTTGTGCTGTGTTTTTAATACAAATCCAGCAAAGCTAGCAGATGTTTGATGTTGAGTCAGTCTTGTAAAAAGTACCCAAAAGTTACACTTGAGTAAAGATATCATGTTAAAAAATTACTTTTTTGTCACCAATATATATAGTACTTGAGTAAAAGTATCTGATATTAACTGTATATATTACATGTATTAACATGTGTGTGCTGTATACTGGGGGTCGACTCATTATGAACTCAGCTAATTATTAGAGCTGATATTCAACAACTAACTGAATCTAACTTAGCTCTGATGTAGCTGGTAATCTGCAAAGTAAGTGGAAGTGGAAGTATAAAGTACTCACGTAAAGTACAAGTGCCTCAAATGTGCATTTACGTACAGCACTTGAGTAAATGTACTCAGTTACATTCCACCACTGAGAGTATTGTGGCATGTAAAGACCTGATGGAGCGACTGATGGTGTCAGAAGCGTCCATGTGATGAGAACACTGCAGGTGTAACCTCAAAGATCTCGCTTTAATGTTGTAATTATGTTCTTTGACGGTCTTCATCCAATCAACACGTCAGTCACAGCGACGCTTTAATGTGTGTGTGTGTTCATCTGCACTGAACACGTGTCTTCAACTCGCTGCTCAGACTCCGATGTAAGAGTTACTGCCTGTGTGTGTGTGTGTGTGTGTGTGTGTGTGTGTGTGTGTGTGTGTGTGTGTGTGTGTGTGTGTGTGTAAGTGTGTGTGTGTGTGTGTGTGTGTGGTGTGCAGCTGGAGTGATATTTGGTACTTTCCACATCCAGCACTGGTAAATTACTTGCAGCTGAGTGTTTTATAGTATATGTTGTTGGCTAGTTTCTTTTAGCATGTGCATGTGTGGTGTGTGTGTGTGTGTGTGTGTGTGTGTGTGTTTTATACGTATGTCTGTTTCATTATCACATCACACCCAAGTTTCTGGTTTCTGTTATATCCTAAACCACTCAATTTGTTAGCGACATAACTCCATAAATTCTCCAGCCGTAAAAGAGCCAGATGTCAAACCGTCGTGACCAACAACACTTCGCCCACTCCGAGGAAACTTCATCATCTTCCAAATTTCTGGACAAATTATGATTTATACAAGATAATTAAATCAACATAATTGGCCCAGGAAAAACCAGAAGAGGCTAAGAGAGACGAGGTGAGGTGAGGAGAAGAGTTTTAAACCATCCTACAAAAAAAACAACAAAAAAACAAAAAGCTCAGTTATGGTTGAGAAAAACAAAACTACAAAAACAGCTGCCAAACAGTCGGTGGGATATCAACTGTCAGAATTAACTGCCAGTGTCAGATCCACGCTCTCTGGAGACATTTAAACAATGCCAGCGCTAATATAACACACACACACACACACACACACACACACACACACACACACTGTACATAACAGGATGACTTAGAGTGGTTTCGATGCCTGAAGGCCTAAAGTGTCTCCAACCGACTCTTTATTAATAGAACAATATGTTCCTTAAATCAGCGGATGGTGGATGTTGGTGTGTGTTTGTAGGTTGGTGTGTAGCCTACGTATGTGCGTACGTTAATGGACTTGTGTGTGTGTGTGTGTGTGTGTGTGTGGGTCAGGTTTCTCCAGCGATTTCTTTTGGCGGTTTCTTTCCTGAGCGAGACAAAAATAGCGTCCAGTTGAGTTCACGTCAGCTGTGAAAGCCGTCGGTAACACCGGCGTTCACCGCGCTGCTCGCACCGAACGCACTCATCGAAGATCGATTTCACGTGAACGCTGTTTGGATGTGCGTAAAAGTGAAAACAGAATTGTTGGAAGGTTGAGAGGAGATGAGGAGATCTAATGTATGAAGTCACTTTCTCTAGTTTACAGACTGGACCTTTACGTCTGATCCTGAGTCAGCGGCCGTCAGCCTGAACAGGAACCGAGTTTCTCCACAACAATCTAACAGTTATTTGGAACTGAGCTGTTTACCGACACCGGCTTCATCAAGCTCGTGTTGTAATGTCGGTAATTACATGCTCAGTGAAGCGTCCCGCGGAGGCGATGAGTGACTAAAGCCAAAGACATTGGTCTTCGCAAACATGCATGAAAAAGTTAATGTGAGGCTAATGAGAGATGTGCAGTCTGACGTCTCAAGAGAGAATCCTCCCTTTGTGTTGTTTTCCCTCGTTTCACTGATGGTGAAAAAAAGGTACCTCCTTGTTCTTAAACTTCTTCAGCTTAGCTTTAGAACGGATCGTTCCAGAGAACAAGGACTTGTTTCATTAGCCGCGGATTTAGACAGAAGGCGGCAAATTGGTGGTCTGTTTTCGCCAGTTTTGCCCCTCGGAGGGTAACGTTACACTTATTTGCGCCTCCATTGCTGTGTAAATCCGAGGCGGCAATGTGGTGGCAAATGCTGAGGTGGGCGGAGGTGTGGATGACGTGCACTGCTGCGCACCCACAGCCGGGAGTTTTAAAACCAGGAAACAGCTGATCACAGCAGTCAGTTCGTCACTTCATCCACGAAGATGAGCAGCTGGAAAGCCGCTGAGATCCGGGAGATGCTAGCGTCTCCTCGCTCTCTGTAGCTGTCTTGGTTGTCCGCTTGTTGTTGTAGCGGCGAGCTAATAGCGGTCGGTACTTTCAAATTAAAAGCCCCCGCTAAGAACCCAGTTCTAAACTCTGATGGGGTGCAATGTAAAGCTCTTATTTTGAAGAAAAACTGCGAAAAACTTCCCATAAGGAATGAATGGGACGGGGTCAAAAAAGTCTCAAAATCGTCAACGTTTTTCAAACATCTCCTGCTCTGGCAGACTTTGACCTAGAGACACCATTCAAACTTTCAAATGTAGGCACAAGTCTTATCTATTTGAGTTGTATTTGAACTTTCTTTCTACGATGTTTAGTTTTTGAACGGTGACCCTTAATTGATCGTGAGTGATTTCGAAAAAACTCAGAAAAATTCAGGATTTTCAATGAGTGTGTATTGCGGAATGTTCACGGCAGCACCAACTGGCAGAGTGGGGGAGCCTGGAAAAAACTCTCCGAAAATGTTTCTTTAGATGACGATCCTAGCCACAGATTTCACACTACAATAGTGATATTTTCCAAGAACGTAGCCACACTTGTCTTCTGTCTGGCAACGTGTCCACTTTATCGGGAGGATGTACGGTTTTTGAATTATCTGCATCTAACCGACACAAACTCCAGCAACTGCCCCATAAGCCCCAATGTTAAACGGGAAGAGGATTTTGGGAGAAAAGCAGAAACTGCCCTGCTTCTCTTCACGCCCAACTTCCTGCTTCACGTCACGTCACATGTTGACGCCTACCAGAGGAGGAAAAGTGGAGGCTGTTTGGAAAAGGAGGAATATTACACCTCCCTTTTAGACAGACAAGGAGGCACATTGCAGCCTTTACCTTGCTGCACATGTGCCACCTTTTCTATCTAAAAGGGGCTATTAGAAGGGATCTGCTCATGACCTGCATGAAGACAGACGAGTCCTTTAACGTCACGTCCAGCAGCACCATGAAAACACTTTGAGGTAACGGAACGTATATATTATTAAAAATACACAAGTCAGACATGCAGGTCGTCTGTGTTTTCACATTTGTGTACTAGTTTTGTGTAATATTTAGTACATTTACTCATGTACTGTACGTAACTACAGTTAGGAACTACTTCCACTTTACTTGACTTTAGTTTAGATTTCTACTCCACTACATTTATCTGATAGTTTTAGTTACTAGTTACTCTGCAGACTGCTTTCTGCATCAGAGCCAGAGAAGTTAAATTGACTCAAATGTATGTATTTTATTGAAAATGAAAGAGAAATCAAAATCTTTTAATCAGAAAAATGATGAGTATTGAATCCGATAATTGGCCAGTGGACCCACAGCACACAGTACACACACTTTTACTTGTACCTCTGATACTGAAGTACATTTACTGCCAGAAATAGAATATTTTAGCACAATATCGTCACTACTAACACTGGTAATATTTCTCATTTAAGCATCACCACTGATTTTATAATGAACGTCACTTCACACCTGAACTGAACTAAAGATCTTGTCTTCTGTCTGATACATAAACGCAAATTCATCGTATTTGTTCTTATTTTCCTTCTCTAGAAGCTCCTGAAGGTGATTCTGGTGCTTGAACCTGTTTAATCTCGACTCAATCCGCCACCCTGCTGCCCGTGAAAGCATCTCTGCGTGAATCCCTCCTGCTCTCCCCCTCCCTCCCTCCCTCCCTCCCCCGTCTCCTTCCCCCCTCTTTCTTAACTACACCTTCTGCCACTTTCATCCCTCCGTTGCTCCATCACTCCTCCTCCGGCCTCGCTCCTCCTCTCGGAGTCCAGAGCCGGCCCGGCGGATCAATACTCATAGAAGTTTCATGAGGACAGACCCTCCACGCCCGTCTCGCAATAAAACGTGAACCGAGGAGGAAGTGAGGGAGAAAAAGGGGGGAGATGTTGTTTGTGTCGAAGCTGCATGTCGAGGATTTCTCATGTGCATTTATTACACAGTGGCGAGGTGTTTTTAGTTATCTCGTGTGCAAAGTGGAGAGAAAAAGGTGTGTGAAAGGAGAGAGAGGAGAAGGAGGAGGAGGAGGAGGAGGAGGAGGAGGAGGAGGAGGAGGAGGAGGAGATGTGGTGAGATCGATTCTCTGGCCAGCCAGCAGTTCAATACCACTGAATTATTGCTTCATTCTTCCCCTTATGAGATGAGATCTCTTTCTCTCTGCAGCGCTTCTCTTCTCTTCTCTTCTTCTCTTCTTCTCTTCTCTTCTCTTCTCTTCTCTTCTCTTCTCTTCTTGGCGTGTTTGTGTATGTGTGTATGCACATGTGTGTATCCGTACACGTGTGATCCACTTACGACCGGATGGATCGATATCGTCACAATCTGGTTTTTAAAAGTCCACCTTTCTGTCCCTCGCCTTTTTATTTTACGTGCCGTCTCTCTTTGTCTCGCCCTCCTTCGACGTCTCAATCCTTCCGTGTCTGAATGAAGATGAAAAAAAGGTGAATCGCTGCTAAAAAAGAGAGAAAAGTCTAAAATTGTGTCGCTTTTTCTGCTTTCGCTTAAAAGTTTCTTCTCCGCAGCCGAGCCGTGGGTTTTCTCACGCAGCTGCATCGACTATAAATCAGCTCCATGTATGTGTTGTGTATGTGTGTTCGTGTGTGTGTGTGTGTGTGTGTGTGTGTGTGTATTGATTGTTACTTTGTAGCATTGTGTGTTTATAGGAGTGTGTGATGTCGAGAATGTTAATTTTCCCCACCGGACCGATGAGGCAGACATACGGCACTTTGTGTGTGTGTGTGTGCGTATACAGTGTGTGTGTGTGTGTGTGTGTGTGTGTGTGTGTGTGTGTGTGTGTGTGTGTGTGTGTGGTAGACCATCTGTCAACCAGACTACTCACCATCTTTCCCTCATATCTCTCTGATTTACAATTACTTTCAACTCCTGCCCCTGTTTGAAAGTGTGTGTGTGTGTGTGTGTGTGGCGCGTTGTGTAAGACGCGACCCTCAGCGAGCGAGCGTTGCTTTGTGTGTGTTTACGTTGCCGCAGACTTGCGTGTGTGTGTGTGTGTGTGTGTTTAATTGCTCGCTCCTTACACCCAGAGGCGACCACAGCCAAAGCGCTGAAAAACCACACCGGCCAATCAGCTCTCGCCGCCGCGACCTTTCACCGGCGACTTCCAGAGAAGGAGTCGACCTTGAGGCGGGGTCACGCAACCGCAGGAACCGATCCCGTTTCCCGGGTCACATGTTGAAGCCATCAGCCAATCGCGGGGTCACGGGAGGTCACCTCCGCCCAATAGGAGCAGCAGTTAGTCACCAGACGGACCAATTACCAGCCGGCTCGCCTCGGGGTCGGACCAAAGATGTTTGGACTAAGAGCAGTGAAGGAGGCACACAGGACGAGGAAACTACCGACGTTCAGACGACGTTCAACACAACTGAAAGCTCAGAAGTCTTTCAAACGTCGTCAAGACGTCAGAAACAAAAACAATATTCTGTCTGTTTTCACTCAGTTGTTTCTTTCATTTCTCGTGTTTAATCGTTTCTTCACTGCACTTCTGTTGTGAAACCTCCTACAGGTGGAGCTATTTTCTTAAGTCTGGTTTCTTTCTTCCTTTTGTTCTTCTCTCTTGCTGTTGTTGCATTTTTTTTATTTTATTCATGAACAATATATTTATAACTTTTGAATATAAGTGTGACTTGTTTTCATGTTAATTCCATCGATCTGTCCATGAACAAATCTTGCTTTTAGTCAAAGGACACGACTGAAGCTTGAAAAGAAAACTCATCACTTTCATTTCCCGTGTTTCATGTTGAACAGGAGATATTAAAGCTTTCGTGAGCTTGAAGTTCACACACATGTGTCAGTTATCAGCATGATCGATTAGCTCACCTTAAATGTCAATATGACATCTGTGATCTGTTTTTTCTGGGTTTTTCGTTGTTTTTGGGATCTGGAAGAGCTTTAAATGTTCATGATTTCCATTAAAATCTAAATATTTTTGTTGAGTTGTGCAACCAGAGAAATCACAGTTTTGCTCGAGGTGCGTTTCATTTAGTCACCTGTTGCTAAAAACTTCCAGGAGAGTCAGAGTGAGACGTAACGTGAATACAACTTTAACAAAAACACATTTCCGCCTGAGTCATGTAGTTAGTGATGTTAAAAGATGAAGACAACAACTCCCATGATGCCACTCTGTACTTTAGTGGCATCTGATTGACTTCATCCCAGCGGCTGAAGGTTTAACAGCAACGTTAAAACTTCACAATTCAGCCGCTGTCAGTTTTTTTCATCTTCATTGATCAGGTGTAAATCCTCGTCTGTATCTTCGGTTAATTGGGTCATTAAACGCCTCGAACGCCCAAGAATTTACACGGCAGCTGTTTTTCTCTCCCTGCTGATGACGTCATCGTTATGGTGTGATGGAGCCATGTTGAGCGGATCAATACCAGACATCACATCACCTCCATCCATCGCCACATGTATGTGTGAACACACACACACACACACACACACATGGAGGCGAACACACATATACTTTCTCCTTCTTTTCTCTGCTTTTCCCCTTTTTTACTGAATTCAGCAGGAAAACACTCATTCACAGTCAACAATCCAGTCAGAAACCACACAGTCTCTCCTCCATCGTGTGTGTGTGTGTGTGTGTGTGTGTGTGTAAACTGGGTGTTCTGGATGATTTCACTAATAGTTTCAGCATGGAGGGCTATAAAGAGCAGACTGTTTAATTGTAGCTGCTTTTAACGAGCCTCTGATTATGGCAACATTGTAACGAGTGCGGGTCGTTAATGTTGACTAATCTGCAGTCATTAGCTCGACAGTGTCTGGCCTCGGAGTGAACTGCAGCTCATAGGCGCTATTCACACACACATGTAGGCACAGACACACACACAGAAAACACACATTTATAAAGACAAAGATTAGAAATGAAACCGTGCGGTGGATGTACCTGTGTATATGAACCGGCCCGGCGTGCCTTTGCAGAACTGTTTGGACTTGTAGGACAGAGTGACCTCGACGACCCCGGGGATGTGTCTGGGAGGCGTCTGCACCCGGATGGCGTGCGGCGTGATCAGCTGCAGAAGGAAGGAAAAGGAGGAGGCGAGAGTCAGTTACGCCAGCACACAGCACCTGATCAGGACAATGCAGCTCACAATCACTGGAATAACTCGGAGAGGTTCTCTGCCAGCAGACGTCTCGAGTCTGGAGTTTGTGCAGCCGGTCGGCTTGTTTACACCGAGCGTCTGCAGCAAACACCCAGAGAACTGCTTCTTGTTATTTTCTCCTCGGTATGTTTTGCAGGAGCCTTTTTGCTTCAGCTGCAATCCAAAGTTTATTTGAGTTAACGGGTTGGACGGGTTGCATTTGCACTTTCACTTGTTAAAGTGGTTAAAGGCTCCGCTGAGCTGGATTTACATTCAGATTAGATGTTTGCATCGTTCTGATCGCAGAAACAGTTTCCTTTTGCTCATTTTAAAGGTCCACTGTGTCGTGTTTTAAGTAATTTATTACCTCAAATCAGCGTCTTCATTCATAAATAAGTCCTCATTGGTGTAAAATGATCTCTGCCAACAATCTCACTTCTCCTCCTGAGGGAAGAATCACTTCTCTGTATTTCCATAGGACGGGCGAGCTCTACGGAGGCTTCCATGTCCTTCCGCTCTATAAAAAACGATGAACTGGTGAGAGGGACAAAAAGCTCTACGTGGTACAGATAAGGCTAAAGGCGTTTTCACTCAGAGCCAGCGTGACTGTGGAACGGAGAAGGAGCTTAGCCAGACGCGCTCGTCAGCTGCAGTTTGAAGTCTGTTTGAAATAACGTACCTCATCACCCGAAACTAAACTTGATGAAGTGCTGTTTGAAGACATGTTGTTGTCACAGCTTCTTGAATCTTGACACATCCCGCCTGCCGTAGTTCCAACAGGCTGCAACGCACGTTTGAAAACGCGAGGCGCTAGAGAGCAGTATTCGTTTGGATGCAGAATAACATTTAACCACTAGATGGGAGAAATAATTCCACAGTGTGTCTTTAACTAACATATCGGAGCAGCTACTCTTATATCAAATGTAGAATACAATCAGAAGCTTGGCGAGGAGGGAACAGGGGAAAATTCGGTTGTTCCCTCAAGTCGGAACAACTGACGTCATACGATGCTAAAACAAGGCGGACGTGTTAAAAAAACGTCAGAATTTAGTTTTTGAATCTCTGTGGACTGGAACATGCAGCATGTTACAGGAAGAAAAAATAAATATAACCTGAATCCAACCATCTTTGTAATACATGTGAGTATTTTTTAGTGATTTGTATGTGACGCTCACTTTTTAGCGAGGACAAGGGAAGACTGTAACTGTAACACACTGTAGATAAAGAGTACTTGAAAAACCAGATTCAGTCCAGCCACTGTGAGAGTGTCAGGAGAGGAAGGAAATATTAAGAAGCCCTTATTAAAGCGACAAAATCATGTAACAGGCAACATGTTTTGACCGTTCAGCCAACTTTTTACTTCACATTTTTATGGACGGTTTTCAAAAAATACTTTTTCATACTTGGCGAGTTTTAGTGAAAAATCAGCAGGTAGCAGCTGCAGACAAACAGAACCTGGCACGCAGGCAATCACTTTCTACAGACACGTTCTTCTTTCAAACCGTGTGTTTCTCGCTTCGGAATTGATAATCAGGTTGAGCGCAGATGAAACTTTCGGTGGGCCAGAATCCATCAGAATCCGTCTGAGCAGCGCCGAGCGAGCGCCGAGCCGGGCTGAACTGAGCTGAACTGAGACTCTGTACACATGTTAGTGTGTGTAAGTGTGGCTCTCAACACTGTAAACAAACCCCTCAGCTCTCCACACACACACACACACACACATCCACGTATGCCAGCACACACACACACACACACACACTGGGTGTTGTTGTTGGACGGGCGCCACGGTCGCTCGGCGCACACGGTGAGTGGAGTCAGAAGACAAATAAACACTCTGTAGAGGAGTTGCACTGGGGAGAAGCACGATAGCGACTCTGCGAGTGTGTGAGCGCGTGTTTTCGCCAACATTAAGCCGATGGCTATCGAAAATCTGCCGATCGGATCAGTATTCCAGGGAGAAGGAGGCGGAGGGAGTGTGGGTGAGGACGGGGCGGCGGCCGCTCATTAGAGAGGCAAACCTCATTTAGACAAACATTAACACACACACACACACACACACACATGATCACACACAGCTAAGAGCCGCGGCCGTGAGGGAAAGTATGTTTTCATATTGAATTACTTCCAACGGTCGGAGGGCAGAAACACAGCGTCGAGGGGTTGAAGCAACACGCAGACAGGATGCTGACTGTTGGCAGACTGACCTCGCTCCACACCAGCATGGTACCGAAGATGACTTGGAGGCCGTCGAAGAAGTTGTCGCCGATGATGATGACCGTGGCGCCGCCCGTGGTCCAGCCCTCGCTGGGACTGATGGCTTTAATGCAGGGAGGCGATCCTGGAGGGAGGAGAGGGAGACACAAATGTTTAGGAGATGCTCCTGAGCGAAACACAAAGAATATGACTCGACTCTTTCATCCCTGTTGCATCTGCACCTCGTATATCTTCACGCTGCTCCTCAGCTTCAGACCATCACACCTCTCTCAAGACTCAAACGCTGAGGTGTCTCTTGTGAATTGAGGTTTTTAGATCATGTTTTGGGCTTCCTCTCTTTTCACTTTCCAACCATTATTCATTTTGTTTCATTCCATTTACACCTCGGCGTAAAATTCAATCTATATCCGGACACATTATCTGGATGAGGATGTTAATGTGGGTGTGAATGTGTTGTGAGCTGAATTTGATCGACCACATCTGGAGGAGATCTGGATAAAACATAGGTTGTTGTTCAGATTTAGAGCGAGCGAGAGAGAAAAGCTGAGAGAAACACGAGAATATGACTCAACAAGGAGGGAAATCTGGTCGAGCTCTTTCATCCCTGTTGCATCTGCAGCTCGTATATCTTCACGCTGCTCCTCAGCTTCAACCATCACACCTCTCTCAAGACTCAAACGCTGAGGTGTCTCTTGTGAATTGAGGTTTTAGATTCTGCTTCCTCTCTTTTCAATTTCCAACCATTATTCATTTTGTTTCAAGGCCTCCATTTACACCTCGGCGTAAAACTCGATCTATATCCGGGCACATTATCTGTCACAAGAGGTCATCTCCGCCCAATAGGAGCAGCAGTTAGTCACCAGACGGACCAATGACCAGCCGGCTCGCCTCGGGGTCGGACCAAAGATGTTTGGACTAAGAGCAGTGAAGGAGGCACACAGGACGAGGAAACTACCGACGTTCAGACGACGTTCAACACAACTGAAGCTCAGAAGTCTTTCAAACGTCGTCAAGACGTCAGAGACAAAAACAATATTCTGATCTGTTTTCACTCAGTTGTTTCTTTCATTTCTTGTGTTTAATCGTTTCTTCACTGCACTTCTGTTGTGAAACCTTCTACAGGTGGAGCTATTTTCTTAAGTCTGGTTTCTTTCTTCCTTTTGTCCGTATTCGATCTATATCCGGACACATTATCTGGATGAGGATGTTAATGTGGGTGTGAATGTGTTGTGAACTGAATTCGATCGACCACATCTGGAGGAAATCTGGATAAAACATAGGTTGTTGTTCAGATTTAGAGCGAGCGGAGAGAAAAGCTGAGAGAAACACAAGAATATGACTCGACAAGGAGGGAAATCCGGTCGAGCTCTTTCATCCCTGCTGCATCTGCACCTCGTAAATCTTCACGCTGCTCCTCAGCTTCAGACCATCACACCTCTCTCAAGACTCAAACACTGAGGTGTCTCTTGTGAATTGAGGTTTTAGATTCTGCTTCCTCTCTTTTCAATTTCCAACCATTATTCATTCTGTTTCAAAGACTTACGCCCTCCATTCACACCTTGGCGTAAAACTCAATCTATATCCAGACACATTATCTGTCACGGGAGGTCACCTCCGCCCAATAGGAGCAGCAGTTAGTCACCAGACGGACCAATTACCAGCCGGCTCGCCTCGGGGTCGGACCAAAGATGTTTGGACTAAGAGCACTGAAGGAGGCACACAGGACGAGGAAACTACCGACGTTCAGACGACGTTCAACACAACTAAAGCTCAGAAGTCTTTCAAACGTCGTCAAGACGTCAGAGACAAAAACAATATTCTGTCTGTTTTCACTCAGTTGTTTCTTTCATTTCTCGTGTTTAATCGTTTCTTCACTGCACTTCTGTTGTGAAACCTTCTACAGGTGGAGCTATTTTCTTCAACTTCTTTCTTCCTTTTGTCCGTATTCGATCTATATCCGGACACATTATCTGGATGAGGATGTTAATGTGGGTGTGAATGTGTTGTGAACTGAATTCGATCGACCACATCTGGAGGAGATCTGGATGAAACATAGGTTGTTGTTCAGATTTAGAGCGAGCGAGAGAGAAACACGGCTCCAGTCGCTGATTAAATGTCTGTTCTGTGCCATGAAAGTGCCAAAAGTTTAGTTATTTAGCAGAACTGCGTGAGAAATTAAGGCGGCGCTGGTGGAAAATGAATGTTCTGCTGTGTACCGATAATTAGAGCCGTCGACATGTGCGTTCTGCAACAAACCAGGACAACCTGACACGTTTATTATTTATTTTTTTCGATGAAGAACGGAATAACTTACACATGCTGGATTTACAAGAGGGAACAAATAATTTGGAATTTGTCGAGGACATCGTTTCACAGAGTTGATAAACCCACAAAACTCAGTGAGTCTGGTTCTGATTTGCAGCCGCCTCAAATTCCACCGTGCAGAGATGCAAACTGTATCAGTGACTTTCACTTGTGGCTCATTTTTACGACGCCGTTAAACAAACTTTATTTATTTTGAACTTTTATTTCTCTTTATTAGTTTGAAAGTGTGACAACCGACCGTTAGTGTGACATTGTTTTGTTTTACTCCAGAGCCCGACTGACATCAGATTACTGCGCTTCATTTTTTAAACCAATGATCTGACGTGGATGAACACACACACACAAACACACACACACACACACACACCATAAGTCTTCAGACTGAATGGATGCAGTCAGCTTTATGTCACGTCAGTATTGTGTGTGTGTGTCGTGTGTGTGTGTGTGTATAAGCTCGATCCGATCCGACATCGCAACAATAAAAGCTCGTCTGTTGTTGAAACGTGTCTCCTCAAAGTGTGTGTGTGTGTGAGTGTGTGTGTGTGTGTTAGATTATCGGCATCCATCTGAATTACATCTCTCAGCCTGGGATTGTTTATGAAAGAGAAGTGTAATGATATTAGACCTACAGACACACACACACGCACGCACGCACACACACACACACACACACACACACACCATGCATGTGTGTGTGTGTGTGTGTGTGTGTGTGTGTGTGTAGTGGGTTGGATTAGCCAGATGGAGGGGCAGGAATCACCTGATAGGATTAAACCATCAACCATCTGGTGGCCATGCTGCTTACGCTCACACAGATTCACACACACACACACACACACACACACACACACACACACACACACACACGCGCGCGCACACACTCCTGTGTTACCGTGTTCTAGGTAGGACGGCGTTCCTTCCACGGGGTCGAGCCTGCGGGCCCGTCGGCCATGTTTGGAGTTGTTGTGGACGAACATGTTGTCGGACACGGACAGGACGTGTCCGTCCACGCTCACCGTAGTCGACACCACCACCTGGTGACAGCGTGGAGGCCGGGGCGAGAGAGAGATGATGGGAGAGAAGAGAGAGAGAGAGAGAGTTGGGTGAGACGAGAGGGAAAGGGGGAGAGAGAAAAATGAGGGATTACAAAGCTGGGGGTCTAGAGATCATCGCGAGGAGGAATTAAAAGCGTGAAACTGTGAAAAGCTCTTTAAATGTAACCCGTTATCACAGCTATTACCATCACACTCCACACACACACACACACCAAGTCACTGTGTGTGTGTGTGTGTGTGTGTGTGTCTATCCTCCTCTGTTCAATAGTTCCTGATGGGTCCGGCCCTTAATTATCTCCCAGGGAAACAGAGCTGTCTTCTCTGGTTCCACTACAATAGAGCTGCACAATTAGAGGCACAGATACTGTCACACACACTCGCTACCGTACGACTCTCTCTCTCTCTCTGTCCTATCACACACACACACACACACACACACACACACACACACACACACACACACACACGTGCCATGGTAATAAATCTATCAGTATCTCGCGGCCGTCCAGTATCTCCACTCAGACTCGAGTGGTGTCTTCCTGATTGTGTTGTGGCCGCGAAGATAAGGAAATAATAAAGACGGCGCCGCATTAAATCTTATTCACAGCCTCCTTTCTTTCTTTCTTTCTTTCTTTCTTTCTTTCTTTCTTTCTTTCTTTCTTTCTTTCTTTCTTTCTTCTTCTCTCTTCCCTCCGTCTCCCTGCATTGTGTGTATATTTATGTTCGGACCGGTCCGGGTCAGGATCTCACGTTTCCTGTAAAGGCGCTGATCGCTTATTTACTTACACAGAAACACACACACACACACACACACAGACATTCCTGTGTATCTGTGAGTGTTACGTCCACAGAGGAGGCAGAGAAAGGAGAGAGACACACACAAAAAACACTAAAAATGTGCTGGTTTCTACCTGGAACCTCCTCATGTCTCGCGGGTTTCCTGCATTCTTTAGACAGTTCTGGTTGCACTTCAGGAAAAACTTGAGGAAGAATCTGCAGAGACACACAGAGGACAGGCGAGATCCGAGGTTAAACATTAAACCAGAGATTTCTTTCCCCCCAAATACAGTCACCCCAAATACTGATAGAGAAATAAATATTTCATGCTGTTGGAAAGTCAAAATGAATCTCCTTGTGAAATCTGCTCGTGGATCGTGTTTTTTTGTTCTTAAATCCACACCAACTCGGAGCTGCTTTGAAACGCCACATGAAGGCGTTGGATAGAAATACAAGAAGGCGAACGGAGCAGAAAAACTGGTGGAAATATGCGACTGTGAGCCAGATAAAGTTTAGAAAATCTCAGATTTGACCTTCAGTTTTTTTAGCGCGGAGTGAAGGTCGACTGCAGCTGTGTTCTGAATATGCAAAAGTGCTTGTTAAAGGAACAGTTCGCCCTAAAATCAAAATATTTTATCTCATACCTGTAGGGCAGAAGAACGCGTGTGTGTTGGATGTGACATTAAAGGAGCAGTATGCAAGATTTGGCTACAGGTTGAATTCCTACTATACAAATAGAAGGCAGTGCATCACTAGAGTAACCATTTATTGCTGTAAGTGTAGCTACTGTTAGCTAGTTAGCCTCGACGGTGAGATTGTGTGCTTAAACTAGCCGTTTTTATTCTGGGCAGTAAGCCACCAATCTGCCGTCCTTTTGGCGGCTCGCTCCACAGATTTAGACAGAAGGCGGCAAACTGGTGGTCTGTTTTGGTCCAAGTTTGCCCCTCGGAGGGTAACGTTACACTTATTTGCGCCTCCATTGCTGTAAATCCGAGGCGGCAATGTGGTGGCAGATGCTGAGATGGGCGGAGGTGTGGATGACGTGCACTGCTGCGCACCCACAGCCGGGAGTTTTAAAACCAGGAAACAGCTGATCACAGCAGTCAGTTCGTCACTTCATCCACCAAGATGAGCAGCTGGAAAGCCGCTGAGATCCGGGAGATGCTAGCGTCTCCTCGCTCTCTGTAGCTGTCTTGGTTGTCCGCTTGCTGTTGTCAGCGGCGAGCTACTAACGGTCGCTACTTTCAAATTAAAAGCCCCCCGCTAAGAACCCAGTTCTAAACTCCGATGGGGTGCAATGTAAAGCTCTTATTTTGAAGAAAAACTGTGAAAAACTTCCCATAAGGAATGAATGGGACGGGGTCAAAAAAGTCGCAAAATCATCGACGTTTCTCAAACATCTCCTGCTCTGGCAGACTTTGACCTAGAGACACCATTCAAACTTTAAAATGTAGGCACAAGTCTTATCTATTTGAGTTGTATTTGAACTTTCTTTCTACGATGTTTAGTTTTTGAAAGGTGACCCTTAATTGATCGTGAGCGATTTCGAAAAAATTCAGAAAAATTCAGGATTTTCAATGAGTGTGTATTGCGGAATGTTCGCGCAGCACCAACTGGCAGAGTGGGGGAGCCTGAAAAAAACTCTCTGAAAATGTTTCTTTAGATGACGATCCTAGCCACAGATTTCACACTACAATAGTGATATTTTCCAAGAACGTAGCCACACTTGTCTTCTGTCTGGCAACGTGTCCACTTTATCGGGAGGATGTACGGTTTTTGAATTATCTGCGTCTAACCGACACAAACTCCAGCAACTGCCCCATAAGCCCCAATGTTAAACGGGAAGAGGATTTTGGGAGAAAAGCAGAAACTGCCCTGCTTCTCTTCACGCCCAACTTCCTGCTTCACGTCACGTCACATGTTGACGCCTACCAGAGGAGGAAAAGTGGAGGCTGTTTGGAAAAGGAGGAATATTACACCTCCCTTTTAGACAGACAAGGCGGCACATTGCAGCCTTTACCTTGCTGCAGGTGTGCCACCTTTTCTATCTAAAAGGGGCTAATGTTAGCTTGGGAGCTCTGGATCGGCGCAGGGCTAGCTAGTTAGCATGATAAATAGCATGTCAAATAAGAGAGAAAAGAGTGTGTATTCTGATTTTAGTGCGGACTGTTCCTTTAAGATTCAAAAACTATTTCAAACAACTTTTATCATGTGGAAATATTCTTTCTCGTGGAGGCTTTCTTCCCCTCCCGTATGCTAACCCCGTTGTCAGATCATTAAAAAAAGGGGGGACTGTGTTGACATTGGGTGTTTGAAACGGGCCCATATGTCATGAATCTATATTACAGAATAAATCAAACACACAGATGGCCATCAACAGCTAACAAACACATCCAGGTTGTGTTTTGGTGCGAGCCAGCTGGCCGGCCTGGCAGAAGCAACACGGCACGCTCGCACAATAACACCGACGCACACATGTTCGTGTTTGTGTTACGTGTGTGTGAAGAGAAAAAACAGCATCCTTTCTTACTGTACGTTGCGTTAAACCTTTTGTGTTGCTGCTCTCTCTGTTACAGCACAAATGGAGTATTATAAGTTCCACATAAAAACTGAAGAACTATATATTTGGTGCTTCCAAACTGCTCTCAGATCAGCCGAACCGTTCACACGTCTGCACCACCTCCGTTCCCTCATGGCAGAGCCTGGTGCTCCACTGTGCAGGAGATGACAGCCCTTGTGCTGGACCACCAGAACAAAGCAGAGGTGTGTGTGCATGTGTGTGTGTGTGTGTGTGTGCGTGCAAACATGTGCTCTGCATGTGAGCGTATGTGCGTGTGTGACGGCGCAGCACAGCCCAGTGGCAGGTCTGAGTGTAAAACTCTGCGTTAACGAGCTCAGGCTTCGTTAGAACACCGGCGCTGGGATTCTGCATGCCTAATTACGTTGACCCCTGACCTCCCGGGTGACAGCCTATCACAGCGGAGGACAGCCACGGTGACCCCCGCTGACCCCCCACTGTCTAGTCCTCCTCACAACACTAGCATAGCGTTAACACGACCACCTCGGCTGACCCGCCGCGTGAAGGAGGCGCTCGGGAGAGTAAAGCAGCAAAGTGGAGGAAAGTGTTCAGATCTCTCAGAAATACAAGTAAAAGTCCAGCGTTTAAAAATCTTGTATGTACTTTAGAAATGTCAAATACTCAATCTGTGGAGCTGCAAGTCAAACGTACAGACAGTAAAATGTTTTTAGCTTCTGTATTGTACTCGGTCCGCAATATTTGTCCTGATTGCAGTTTCATTATCAGCGTTCGTGTAAAATTCAACATTTCCTGACTCACTTTTTAGTGTCACATGAAAAGAGTGTTATCTCAGGCCGCCGAGAACATTTAAATTAAGAAAATATGCAATTTCGCATCAAATAAGATATTAAATTATGTAAAAGAAAATGTAAAAAGCTCGAGCAGATAACAAAAAACAACAAGCTCAATGATAAAACTTGTTAAAGAGCAAAGATACAAGATTAAATGCTGATGATGCTAGCTTTGTTCCAGCCTATGATAATAAGTCACGGTTTTTGATTAAAGAAAATATGCAATTTCGCATTAAATAACATTAAATTATGTAAAAAAAAATGTAAAAAGCTAGAGCATGTAACAAAAAACAACAAGCTCAATGATAAAACTTGTTAAAGAGCAAAGACACAACATTAAAGGTGCACGATCCGACTATTTTACAAGCCTATAATTAAAGACGGAGCTCTTGATTCATTCAGAGCACAATGTTCTTGTACTTGTGAGATAAATGGTGCAACTTTACATCAAGCAACTCAAATAAAAAGATCCAATAATTTAAGAGTTGTATAAAAAAAAGGTTTGAAGGAGCGACTGAACACATCGAGCTGAACAGAGACGACCTCTCTCCTCTCCACCTCTGCTCCATCACCGCTAACAACTCTAAAACATCACCTAAATCATCGGCGCGATCTCATCTCATCACCCGTCAGCCGAACACCATCACTCCCCTCCTCTCACTGTCTTAACAAACCGAATAACTTCGCTCCGTCGCGGCCGATGATGCCTCTTTATTTTCTCACATTCCCGTCTCGCGCTCGGCCTCGATTCCGTTTCCTGCGCGAGAGCGTTTTCTCTCTCATTGATTTCCAGCAGAACATATTCTACATTTTAATGCGCTCTGTGTGCGTTCCTCTTCCCCCTTCACTTGACCCCAGCTGGCCTAATCAACTCGGCTGCAGAAAGGCCCCGCAGCGACGCACACACACACACACACACACACCGACACACACACACACCAACACCTTGTGAGAATTGATTGGCTGGTCCAGTCGCTGGTCGTTAAGAGGCCTCCAATTAAACCGGGCAATTATAAGAGTCTGAATGACTGTGGGGGAGGGGAGGGGAGCACTCTCTCTCTCTCCCCCCTCCTCGTCCTCCCTCCCTCTCTCTCTCTCCGAGGCCCCGATCATGTTCAAGTGATAACAGCGCTGTTGACCTTTGCTATACTGTGAGTAGCGCACTCAGAGAGCTGACCCGACACCGGTGCTGCCTGCTGCAAACACACAAAGAGGCTCACGCACACACACACACACACACACACGAGAGTAGAAGATAAAGACGGAAAGAGAGAAAGTGGGAAGTAAGATTATTGTTTTGCCGAGACTATTATTTTTGGCATTCGATAATGACGGTGTGGATTCAGACGGGAAACACGGGAGCAGAGAGTGAAAAGGGTTTGATTTACATCCAGTGAAAGGTGGAAAAACACTTCAGTTTTAAGGTAAGTGGTGGTGTGTTTTTTTTTAAAAAAAAGGCTCACTGCAACGTGAGAGTTAATTCAGGTGGGAGCTGGTTTGTGGTCACATTATAAAAGGAGGCCGTTTCAGTCCCCCGACCAAAATAATCTCCTGCAATTTTATTTTCTGCACACTGACTCATAACAATAACCCGAGAACAGGCTCAGCAGCAGCCTTTTCTCTGTCATGCACCATAATCAACTTTATTTAAGCTCCTCGTCGTGTGTTTCGTACGTGATGATTCACAGGACGACCTCTGAAAACAACAGTGTGGTCGGAGAAACACGACGGCTTATAAATCTGTAACTGCAGGTGCTGACACTTCTGTGTGTGGTGTGTTTTATAGGTGTCGGCTGCTGGGATCATTACTGATGTTATTATTACACCTGTGCCTTTAATAAGTCAGAATGTCTGCAGAAAAAAGGATGTTTTGACGCCATTTTTGAGGAGAAGAAGAGACGACACACTGTATCATCACTGTGTAAAACTGAGGTGATACGCCAGGTATCCCAGCATGCTTTGCGCAGTGAATCTGAGTGTGAGGCTGCACTGTACGTGGGAATTTCAGAAAGCTCGGTGTAAACGAGTTGTGACGTGTTTGATGGCGCTTTCGGAAAAAAGGGGGATGCTACGGGGGGAATTTTTTGGATGTTTTTCCTCATAATTTTATATTTTTTCTACGAACCGTTGAGCAGCTGTAGTTCTGAACATGTTTAAGCAAACATACGTCCACTAAAATATTAACCGAGGCCACAGAATCATGATGTAAGTCAGACATTACGATGCTGATGTCGATTATGGCGAAGCAGCGAAACCGAAACAAGATGCTAGCTTTGTTCCAGCCTATAAAACATAAACCATAATGTAAATCTGTAACTGCAGGTGCTGACACTTCTGTGTGTGGTGTGTTTTACAGGTAAAGGCTGCTGGGATCATTACTGATGTTATTATTATTACACCTGTGCCTCACCTGCTTTAATAAGTCAGAATGTCTGCAGTGAAAAAGGACGTTTTCATGCCATTTTTGAGGAGAAGAAGAGACGACACACTGTATCATCACTGTGTAAAACTGAGGTGAGTACAGTTTAACACCAACATCTCGACAGGTATCCCAGCATGCTTTGCGCAGTGAATCTGAGCGTGAGTGCGGCTGCACTGTACGTGGAAATTTCAGAAAGCTCGGCGTGAACGAGTTGTGACGTGTTTGATGACGCTTTCGGAAAAAAGGAGGATGTTACGGAGGGAATTTTTGGGATGTTTTTCCTCATAATTTTATATTTTTTCAAGCAGCTGTAGTTCTGAACATGTTTAAGCAAACATACGTCCACTAAAATATTAACCGAGGGCACAGAATCATGATGTAAGTCAGACATTACGATGCTGATGTCGATTATGGCGAAGCAGTGAAACCGAAACAAGATGCTAGCTTTGTTCCAGCCTATAAAACATAAACCATAATGTAAATCTGTAACTGCAGGTGCTGACACTTCTGTGTGTGGTGTGTTTTACAGGTAAAGGCTGCTGGGATCATTACTGATGTTATTATTACACCTGTGTGCCTCACCTGCTTTAATAAGTCAAAATGTCTGCAGAGAAAAAGGACGTTTTCACAACATTTTTGAGGAGAAGAAGAGACGACACACTGTATCATCACTGTGTAAAACTGAGGGGAGTACAGTTTAACACCAACATCTCACCAGGTATCCCAGCATGCTTTGCGCAGTAAATCTGAGCGTGAGGCCGTATTGTACGTGGAAATTCAAGAAAGCTCGGAGTTCACGAGTTGTGACGTGTGTGATGGCGCTTTCGGAAAAAAGGGGGATGTTACGGAGGCAATTTTTTGGATGTTTTTCCTCATAATTTTATATTTTTTCTACGAAACGTGAGCAGCTGTAGTTCTGAACATGTTTAAGCAAACATACGTCCTCTAAAATATTAACCGAGGGCCCAGAATCATGATGTAAGTCAGACGTTACGATGCTGATGTTGATTATGGCGAAGCAGTGAAACCGAAACAAGATGCTAGCTCTGTTCCAGCCTATAAAACATAAACCATAATGTAAATCTGTAACTGCAGGTGCTGACACTTCTGTGTGTGGTGTGTTTTATAGGTGTCGGCTGCTGGGATCATTACTATTGTTATTATTACACCTGTGTGCATTCCCTGCTTTAATAAGTCAAAAAGTCTGCAGAAAAAAAGGACGTTTTCACAACATTTTTGAGGAGAAGAAGAGACGACACACTGTATTATCACTGTGTAAAACTGAGGTGACCAGGTATCCCAGCATGCTTTGTGCAGTGAATCTGAGCGTGAGTGCGGCCGCACTGTACGTGGAAATTTAAGAAAGCTCAGAGTTCATGAGTTGTGACGTGTTTGATGGCGCTTTCAGAAAAATGGAGGATGTTAAGGAGGCAATTTTTTGGATGTTTTTCCTCATAATTTGATATTTTTTCTACGAATCATTGAGCAGCTGTAGTTCTCAACATGTTTAAGCAAACATGCGTCCACTAAAATATTAACCGAGGCCACAGAATCATGATGTAAGTCAGACATTACGATGCTGATGTCGATTATGGCGAAACAAGATGCTAGCTCTGTTCCAGCCTATAAAACATAAACCATGATGTTGGCGTCCGTGATTTTCTCCTGAGCCTGCTGTGATAATGTGATCACGCCAGGACGCTACTGTTATTTAGCCTGTAATCCATAGTAACACAGCAAACCACAGTTGGATGCTGTTTTTCTTTCAGCCTGTTAGTCATGGTGTAGTAGTGAACGACACAGTTACATCCATTATTCAGAGGCTGAGATGGCAATTATGGCTCAGAGCACAACTGACATTAATATTTAATATATAGGGCTAACACAGACCTGCAGAGAGAGACAGGAAGTGACAGAGCGAGGGGATGGAGAGGGCGTAGCGCGACACACACACACACACACACACACACACACACACACGGTGGAGAGGAGAGAGTGTGTGAAGGAGAAACGAACGGCGGAGAAGGAGGGAAGAGGATTATGGGAGTTTTGTCTCGACCACTCTCCTGTCATTTAAACAGTCACAATGCCAACGGGGCAAGGGTGACATCCGGGGGAATTCCAGCTTCTCTCTCTCTGTGTGTGTGTGTGTGTGTGTGTGTGTGTGTGTGTGTGTGTGTGTGTGTGTGTGTGTGTGTGCGTCTAAGACTGAATGTCTGTGTCCGTTTAATTCCCCAAAGACTCGCTCTTCTACTGAGCCAAGAATAACGATGCTGCTGCCTTGGAAGAGAAAAAAAACATCAGCAACAAAAAAATAAAAAACACATCTCTCAAAACACACACACACACACACACACACCGACACACACACACACAGCAGTCTGGTGAGTTGTTGCTGACAGGTGGAGAAATTGCAGTCAGTTAGTGCAGACAAACCGAACAACAGATCAGTGCGTCGCTGCTCCTGCCTCCTCCGTCTCTCCTCCGTCTCTCCTCCGTCTCTCCTCCCTCAGATGTCTTATTTCACCTGCCTGCCAAGTTTCTCGGCGGAGCTTTTTCCTGACAGAAGATGATTTTCACTCCTTCGTCTACGTGTGCGTGTGAAACAACTCGCTAATGCCTGACTGCCAGTAAAGCGATCAGTGGGTGGTGGTGCTCGCGTCACGAGGAGATGTGACTGAAAACATATTTGGATATGATTTAAAACATCGTCATCGCCCTCTCAGCTAAACCTCTCCGTCCGATCTGTCATCTCACAAAGCTCATATGTGCAGAGCTAAGTTTCCCTCTCTGTCTGTTGATCAGTCGCAGATCAACTTCCTGTTTCCTGTTTACACGGAGCGCTTGTTATTGTTTAATGCGATGACATCAGATAGCGTTTCTGGGCCCCGTGCCTGCGATCCGAGCAGGAAAAACAAGGATAGGAAATACTATCACGCCCTCCACTCGGCCCGTTATCTCCATAATAATGTGATAATCTATTGCTTCCGGGGGAAACGCTCGGTTTCTCTTTTGCCCTTGTAGTGTCGTGTTCAAGAGCACTTCAGCAGAGATATCGCCCGCTGATACGGGAGTAATACCTTCAATCTGTGATTATAAGCTCGCCTACCGACGTACACAATTTTTCCAGTTTCCTCCCAGGTCACAATTCTCGCGTTTGTCTCCTAACGAACAACATTTTTTCACACTTTTTTCCCCTTTAAGTTATCACAACCTGTTTCTACGCAACGTGAGACCAGAGAAATGTAGAGGAGGAAGAAGATTTAAACAGATTTCAGACGCCCTGAGGAGGAGAATTCACGTTTTCTTACGTGAAGTTTTAAAAGAAAGGGTTTGTAAAGTCGATAATTATGTCAATCATGAGCATCGATAACCACCGAGAGGCTGACAAACACAAAGAAGAGGCCCAAAAATGTATGAAAATTGAAAAGTGATAGATATTTATGCCATTGAGGGAGATTTACTATGTTATTTTCTGAGAATTAGAAGTAAAATTCAAATTATTTAAGATAAAAATGCAGTTTTTTCACTCATTAAAGCAGCAAACACAGTCTTTGCATCTTAAATGTTTCTTAAATGGCCTCACTTTGGTTTTTAATCCTCCCATATTTGAGATCGAAGTTGGAAGTATGATTACAGCAAGTAAGAAGTCGGGTTTATTGTGGTTTGTGTCGCCAGATTATGAGTCGCAGGCCAGATGTGCTGTAAAAATGAGGAGACTCCTGTTTTTCCTGTTTTCTCCCAGGTTACAATTCTGGCGTTTTACTCCAAACGAATGACATTTTTTCCCCTCTAAGTTATCACAACCTGTTTCTACGCAACGTGAGACCAGAGAAATGTATGTAATGTAAATGTAAATGGAAGAATATTTAAACAGATTTCAGACGCCCTGACGAGAAGAATTCACGTTTCTTACGTTTTAAAAGAAAGGGTTTGTAAAGTCAATGATTCTGTCAATCATGAGCATCGATAACCACCGAGAGGCCGACAAACACAGAGAAGAAGCCCAAAAATGTATGAAAATTGAAAAGTGATAGATATTTATGCCATTGAGGGAGATTTACTATGTTATTTTCTGAGAATTAAAAGTAAAATTCAAATTATTTAAGATAAAAATGCAGTTTTTTCACTCATTAAAGCAGCAAACACAGTCTTTGCATCTTAAATGTTTCTTAAAAAAGCCTCACTTTGGTTTTTAATCCTCCCTATTTGAGATCGAAGTATGATTACAACACGTAAGAAGTCGGGTTTATTGTGGTTTGTGTCACCAGATTAAGAGTCGCAGGCCAGATGTGCTGTAAAAATGAGGAGACTCCTGTTTTTCCAGTTTCCTCCCAGGTTACAATTCTCAGATTTTTCTCCTAACGAACAACATTTTTTCCCTTTAAGTTATCACAACCCTTTTCTACGCAACGTGAGACCAGAGAAATGTAGAGGAGGAAGAATATTTAAATGGATTTCAGACGTCCTGAGGACAAGAATTCACGTTTCTTACGTTAAGTTTTAAAATAAAGGGTTTGTAAAGTCGATAATCCTGTCGATCATGAGCATCGATAACCACCGAGAGGCTGACAAACACAAAGAAGAGGCGTGCAAAGAATCACTGAAGGGCCCAAAAGTGTATGAAAATTGAAAAGTGATAAATATTTATGCCATCGAGGGAGATTTACTGTGTTGTTTTCTGAGAATTATAAGTAAAATTCAATTTATTTAAGATAAAAATGCAGTTTTTTCATTCATTAAAGCAGAAAACACAGTCCTTGCATCTTAAATGTTTCTTAAATGAGCCTCACTTTGGTTTTTAATCCTCCCTATATTTGAGATTGAAGTTGGTGAGTTTGACTACAACAAGTAAGAAGTCGGGTTTATTGTGGTTTGTGTCACCAGATTAAGAGTCGCAGGCCAGATGTGCTGTAAAAATGAGGAGACTCCTGTTTTTCCAGTTTCCTCCCGGGTCACAATTCTCACGTTTTTCTTCTAACAAATGACATTTTTCCCCCTTTAAGTTATCACAACCTGTTTCTATCCAACGTGAGACCAGAGAAATGTAGAGGAGGAAGAATATTTAAGCAGATTTCAGACGCCCTGACGAGAAGAATTCACTTTTCTTACGTGACGTTTTAAAAGAGAAGGGTTTGTAAAATCTGCCACGTCGATGATTCTGTCAATCATGAGCATCGATAACCACCGAGAGGCTGACAAACACAGAGAAGAGGCGTGCAAAGAATCACTGAAGGGCCCAAAAATGTGAGAATTAAAAGTAAAATTCAAATTATTTAAGATAAAAATGCAGTTTTTTCATTCATTAAAGCAGAAACACAGTCCTGGCATCATAAATGTTTCTTAAATGAGCCTCACTTTGGTTTTTAATCCTCCCTATTTGAGATCGAAGTATGATCACAACACATAAGAAGTCGGGTTTATTGTGGTTTGTGTCACCAGATTAAGAGTCGCAGGCCAGATGTGCTGTAAAAATGAGGAGACTCCTGTTTTTCCAGTTTCCTCCCGGGTCACAATTCTCACGTTTTTCTCCTAACGAACAACATTTTTTCCCCTTTAAGTTATCACAACCTGTTTCTACGCAACGTGAGACCAGAGAAATGTAGAGGAGGAAGAAGATTTAAACAGATTTCAGACGTCCTGAGGAGAAGAATTCACGTTTCTTACGTTAAGTTTTAAAAGAAAGGGTCTGTAAAGTCGATAATCCTGTCGATCATGAGCATCGATAACCACCAAGAGGCTAACAAACACAGAGAAGAGGCGAACAAAGAGTCACTGAAGGGCCAAAAATGTGAGAATTAAAAGTAAAATTCAAATTATTTAAGATAAAAATGCAGTTTTTTCATTCATTAAAGCAGAAACACAGTCCTTGCATCTTAAATGTTTCTTAAATGAGCCTCACTTTGGTTTTTAATCCTCCCTATATTTGAGATCGAACAAGTAAGAAGTCGGGTTTATTGTGGTTTGTGTCACCAGATTACGAGTCGCAGGCCAGATGTGCTGTAAAAATGAGGTATTTTCTAGTTAATAAAACGACTGAGATTAAAATGAGGGAAAGAAAGCGAGGAGAGGAATCGGAGGAGGGGAGGACGATTAATTCATTTTACTTGGAAGGATCACTGGAAATCCAGTCTCGGTTCAATAACAGGCGAGTTTTAGCAAGTCTTGCATAACCTGGAAACACTGCTGCCACGGCCAAACCGATCTGTGTCGCTGCTCCAAACACGCAGCTGTGAGACTTTACATCAGATTTTATAATGTGTAAGGTTTTCTGGGAGACGGAATAAGAAAACTAGACATATAGGAGAAAGTGCAAGTAAAGGAGGAAGGGGGGGGAGGCGGCGGCGGCGGCGAGTGGTCGGGGGCGTGAAAAAGAAAGAAAAAAGGCAGCGGGGGAGGAAGGGAGGGAGGAAGGAAGGGAGGGAGGAAATGCACGGGAGAGGGAAAAAGAGTTATGCGAGGGAACAAGACTTAAGAGAATTGAGCAGAGCCGAGCGGAGCGGAGTTATTTTACATAATGACGGTTGATATGCACGGAGGTAATTGATAGCTGAGCCGCAGCCCCAAAAAACACCCAGCGAGCTGTCAATCACGGCCCGTCTCCCTGGAGATATGCTAATGACGATGATGATGATGAGGGCTCGGCTTCATATCGCGATCATTACTATTAATGCTGTCATTGTTGTCATCTCTGCATATTTAGATGAGGCAGCGGGCCGGGCTGGCGGCGGCCGGCCCGTGTGATGTCTGCGAGGGCGCCGAGGTGCAGCGAGCATTAATAACCCGCGAGGTCGACGTGTGCGGACCCGAACAAGCGTCATTACATCATTGTTACATGCAGCCGTGACACTGATGTCATCGGTTTGTGACACGGCAGCGCGGTGTCACTCAGAGCGGCAGACAGTCGTTAGCTACAGCATCTACAGTCACGTTATAACGAGATATGATCAGTCATTTATGCATTCAGCTCTAATACACTGATGAACAGGAGCTGACAGGACAGTTCTGGACCCACAGATGAACTCTGAGCTGGGTTGAACTGGGCCTTATTGTGTAAAACAGATGTGTAAATAATGTATGTACGCACAGAACTCGTGACTCCTCAGATATTTTCTTATATTCCATGAGACTATTCATCCTCCGTGTGCTCGGACTTCCTTCGATCAATATCTATCACAAACAGAGGCCCAGCTGCCTCCATCGATACAATCAGAGTCTACATTATTCAGAAAACATTTTCAACCATGATTAAAACCTGTCTGCTAATCCGAGCGCTTGAGCTTCTCCACTTGTCTGATTTCTTTTTGCTGACGTCGCTGCCTTCTTAAATCTCAGCAATTAACTTGCCGACGATGTGTGAAGATGGACGGAGCTTCAGGTTGCATAAAGAAGTCTGATTGTATGTAAGTATATGAGAAAGTGGATTACGTATTCCCTCAGTAAAACAGTTTCCTCTTCCTTCATTTAGTAAAACCTGCTTCTATTTAGAGTCAAACAGACGACAATTCAGAGTGTGATTGACGAGTGATCCAATCAAGAAATCCTCCCAGCTTCACCCTCGTCCTGTCTGTCCTCCCGACTCTTCGTCACATTTCTGCCTGAAAAACAGCATCTGTCACCGGCAGAAGAAGGAGGCCAAGACTTGGCGCTCTAAAGCCGCATCCAAACGCCAGTGTGAATGCAGATGATCCTCATTAACAGGAAGTCTGTGAATATTCTCATTCATCCAGGTCATAGTTATCTCAAGGAAATTGAATCGAACGCAACTGGATTTGGTTTTTGTCTTGAAGACGTTTCACCTCTCATCCAAGAGGCTTCATCAGGAAGCATTTTGCTTATGCAAAGAAATAAGTCTGTTTAAACTAGATATTTATATGCCACAAAACAATTAAAAAAGACAGGGGGGTCCGTTGTGTGATAGCGGAGCGGAGAGTCAGCAGCTGGATTCTGCACCACGGTCAGTAGTGTTAGTAGGTGTAGGCAAACAAACACACAACAACCACAACGAGCATTATTCATTGTATTATTACATTTGTGGGAAATCACGTGTTACGTTTGTGGAAAATGTGTTACATTTGTGGGTTTATTACATTAAATGCTGCAGATTTTTATTACGTTTGTGGACATTATTACATTGGCGGGCGTTACAAACGTGTTGTGCAGGAATGTACAGTGAAAACATTGAATTCTGGTTGCTGACTGTATATTAAAAATGTTCAAAGACCTTAAAGGAGGCTAATGAATCATCTTCATCCCGTCTGAGACAAACAAACAAACAGAAGCATCAACTTTTCAAGAAACTATCAAACAGCTCTGTTCTATGACATTTTTTACCAAACTCCCCGATGCTGCAGGTGTAAAATAAAGTGACTCAGGTGTATGCAGACGAGCAGATTACTGGACTCTGTCATGTTCTTGGAAGAACAGCGACGCTGCGGAACAAGAGTCAATACGGCCGCGGCGCCCCTTAATAAGATCCTAACCAGGACGGTGGCGCTGTGAAGCCGGCTTGGAGCCACGACGAGATTAAATTACAACATGATTACCTTCATGACAAATATTGTCAGAGGTCCTGCGCACCGCAGGGGAGAAACGGGGGAGAGAGTGAGGAGGAGGAGGAGGAGGAGGAGGAGGAGGAGGAGGAGGCACAGATGAGGAGCTAGACAGACTTAAAGGGAGGGAGGAGGTTACTGTGGTGTATATTTTAAAGGCTGAAGGCAAACTGTTGAATTATAGATGAGAGAGATTGATTCAGGAGGGGAGAGAGAGAGAGAGGGAGGTAGAGAGGGGAGAGGGGGGAGGTCAGGAGGAGGAGGAGGAGGAGGAGGAGGAGGAGGAAGTGAGTGAAGGGTGAGCAGCTAAAGGATCGCTAGCTCTCGGCCATACATGCACACACACACACACACACACACATGAAAACACACGCAGCTTACTTCAAATCGATCTAAAGCTCAGGCTCTCTCTCACACACACACACACACACACACACACACACACACACATGCGTGTGTGTGTGTGTGCGTGCGCGTGTGTTTCTTTTGTCATCAGTCTCACAAATAATTCATGGGGCGGGGGGGTGATGAAGGAAGTGATATTGACAGGAACCTCTTCCTCCTCTCTCCTCCTGTCTCCTCCTCTCTCCGTCAGTCACTCACGCACACACACACACACACACACACACACACACACACACACACTGGCTGCAATGGGAGTTTCTCAGTTGTAATGACGCTGATTGAGAAAAGACTCCATGTGTGTGTCGTCCTTCGCTGTTTCTGACTCTAAACACCACATATGTGTTCGTGTTCGTCCGATCAAACACTTAAAACAACTTTTTTATTGCTTCCCCCCTGGGATTGTGCAGGTGAAAGGTTTCACATCCCGTCTCTTTCCCACAGTCTTCTCCAAACCTAATCTAAGCCTAAACCGGCCAATCCTTATAGGTGAAGGATCAGAAAACACTCATGATGCCTGTTTGTGGAGGACAAACGCCCCTCAGAGGTATGAGGAGCTGTGTGCTTGTATTCACACGTGTGTGTATTCATTTAAAATATGAATTTTTAAATAATCTCAGAGATTAAACTACTTTCAGCTTCTGTGCTGCTCAAATGTGGAACAAATAGAGAGCAGCAGGTATGATGTCATTTTGTCGGCTAACCCGGAAGTTAGCATCATTGTAGCTCCCTCGATGAAATGCTACGGGACTTTATACAATTTGGATTTTGGATTATTGCAGAAAATAAGATCAAGTTTATGATACACATTTTCATTCCGCAGGATGATTCTCACAGATGTTTTTGATAAACTTTGAAAGCTTAAATGCAAAAAAAGCTAAAGTTAGGCTTTAAACAAACTACAATACTGTTGCATGACTTCAGCGTCATCACCACGACACTGTACTACACACACTCCATCCTGTTTAATGTCCCCGACAATCTCTGTATTCTCATCCAGCTGCCTTCTTAAAGACATGTTCAACACTAAAATTCACAAGTGGGGTATTTACTGATGTATTTTATGTCGTACACAAAAACCGTGATAATCTCTCGAGCTTGCGTTAATCATAAAAAACTCAACTGTGAGTGTAGAAATGCTCTCTGAGGTTTCAGGACTCGTTCCTTCAGCCAGAAGACTCGAGGCAACGCTAACTTCTTCTACAGACCCACCTGTACCTGTTGCTTTAATAAGTGTCCTATCATATCAAATGTACTTGTTAGTTTGTCTTCTTATTCTTTCTGCCTGTTTAATCTATACTGCAGTTCTGCGAGTATGA
>CM077795.1:3189210-3190664 GCA_039737535.1 Lagodon rhomboides
CTGCTTTTCTCCCAAAATCCTCTTCCCGTTTAACATTGGGGCTTATGGGGCAGTTGCTGGAGTTTGTGTCGGTTAGACGCAGATAATTCAAAAACCGTACATCCTCCCGATAAAGTGGACACGTTGCCAGACAGAAGACAAGTGTGGCTACGTTCTTGGAAAATATTACTATTGTAGTGTGAAATCTGTGGCTAGGATCGTCATCTAAAGAAACATTTTCGGAGAGTTTTTTTCAGGCTCCCCCACTCTGCCAGTTGGTGCTGCGCGAACATTCCGCAATACACACACATTGAAAATCCTGAATTTTTTCGAAATCACTCACGATCAATTAAGGGTCACCGTTCAAAAACTAAACATCGTAGAAAGAAAGTTCAAATACAACTCGAATAGATAAGACTTGTGCCTACATTTTAAAGTTTGAATGGTGTCTCTAGGTCAAAGTATGCCAGAGCAGGAGATGTTTGAAAAACGTCGATGATTTTGCGACTTTTTTGACCCCGTCCCATTCATTCCTTATGGGAAGTTTTTCATACGGAGGCTTCCATGTCCTTCCGCTCTATAAAAAACGATGAACTGGTGAGAGGGACAAAAAGCTCTACATGGTACAGATAAGGCTAAAGGCGTTTTCACTCAGAGCCAGCGTGACTGTGGAACGGAGAAGGAGCTTAGCCAGACGCGCTCGTCAGCTGCAGTTTGAAGTCTGTTTGAAATAACGTACCTCATCACCCGAAACTAAACTTGATGAAGTGCTGTTTGAAGACACGTTGTTGTCACAGCTTCTTGAATCTTGACACATCCCGCCTGCCGTAGTTCCAACAGGCTGCAACGCACGTTTGAAAACGCGAGGCGCTAGAGAGCAGTATTCGTTTGGATGCAGAATAACATTTAACCACCAGATGGGAGAAATAATTCCACAGTGTGTCTTTAAAATGTCTAAAACAGTTGTATTGCAGGTGAAGGTGTGTGTCACTTCTGCCGTCAGATGATCTGTAACAGAGTGAGGATGGAAATCCTGTTTCACGACGTCATCAAATGTTTTGTTCTAATCGCTCTGATCGAGAGAAATCACATAGCTATTACTTTTAAAACATGAGGCCTCAGTTACATCAGGCTCTGCTGGATGCATCAGTCAGACTGAAAACAGTTCTGGTTTCGTTATTTCACCTCATCAAATGACGAAGCAGCTCGTGAGTAATCTCAGACAGTTTGACTCGTCATCGCAGGAAGTATTATTAATAACATTAACAATAGGTCTCTTCTCTTCAAGTGTCTCGGTGAACAGCACCAGGAGCCTGGAGCTCACTCAGCTAAATGGAATCCAGCCGTCGTTAAATCTATTAATATCGCCTGTGTTTATCCGACTCTGACACGTCAACATGTCGCCCCGTGAGGAGACTCAGTAACGTTTACCTTCGTCTTTTGTTCCCTCCCTCTCGATCGATCAGACAAAGGAA
>CM077795.1:3190764-3193264 GCA_039737535.1 Lagodon rhomboides
ATCAGATAAACATCACCACCTCTGACTTAGAATGACATATTTTGCAGGGAAATCATCATCAGTGCATCATTAAAGGAAATGCATGAGCTACTATTTGAGATATTTTCAAATAAATTCACAGATTCTGATATAACAAGGCCCCTTTTTTATTAAAATATAAAAAGTGAGCTCAGACAAACAAGAATGAAAAAGGACAGAAATCTCACGTCGCGCTCCTCTTCCTCTTCCTCTCCTGCAGGTTTCGTGCGCAGCAGCAGCAGCGTGTCGCCTCACGGCTACGTGCCCAGCACCACGCCGCAGCAGACCAGCTACACCTCAGTTAGCAGCACCATGAACGGCTACGCTAACAACACCGGCATGACCAACCTGGGAGGCTCGCCCACGTTCCTCAACGGCTCCGCCGCCAACTCGCCTTACGCCAGTGAGTGCACATGTCAGTAATCACACGCTGAAGTGAGATGTGATGCTCCACGAGCTGTCGGACACTTTGTTTTGGTGCTGGAGTTACTTATTATGGACTCGTTTTAGCTCACGAGCGCTTCAGATGAACTAAAACTGCCACAGAGCTGCTTCGTGATGCAGTCTGAGCGTCTTCCAGTGTAATTACAGGTGCTCGACATGCAAACACGCCGTACGACTGCACGCACACGTCTGTGGACACAAAGTGGAAGTCTCAGATCTGCGGCGTGGAGATTCCCCCATGGGGCTCTCTGTCGCCGCGTCTTCAAAAACAATCAGCAGCTCAGAGCTCCATCCCGTCCTCCTCCTCCTCCTCCTCCTCCTCCTCCCTCCGTCTCCTCCATCTCCTCCCCTCGAGGCCTTTCATCTGACAGCCACACCTCTTTCCTCTCTGCTGGTTAATTGCATTGCTTTTTCTATTTAGCAGAAAGCAAGAGAGAGAAAGAGAAAGAGGGAGGAGGAGAGAGGGAAGGGATTCAGAGATGTTTGACTTCCGAAGAGTCGATCTTTACATTTTAAATACTGTTTATAAAACACACTACATGGACAGAATCACTCTCAGTGAATTAACCAGAATCTGTTTCTTTCTTCTTCATCCCACCATCCTCCTTTCTTCCTCTCCCACTTCCAAATTATTGACCTCCCACCACCCCAGTCGTCCCCTCCAGTCCCACTATGGCCTCCTCCACCTCTCTGCCCTCCAACTGCTCCTCCTCCTCTGGCGTCTTCTCCTTCTCTCCAGCCAACATGGTGTCGGCGGCCGTTAAGCAGAAGTCCGCCTTCGCTCCAGTGGTCAGGCCCTCCTCCTCCCCTCCACCCTCCTGCACCAGCGCCAACGGCAACGGGCTCCAAGGTAATTCACCGTGACGGCGACCAGCCAGTCAGTCAGAGGACGAAAACTAAAACTACTCTGCCGATAGAGTCGCTGTTATCACAGAACACGATCACAAACTACTGTATATAATAGATTAGATAATAGATAGGCTCATCAATCGTCAGTTTTCAAGCAAAAATGTCAAACATTTGCTGTATCGAGCCTCTTAAATGTGACGATTGGATGCTTTTCTTTGACATTTATGACAGTAACTGAAGAATCGTGAGGTTTGGGACTGATGGTTGGACAAAAGAAGCGATTTTGACTTTTCCTTAATTCTCTGACATGTTTTTAAACTAAACTCTTAATCGGTTAATATTTAAAATAATGGTTAGTTGCAGCCCTTCTTTGGTCAACAACCATTACCGTATTTCACCAATTAATAGCCCGGGCGTTTAAAAGAAGCAGGCGGCTATTCGCTGCAGGCCTTTATTTATTTCTCCACAGACCTGCACCAGGCCATTATTGTGATGACAGCTGTATTTCACAACTCCAAGCTTAAACGTAGCGTCATACTTTTTATTTTTCTTCCTTCTTACGTTATCATTTATGTCCATTTGCTGTCCGTTCTCCTCCGTGTTGACCTGTCCTCCGCTGTGTGAAGGTGGGGCGTTAAACTCGCAGTCGTTCTGCTGACACTTCCTGTTTTTTGTCAAAATAAGAGTCAGTCGGTCATCTAAGATTACGGTACACCCTTTTCTAACGTTAGCTACTTCTCTTATTTTGACAGAAAACGGAAGTGCCAACTGTTTACTTCTGCAGAAATAATGCAAATAATCGCCCCGGCGGTTATTCGGGTGGGCGTTTAATACGCAAAAAGGGTGCTGACCCCAGGCGTTTAAAAGAACCAGGCCCGGCGATTAATTGGTGAAATACGGTAGATGGATGGCACCAACGTTCATGATCCCCAGAGGCTGAATCGTGGTGACTCTGAGGTTCACGGTCATGTTTTTTAGTGAAGATGTTGAATGTATCACCATGACATTTCATTCCTGCACCCCTCAGGATGAATTGTGATAATTTGGGGGAGCTTTTATACTTTTTAATCAGTGTCGTGTCCACATTGTCCCAAACTTCAACATCTTCCCTCCCTTCCTGAATATCTGAAGTGACATTTGAGGCATAAATAAACTGTTTAGCTCAGCGTTAGCTCGCGTAAACGAACGT
>CM077795.1:3195764-3200764 GCA_039737535.1 Lagodon rhomboides
AGTTTTTTGTTTGTTCCCTCTGTTTCTCCTCAGCAATCCCGGGAATGATCGTCCCACCCATGTAAAGGTGTGAGTGCATGACCGTGTGTGTGTGTGTGTGTGTGTGTGTGTGTGTGTGTGTGAGAGGTGAAGATCAAGCACACTCGCGGCGATGAGGACGCCGGCGCGAGTCAAGACTCCGGTCGCGGACGGAAGCAGCCGTCCAGATCTGAAGGAACAAAACCCAACTCAGGCTTTCTAACACAAAAACAACTGCAAGAAAAGAGACGAAAAATGAAAAAAAAAAGACTGTTTGCAAGGAAAATCGTTGTTTAGACTTTGTACACCTTGATGCTTTTATAGGAGAACGGCCACGCCTACATCACGACTCTCCACGGACACAGGAAGTGTATTTATTTGGAGAGATTCCACCTTTTTTTCCCCTTTGAGTGATTGTTGTTGATTTGTTTTTATTTTCGTGCAACAGTTAAACGTGTGATAATCATCTTCTAACTGTGTCTCACATGAAGGGAATTGTTTTTATTTATGAAGTTCGGTCATTAATGAAGGAATGTAATGTGAAGATGACGATGAGTTAAAAACAAAAAAGTGGGTCAAATCCAGCCGAGAACAGACGAACACACACTTCTTTAGCTTCTCTTTGCCAAATCCACTCCGCAAACACTCGTCTTCCTCCGCGTCCGATCGATCGGATGCGTCGCGCCTGTGAATGATGCAGCTGCAGCTTTAGCCATTCAGATACTCCCGATGTTTACTAGCGAGCGTGCTACATTTTCTAGAAAGAGAAAATCAGTGTTTCAGCCAACAGAAGCTGCAGAGAGAAACGAGAGTCCAGCCAAGAAATCATTTTCTATCAGACGAGGTTTAACAGAGAGAGTCGAGCTCGCTGACAGCAGCTTCACTCCTCAGGATTTGACCCAACAACCCCACCACACGATCTGTTTCAGTGTCGGACCCCGCCACAGTGACCTCTGTAAGAGGGAGAACATGTCTTAAAGACTGCTGCCATGTTGATTTTGTCGTGTGAGAGTTCTCAAACATTTTGTCTTAAAATATAATTAGTTGTTTTCTTTTTGGTTTGCTGTGTTGTTAATATTTTTTTTTTTTTTACTGTGATTAGCCGGCCAATCAGATTGTGTTTTCTTTTACGAGCTGCCCACTTCTCCGGATTTGACTGACAACTTTAGTGGGGAAATGATCCAACGGTGTGTCTTAAACGCTGCGCTGCAAACAATGTCGAGGCTGTAAAACCTTCAGCGAAGTCTTATTGATGTGAAAACATCTGCCGCTGAGACGCACTTCTCTCACGTCTGCCCTCCAATTAGGTTCAAACTGTTTTTTAAATTCTAATTTCTATCTTATTTCCATCGAGGGCTGGGCACGGAACGCATGACATGATGAGATTTTTGATAAATAATCATCAGTAATGTGGACGTAATGAGTTTAGAAACAAGTCGAACAGTCCAGAAAATTACATAATTTTACTGTCATGTTGCCCTCAGATGATATAAAGTCTCATATCATGGTATTTATATCCCCTTTTTGCACTAAAGAGGTAAAGATGAAGGATGAATTTCCGTATCTTGGGGACGTTTTTTGCAGCGCAGGACAATTAGCCAGCGACATGTCTTAAATATCTGCAGGTGTGTGAGATGACTGAAGTATCTGACGGTTTCGGTGTGTGTGTGTGTGTGTGTGTGCTTCAACAGTCTTAATTCATTTATGATTATGTTAATTTTGCCAAAGCCCTTATTTGATGCATTAATGCCTAAACAGTCTTACGCCACAGTGTGTGTGTGTGTGTGTGCGACTTGTCTGCCATACTGTGTGACGTCGTGTTCACAGATACATCTTTATCGTCTGTTCGTCGTTCAGGTCGATGACATTTGCCGCCAGTAGAAAGTGTTCGAAAGCGTCACGTGCTGACAAAGTAAATCCCTCTTGGATGTTTGTGCTCGATAAAATACTGAACATCATTTAGAGAAAGACAGAAGTCAGTAACTGAGACTGAGATGTCTAAAATTAGGGACATTATCCAGAAAATGATCAAATAAAATAATTAAAAAACTGAAAACTCACATCCTTTAAAATGTTCCTCATGTTTCTCTCACGTTTAAGGAGTTTAAAGTTTTTAAAGGAGACATATTATGCTTCTTTATTTGTTTCCTTTCCTTCAGTGTTTAAGTCTGCACCAACAGAAGCTCCTCTCTCCCACAGAAAACACTGGTCCTTAAACGCCTCGTCAGTAGCCCCGCCTTTAATTTGTGACTTTGTGACATCACACATTTACAGAGTTTATGCCTGGCAGCTAGTCTGGCACGTAGGAAATGATTTAGCACAGCTGCTCTGTTGTTGCTGGGTCGGGCGTGTATGAGCCGACCAATCAGAGCAGACTGGGTATTAAGGAGGCGGGGCCTTAAAGAGACAGTAGTCAGGAGGAGGAGGAGCTTAAACGGACAGAATGAGAAAACTAACATTTGTTTGCGTAATATGTCTCCTTTAAAATGTGCTCACGACGAAGGATGTTAATGTTTCTAAGACGTCTGTTTTTTAATTTTCGTGTCCGTTCATTAAAAGCCATACTTCCACTGCTAATTTCAATCAAACTAAAACAAGCCATTTTTTTTTTATCATTTAATAAGTCGACGAAGCAAATTTGTCCCGACGTTGTTGAATAATTCTGTTGCGTTACGTAAATATGATTATCTGTGTTTGTCTTCCGTGTGATCGGATGTCACGACGGAACAAAATGAAGAATGAAGAATCTCTTTCTCCTGCTTCGGTTTTCTTTTTCCCCCTCACGTTTCCTTTAAATAAAAAAGAATGAGCCACCTATTTATTTTATTGAACATGGGTCTGGAGACCACTCTTCTGTTTGTGTGAGTGCCTGATAGTGTGTGTCCGAGTGTGTGTCTTCATTTTCTTCTCAGAAAGAAAAATGTGATGTTTTAAAAGCTAAGGGATGTTTTTTTTTTTTTTTTTTTTTTTTATAGTACATATATAAATACCTGTACAGGACGGAGTAAATAGAGGGTTTGGTTTATGGAGGCTCGTCGTCATTCACACATTATCAGCAGTATCAGTGCGGAGCGGAGAGAGTACAGAGGAAACTACTGTAAAGATCATAATGTTGATTTTTTTTTTTTTTTTTTGTATTTTAAACTCTGAAGTGTAAAATAACTTTTTGACTCTCACTATATTTAATTAAAGTTCTTTCTTCTCTGTGAAAAAGGCGTCAGACTCCGGCTTTGTTTGCTCGTCTCTGCAGGATTGTGACTTGAATGCATCAAAAAGAAAGTCTCAAAAAACAATGAATACAAGGAAAAAGATGTGTTATGGACCGATCAGAGATTCCTGACGTGAACAGGGATTTCTCCAGATCCAGGTAATCTCAGGTAATCAGGAGCGATTGGGTTCACCTGTGATGTTCTCCCTCAGCTGGCTGCAGTCAGTCAGCTGGGAGACTTTATAAAAGAGCTGCAGTTCACCTGCTCAGATGGTTGTGAGTCTTCAGGGAGTCGACACCATCAGTCGGCTCGCTGTGTTTTCTGTTTGAGATTTAATTATTTTGGCCAGTTTCTTTACATTTTGTTTCCCCTGATCAGTCACACACTTCACCTTTGGTTTGTGGGTCCACTGCTTTTTGATCATTTTGATAGAATCAGTCAGCGGCTGTGTGTTTCAAGCCCCGTTTACACGAAGGGAAAACGCAGATATTTCCATGCGGTTTGTAGACTTGTAGTCAAGACCGCCTAAACCGAGACCAAGACACTACCAAGACCAGAGAGTATCAAGACCAAGACCAAGACTAAGTTCAAGGCTCGAGACCTACAGACTCGAGACCGAGACCAAAAAAAGACTAGTTTTTTGCCATTTTGCATGAGTTGTAGAACCTAAGCACCATACTGGGTTCAGCTGCTTAGTATAAATATGAGATATGTGAACTCACTATAAATGTTTTCATCAATTGGCTAAAAATCATATATGTGTAGCAATTGCATGACTGATTTTCTACAGTATTCGAGGATTGACTCTTGAGTGCTGTTAAGGACTGACATGACTATAATCCTAAATCTAACAGAATAACAAGCCTCCAACACCCTGCACCTCAGAACAAGTCTAAAAAGGAGTGAGAGAGGACGAGCGCCAACGCCGTCTGTGTCACAAAATAAATCTGATCTTGAAGGGGACGCATAATGATATGGAAAAAAAAAAAAACTGTGCCTGTCTGGATATTATAGGTTACAAATCCCTTTGAGACCGCTCGGCCAGTCCGAGACATTGTGAGACCGAGAGGCCCGAGACCGAGACAAGACCGAGACCAAAGACTGTCGAGGCCGTGACAAGACCAAGACCACGGAAAAGTGGTCTTGAGACCGAGACCGGTCTCGAGAACTACAAGTCTAGCGGTTTGGCCTCTCATTTACACGAAAACCCCGTTTTTATCACAGAAAACGATTGTTTCTAAAAACTCCGGGCAAAGTGGAGAATTTGGAAAACTCCGGTTATGTGTTGTCGTGTCAGCTGGGAGAAACGGGGTTTTAGGTTCTCACGCTCATTAGGCTATGTGCCAGAAAATGCTTAACGTCATGTGAGCGTTTGTTTTGAAAGGAACAGGAAGTCGCTCGGGTTATTCGTTGTTGTTGATTCTGAGGATTCTGATTGGCTTGCATGGCTTTATCCTTCTCCCTACACTGCCGCCCAGAGGTTTGGCAGAGTTAGAATGGCGCTCGACGGCGTATTTATGCGGGTTGATGTAAATGACAACTTTTTTGAAAACGATGTTGTGTGCACGATGTTATTTTTGAAAACGGAGGGGGGGAAATATTCGTTTCTCTAAATACCCTGCTATGTATAAACGTGGCCTTATTCCCACCACCACCTTTTACACACCAAAGGAACCAGTCTGCTTCGACCCTGTTGTGATTTGTGCAGAGCTTTGTTAGCTTCCCAACCTGCGACCCCCCGGTCCTTCAATCCAATGTCCTCCAATCTGCCAA
>CM077795.1:3205764-3225764 GCA_039737535.1 Lagodon rhomboides
CAGCAGGTGAACACAGAAAAGCGTATTTTGGATTCTATAGCAGTCGTGTTGGTTCCAGTTGGTCATTTAATACAAAACGTTATGATGCTTAATTCATATTATAGTTTGTCCTGAACAATATGAGCCTCATGATATTTACTTCTCTTAAGGGAAAAATAAGACTAATGCCGTTTTTCCACCGACAGTACCAGCTCGCCTCGGCTCAGCGTGGCTCTACTTGGTTTGGTTTCAGACGCGTTGCGTTTCCATCTAGAATTAGTATCTCTTCAACGTGGGCGGGTCGTCATCAGCGTGGGCGGGTCGTCATCAACGTGGGGGTCGTCATCAACGTGGGCGGGTCGTCATCAACGTGGGCGGGTCGTCTTCAACGTGGGCGGGTCGTCATCAACGTGGGCGGGTCGTCTTCAACGTGGGCGGGTCGTCATCAACGTGGGCGGGTCGTCTTCAACGTGGGCGGGTCGTCATCAACGTGGGCGGGTCGTCTTCAACGTGGGCGGGTCGTCTTCAACGTGGGCGGGTCGTCATCAACGTGGGCGGGTCGTCATCAACGTGGGCGGGTCGTCATCAACGTGGGCGGGTCGTCATCAGTGACGTACTTATCCACGCGACACATAAACAGGGCTAGCTGTGGGCTACGCAAAACACGTCCACCTTTTCATTTCCTGTCGCACCATCGAGCTCGTTCTGGATGCGTCTTCAGCGACAACACTCAGGAGCGTCTCCACCTCTGCCACGGTCCACGCCGTGTTCCTGCGCGTTGTTCCTTCCATGTAATCGCTATGTTGACTGAACGCAGATGCTAGTTTTTAAAGGTAGCGGGTGTCAGGCTCGGACGTCGCGCTCGTCATGAGTCATCAAGTGGCGTCGCTCTCTGTCCAATCAGTGGCCGGCTGCCAGCTTACGTCACACAGAAGTATCAGCTCAGCTCGGTTGGAACTTATACGGAGGTGATGCTAAAAAAGCGCCACTTTAGCAGGTACCAGGTACCAGATTTCAGTAATGGGAACGCAAAAGAGGCGAGCTGAGTCGAGCCTACAGCGATGATGGCGGCTCGATGAGGCTTTATACTCATCAGAGGTGCTTTGAGCTAAATGCTAACATCAGCATGCTAACATGCTCAGATGACTCTGCTCAGTGTTATGACGGGTTGAGCGATGAAATAAAGCTGAAATCCACAAAAAAAGAAAGGCAGATAATAATATTCTGCAACTTAAACTTATGAAGACTTAAATACACGACGGCTGTTTAACTAATAAACACAGAGGGACAGGAAAAAGACAAAGACAGGAAGTGTAAAGCAGAACATGACGGTTAGGGTTAAAATCCAAAACCATGACAGCGAACAAGCTGATGTTTAGAAGGTGTAACATTTACCGACGTTCACCTTCTTAGTTTAAAATCTTTTATGATACATATAATTTATGTTTTCACTCATAAATCTTGAATTTTAACCTGGTGATGGATCTCAAGCAGCGAAACAGGAGAAGACAGAGTTTAGGCTCTGACCTCATCTCTCAGGTGTCGCTCCACTTTATTAACTTGTTGGTCCCTTTCTGAAAGATTAAATCTCTTCTTCCTGAACAAACGGACCGATGACGGTTCTGGTTCCGTCTCATCTTGAACTCTGTCGGCTTTATATTTCATTTATCTCCAGAATCTCCTCAGCTGCCGGTTGATGATCTGTGAAGAATGCAATCCACCTTCTTTTTTAATCTGGAACTGTGACATCATCACTTACTAGCCAATGATATCACCACCATCAGCCGCTGCCAGGAATCGTCAACGAGATGATGCCCAGAAATGTGTTGTGATTGGCAGAGATGATCGACCGTGATATCATCCAGTTGATCTCCATTAAAAACCAGGAAAATGCCGCGCTTGTGGTTTGCGTGCTGAGGATGATGTCACCGGCCATTGTTTGTCGGACTACAACACTTGAATATGATATCATCATCATTTCCCACCGGGAGCGATGCCTATCCCCAACCATCACACGCAGACCACACACAGCTCTCTGGCAGCGCTTTGACCAGCCGCTGAGTGTTAAAGGCCAGATGATGTAAAGTCAGATGTCACGGGTCGCCAGTTTCTCTTCACCTGACGGAAACACTGAGCTTCTGTACGAAACGCTTCTGCCAAGCAGCTGACAGCAGCACGTCAGAGGACACGGGGAGGAGGATGCTCGATGCAGGATGAATAAAATGGAGAATAAAAATAAAACATCTTTCTGGTGTAAAGTCTTCATTCATAAATAAGTCCTCATTGGTGTAAAATGATCTCTGCCAACAATCTCACTTCTCCTCCTGAGGGAAGAATCACTTCTCTGTATTTCCATAGGACGGTCGAGCTCTACGGAGGCTTCCATGTCCTTCCGCTCTCTAAAAAACGATGAACTGGTGAGAGGGACAAAAAGCTCTACGTGGTACAGATAAGGCTAAAGGCGTTTTCACTCAGAGCCAGCGTGACTGTGGAACGGAGAAGGAGCTTAGCCAGACGCGCTCGTCAGCTGCAGTTTGAAGTCTGTTTGAAATAACGTACCTCATCACCCGAAACTAAACTTGATGAAGTGCTGTTTGAAGACATGTTGTTGTCACAGCTTCTTGAATCTTGACACATCCCGCCTGCCGTAGTTCCAACAGGCTGCAGCGCACGTTTGAAAACGCGAGGCGCTAGAGAGCAGCATTCGTTTGGATGCAGAATAACATTTAACCACTAGATGGGAGAAATAATTCCACAGTGTGTCTTTAACAATCAAAAATTAAAAATGTTCAAGTAATGACATTCCTGATTTTCTTGTTTTTGCAGAAATCTTTTGTAAATCAGTCTTGGCTTGAATGTTCAGTGAAAACAAAAGAAGCAGTATTAACATTTAGACATTAAATGCTGATGACCTACGTGAATGAAAGCAGCACCGAGGACCAACTGACTGCAGAGTTACACTCTTCTGCCACAGTTGTGCATAAAGCCAAAGAAGCTTCCCAAGTATAAAATGATCAGGATCTTCTGGTTAAGCCCAAGGTTTATATAATTAAGGAAAAAAATATTTCATTGTCTGCGTAATCTTGACTTTCCAAATGTTACTGGACCGAATAGCTCAAACTGTGATTGTGAAACAAGTCGTTTTGTGTTCGGCAGTTATGGAAACTGGCTTCAGAGCCTGGCGCTCTACTGGAGGCATCATGTCAGCTAGCTGTCACTCAAAGCGCCCACACTAATGCCGTTTTTCCACCGACAGTACCAGCTCGCCTCGCCTCGACTCAGCTCGCCTTTCTTGCGTTCCCATTACTGAAATCTGGTACCTGGTACCTGCTAAAGTGGAGCTTTTTAGCATCACCTCCGTATAAGTTCCAACCGAGCTGAGCTGATGCTTCTGTGTGACGTAAGCTGGCAGCCGGCCACTGATTGGACAGAGAGCGACGCCACTTGATGACTCATGACGAGCGCGACGTCCGAGCCTGACGCCCGCTACCTTTAAAAACTAGCATCTGCGTTCAGTCAACATAGCGATTACATGGAAGGAACAACGCGCAGGAACACGGCGTGGACCGTGGCAGAGGTGGAGACGCTCCTGAGTGTTGTCGCTGAAGACGCATCCAGAACGAGCTTGATGGTGCGACAGGAAATGAAAAGGTGTACGTGTTTTGCGTAGCCCACAGCTAGCCCTGTTTATGTGTCGCGTGGATAAGTACGTCACTGATGACGACCCGCCCACGTTGATGACGACCCGCCCACGTTGATGACGACCCGCCCACGTTGAAGAGATACTAATTCTAGATGGAAACGCAACGCGTCTGAAACCAAACCAAGTAGAGCCACGCTGAGCCGAGGCGAGCTGGTACTGTCGGTGGAAAAACGGCATTAATTATGCATAACTTTAAGCCTTTATATATTATAAACAAGTGAGTTATCTTAAATTGTTCCCCCTGTGAAGTTGTCATCAACATGAAAATGAGCTAAAGAGACTGAAACCGTTTTTTTCTGTTCTTCTGGGGATTGTCTTACTTCTGGATCCAGCCTCAAGTGGCCGAACCAGGAACTGCAGCTACAGGCACTTTTACGTTGGTGGCTTCATTTTTCAGCCCCGGAGGTTTCTGCTCAGCTTCGTAAAAAACCTTCACAAAATCACAAAATGAGTTGCATAAATAATTCACTGAACTGATCGTAGACAACGAGCAGCTCTTGACTTGCTAAATCTTCTCTGAAGCGACGTACGACTGAACAGACCGTCCGTCCCGTCATCACATCAGTGGACGACCTCCTCTGCGACTCGGCTGAAACTTTGGACGTCAGTTCGAGGGAACAAAACGCTTCTCCTGCTGCAGGAAAACATAAACCGCCTCTCCGTATTATTTTATCACTAAATTCCAGCCCAATAACAAGCGATTAGAATAGCAGATGCACCTCGACCTGCAGTCTGCGCTTGAATCACTGCTGTGTTATTTCAATCGGCGATAAATAAAAAAAAGTAGCAAAAACAGACGTATATCTACGAGGAATATGGATCACTTTAACCTCGGAGGGCAGAGCTCACTCCCCCATAATCCTCTCTATCTCTCTGAGTGTTGTTGTTGAACCGGAGCCAACTGAATAATGTCTGTGTGTGTGTGTGTGTGTGTGTGTGTGTGATATTAGCTAATTTGTGAATATTTGAGCAGAGGGAGCGTAAAGCACATAAACAGACGCGCACACACACACACATCTCCAGTGTTTTTGCAGTTTCTCAACAGATCCCCAGCGCAGCTCTTCTGAAGCTCTCCGCTGCCAGCTGAGTGCTCAGGCAGGAGGTCCGCGGCCTCCGCTGACCCCCCCAGCGACTCCTGGGAGCCTCCTTCAGAGAACCGTGGCTCGAGTGTGTAACGCCGAGCGCTGCGCGAGGTTTGATCTCCCGCTGCAGTAAACACAGAAACACACCACCAGGGGATCGAACAGTTATCAATAGTTCATCAGCCTCCGTGGACTTTGACCTTTCCACGCAGAACTACAGTCCAGGAGACCCCGCTGCCTCGCTCTGAAGCAAAATCCTGTCTGGAGAATTAATTTTAGTTTGTGTCCTCGGCTGAATAGTTTGTATGAAAACTGTATTTTTTGATCAAAGCTGAACCGTTTCGATAACTTTCACGACTTGTTTTCGTCGTTCACCAGAAGTAAAGAGCGAGATTCTTATAACTTTGCGACATGTTTGCGTAGACTTGTGCTGCTCGTGGGATTTCAACTTCTTTTCTTTCAGTTTCATTTTGAGATTTATTGATTACAAAACAAGAGAACTTTCCAAGCATTTTTTTTATTTCTGGGGTATCTGCAAATGTTTTACCCTCGACCGTGTACAGCAAAGCAACCTCAAGTCAACAGCTAAAAGCCGTATCAGAAGCCCCTTTTAGATAGAAAAGGTGGCACATGTGCAGCAAGGTAAAGGCTGCAATGTGCCTCCTTGTCTGTCTAAAAGGGAGGTGTAATATTCCTCCTTTTCCAAACAGCCTCCACTTTTCCTCCTCTGGTAGGCGTCAACATGTGACGTGACGTGAAGCAGGAAGTTGGGCGTGAAGAGAAGCAGGGCAGTTTCTGCTTTTCTCCCAGAATCCTCTTCCCGTTTAACATTGGGGCTTATGGGGCAGTTGCTGGAGTTTGTGTCGGTTAGACGCAGATAATTCAAAAACCGTACATCCTCCCGATAAAGTGGACATGTTGCCAGACAGAAGACAAGTGTGGCTACGTTCTTGGAAAATATCACTATTGTAGTGTGAAATCTGTGGCTAGGATCGTCATCTAAAGACACATTTTCGGAGAGTTTTTTTCAGGCTACCCCACTCTGCCAGTTGGTGCTGCGCGAACATTCCGCAATACACACTCATTGAAAATCCTGAATTTTTTCAAAATCACTCACGATCAATTAAGGGTCACCGTTCAAAAACTAAACATCGTAGAAAGAAAGGTCAAATACAACTCAAATAGATAAGACTTGTGCCTACATTTTAAAGTTTGAATGGTGTCTCTAGGTCAAAGTATGCCAGAGCAGGAGATGTTTGAAAACCGTCGATGATTTTGCGACTTTTTTGACCCCGTCCCATTCATTCCTTATGGGAAGTTTTTCACAGTTTTTCTTCAAAATAAGAGCTTTACATTGCACCCCATCGGAATTTAGAACTGGGTTCTTAGCGGGGGGCTTTTAATTTGAAAGTAGCGACCGCTATTAGCTCGCCGCTACAACAACAAGCGGACAACCAAGACAGCTACAGAGAGCGAGGAGACGCTAGCATCTCCCGGATCTCAGCGGCTTTCCAGCTGCTCATCTTCGTGGATGAAGTGACGAACTGACTGCTGTGATCAGCTGTTTCCTGGTTTTAAAACTCCCGGCTGTGGGTGCGCAGCAGTGCACGTCATCCACACCTCCGCCCATCTCAGCATTTGCCGCCACATTGACGCCTCGGATTTACAGCAATGGAGGCGCAAATAAGTGTAACGTTACCCTCCGAGGGGAAAACTGGAGGAACAAAACAGACCACCAATTTGCCGCCTTCTGTCTAAATCCGCGGAGCGAGCCGCCAAAAGGACGGCAGATTGGTGGCTTACTGCCCAGAATAAAAACGGCCACAAAAACATATCCACACTGTGAGTGTGTGAGGAGCCGTCAGCGTCAGGTGGAGGTGAGTTGGAAGCGTACTTGTTCTTCTTGGCGCCTGTTTCATTCATTGTCAGCGACGAGAAAAACTGAGTGAAGCTGAGAAACGAGACGCACATCAGGCACTCACCTCTGTCTCTGGTTTTTGGGTTGCCAGGTAACACAACACACATCCCCCACAAGAAACTGAGAAACTTCGATGTGATTTGTATCGAGGGGAACAAAGGGAGAAACAGCTGTGGAACAACGAGGTGTGTGAGCTCGATCAGGGAGCTTTAGAGGAGGTGATAGCTGGATTGTTAGCAGAGCTAGGCCTGCTGTTTCCCTCTGCTTCCAGTCTTTATGCTAAGCTAGGCTAACTAGGGACTCAAACCCTGGGTTGCAAAGACCATACACACCTGTGTTTTCACTTGTGGTGCCTGATAACACTTCCTTTTAAAAAGAAGATATATATTTTTCCTCTCACCTGTAGTGCTATCTCAATCGTTTTGGTGTGAGTTGCAGAGTTTTGGAGAAAATTACATTCGTAAACCTCAAACATCAACGTCTCTTTCAAAAAATACTGACCTGGTTACTCAGGACAATCCACAGACTTTATATCCACGCAGATTCTGTTGGTTTCTCATCAAACATTAGGAACAAACCCAGTTGGAAACATATAAATCATCATGTTTCAGAACATCTAAATCTTTGGTGACTGAACTCACAACACACACTTTACAAGAGTCACTTCAACTCACGTCACTCGTCACCTCCTGATCTGCACACACACACACACACACACACGCACACACACACACACACACACACACACACACACACACACACACACACACAAATGCATAGCTTGTCCTGTAGGTCGCCACGTACACTGATGTGTGTGTGCTGCACTGTATGCACACTGTCTCCCTCACACAGGAGTGGACACACACACACACACCCTCTCACACACACTCCGGAGTGTTTTCCTAAGGGGTGTTTATGTAAAGGAAGTTGGATCCTGAAACTCGCTGCATACTTCACATTTATGAACGCTGGAAACGGCCCGACTGCTGATATGATTACAGCGAGAAGCAGGCAGGAAAAGGCTCTGACATTCTCATATGGAAGCCATTATCCTTCCTCTACATCGCTTTCTCTCTCCGTTTATCTTTACCTTCTCTGCGAACCCCCACCCGTCACTCTCTCTCTCCTCTCTCTCTCTCTCTCTCTCTCTCTCTCTCTCTCTCTCTCTCTCTCTCTCTCTCTCTCTCTCTCTCTCTCTCTCTCTCTCTCTCTCTCTCTCTCTCTCTCTCTCGTAATTTCTCCTCTCGGTTTCTTTCTTCTCCGTTTCTCACATGCTGTTTGTGTTTATGAGCGTTTGCTTGCACAAGCTGCATGCATGTATATCAGAGGCCTGCTGTGAGCTGCTCTGTTTAGACACAAGCATCAGAAGTGAGGCACACACACACACACACACACACACACACACATACGTGCAGTGAAATGGTTTGATTAACGGCGAGTTGGCCTGACTTTTCTCTCTGGATCAGCCACAGTGTTAGGCATTAAAAACCCATAATTCACTATTAACACCCCAGCGTGTGTGTGTGTGTCTTTGTCTGTGTGTGTGTGTGTGTGTGTGTGTGTGTGTGTGTGTGTGTCTTTCTCATAAGCCCCCTCCGCCCATCAATCCACTCCCAGATGACATCAGAAGAGTGAGGAGTGAGAACACAGTGCATGACTGACAGAGAGCAGGACAAGAGAGGGGCGTGTGTGTGTGTGTGTGTGTGTGTGTGTGTGAGAGAGAGAGAGTGTGTGTGTGTGTGTGTGTGTGAGTGAGAGAGAGAGTGTGTGTGTGTGTGTGTGTGTGTGTGTATGTGAGAGAGAGAGTGTGTGTGTGTATGAGAGAGAGAGAGAGAGAGAGAACGAGCTCTCACGCCCTGGATGCTGTAATAACACAATCATCTCTGGCTGAAGACAGTGAACACACACACACACACACACACACACACAGTCAAACTGAGATCCACCCTGCCTGACTGCAGCTCGGTTTCCAAACATTGCATCAAATTCCCAGAAATATGACAACAGAAACCTGAGCAGCCAGAGCGATTCTGCTGCTGACCTCCTCCTCCTCGCTCCTCGTCCTGCTCGGACCGAAGAGTCACCACATGTCTTCATCCTCAGCATCTATTACTGGTTAGTGATGGTCACAGCTCCAACATCAACTGTTTCAACAGCTTCTCATGCTTCACTGACACGATCATTAAAGCAACACAGCTCTGGTCGGTTACAACATCACGCTTGTTTTCATTGTTGTGTCCATCAGGGGTGGAGGCTGTCGAAGTATAGCTCCACTACTCCTCTACTCCACCAGTTATTCTGCAAAATAAGGCTTTTCAGTCTTTCACTACACTTATTTGCGCCTCCATTGCTGTAAATCCGAGGCGGCAATGTGGTGGCAGATGCTGAGATGGGCGGAGGTGTGGATGACGTGCACTGCTGCGCACCCACAGCCGGGAGTTTTAAAACCAGGAAACAGCTGATCACAGCAGTCAGTTCGTCACTTCATCCACGAAGATGAGCAGCTGGAAAGCCGCTGAGATCCGGGAGATGCTAGCGTCTCCTCGCTCTCTGTAGCTGTCTTGGTTGTCCGCTTGTTGTTGTAGCGGCAAGCTAATAGCGGTCGCTGCTTTCAAATTAAAAGCCCCCCGCTAAGAACCCAGTTCTAAACTCCAATGGGGTGCAATGTAAAGCTCTTATTTTGAAGAAAAACTGCGAAAAATGTCCCATAAGGAATGAATGGGACGGGGTCAAAAAAGTTGCAAAATCATCGACGTTTTTCAAACATCTCCTGCTCTGGCAGACTTTGACCTAGAGACACCATTCAAACTTTAAAATGTAGGCACAAGTCTTATCTATTTGAGTTGTATTTGAACTTTCTTTCTACGATGTTTAGTTTTTGAACAGTGACCCTTAATTGATCGTGAGTGATTTCGAAAAAATTCAGGGTTTTCAATGTGTGTGTATTGCGGAATGTTCGTGCAGCACCAACTGGCAGAGTGGGGGAGCCTGAAAAAAACTCTCCGAAAATGTTTCTTTAGATGACAATCCTAGCCACAGATTTCACACTACAATAGTGATATTTTCCAAGAACGTAGCCACACTTGTCTTCTGTCTGGCAACGTGTCCACTTTATCGGGAGGATGTACGGTTTTTGAATTATCTGCGTCTAACCGACAGAAACTCCAGCAACTGCCCCATAAGCCCCAATGTTAAACGGGAAGAGGATTTTGGGAGAAAAGCAGAAACTGCCCTGCTTCTCTTCACGCCCAACTTCCTGCTTCACGTCACGTCACATGTTGACGCCTACCAGAGGAGGAAAAGTGGAGGCTGTTTGGAAAATTAAAACAAAGTGGCTCCGCAAGTTCAGTTCCAATCACGTTTCATTTCCTGTAACCTCTTCACAATAAAGGCCCCTCCCCCCATTAGTTAGTAATTTTAAAAGCTTTTATTCTGAAGCAACACAGACGGACGGGTGCTCGTTACGGGTTTGGCCTCAGTCGGGAGACGTCGCTCTCGGCTCGACTGATGATGGAAAAGCAAATCATCGGGCTCAGTTTGACCTGGCGCGGCCAAAGGTGCTGAAAGAGAAACGGCGTAAGTTCAGTAGGCGACTCACGCTGGTTAAATGTTAAATGTTTCCCCCCTTCCCTTCGGCCCAAATGTCTCACATGATTAAAATAAACTTGGACGATACGAGTTATAACGAACAGAAACTTTCCTTTACGGTTCCTCTGATGGCACAACATGAAACTACAGCCCAGTTATTTTAAGCAGCTCCAGTCCCGAGTTAGCAAAAGCAGAAAAAGTAGAAAAAGCAGATGTAGATTGTTCGTATGAGAAAAAGCTTTCATAGAAAACATGCCGTGGCCCGTCCGTCCCCCGTAAATAGAACAGACCAGGCTCTATTTAGGAAAACTTTCACATTTGCAACACAATAGTCTGAGGTCTACCACACATCAGCACCAGAGAGGAGCGCGAGGTGAAGAAAGACAGACTCCCGGAGTATCACGGAGACAAAGTCAAATTAAATCTGGCAGAGACAAAGAGGTCAGCCGCCTCCTGGACTCGTAGGTGTCCCGGGAGCCTCACATTGTTTCACTCCTGCGGTCGCCGCCTGGTTTCGGTTAGCTCTGATATGTTACCCTACTGCAAACACTGGCAGTGCAGCGGGACAGCCTGGGAGCGCAGCCGGCACAACGCATGAAAAACGAGCTGAGAAATGTCTGTTTGTTTGTCACGGCGAAGAAAAAGGAGCGTGAAACCGTGTGAGTTCATCTCAGGAGAGAGTCTGAGGGTTTTATTCACTCCACATGCTCTCAGCTCTGCGTGGCGTCCACTTCGACGTGTGGTTGAAGGAGGGCGGGTCTTTCTCTCCACCCCCGCTGTTTGATTGGTGGTTTGTTGTCGTCGCTGATGGATTGATGGAGGCTGCTCTCCCGCGGTTGGTCGGAGGGTTCATCCATCATTCACCTGTCCAGGTGCGCTGCAGACATTCACCCTCCTCTAACCTCATCCAACTCCTCGTCCTGCCCCTGCATCATCTCCTCCTCCCTGCACCTCCAACTCATCGCCAGGAGTTTTCTCGTGCTTTTGCCAACATCCAACGGAGACAGTGTACTTTTTCTATTGACCAACTGAAGCTTGTGCAACAACACAACAGCCTGACCACATTAATATGATAACATGAAACCGGTCGGCTTAAAAGTGTTGTGAAAACGATCCTCTCGCATGCAGATCCACAAAAACAACTGAAAACAATGAAAAGTACACACAAGCCGGGCCGGTAGGTGGCTGTTTTAACTCAAACGAGACAGAATCAGACCACACATCTTCACAGTAATGATGCTGCAGAGCTTCACTTCGCTGGAGGAGCTTTAATAAACCCGGCAGAATCAGAAGCTCAGACGAAGCTTGACAGTCTGAAATTGTTTTTGTTCTGGCTGCAGATGTGGTACACGTGCACGGAGCAGGCCCGTGTCCTCGGAGTGTTCAGGAAGCGTTTACGTGACGACGGTGAGACCAGAAGCATGGTCCACGCAAATACACAAGCCATCCGAGCACGCAAGACCGATTCCAGACGCTGTTGCATCTGGAACGTGTCACCTGAAAAACGTAATACAAGGCGAAGAAGAGAACTGTCGATCCCACAACTCTCTAAGCTGAACACGTCGCGTCATGCATCTGTGTGATGTTTCTACCTTCGTCACCTTCTCATTTATGTCCATCTGCTGTCTGTTCTTTTTGTGCAGTTGTGTGGACCTGTCCTTTGCTGTGCGATGGTGGGTCGTTAAAGATTACGCTCTGCGAATCGTGGTCTTTAACAGTTTGTGTTTTCAATCCCCAAAATAACGAGCTAGTCTGTCGTCTGAGCAGGCCCGTGTCACTCACAGTTTTCAGGAAGCGTTTACGCTGACTTCGGTGATTTTGACCAGAAACATGAAGTGCCGACTGTAGTACTACTGAAACGCTAATGCAGACCCTCCGAGCTCGTTGTGTTCTGGTAGGCGTGTCACACTGCAAAAAGCGTGCTGACCCAAGCGTTAAAGAACCAGCAGCTGACCCACAGCCACAGACGCTCAATTGCTGAACACGTCCGTATGCATCTGTGTGACGCTTGAAACTACGTCACCTCCTCTCTCTCTCCTTGTCTTTTCCTTTTTGTGCAGTTGTGTGGACCATCTTTCTGGCATCTTCTAAAGATTACACTCTGGAACGCAGTTTTAAAAGTTTGTGTTTTCAATCCCCCAAAAAACACTGCTGTCATCTGAGCAGGCCCGTGTCCCCGCAGTTTTCAGGAAGCGTTTACGTGACGACAGTGAGACCAGAAGCATTGTCCACGCAAGTACACGAGCCCTCCGAGCTACGCAAGACTTTTTCATTGAAAAACGTAATCCAAGGAAAGAGAACGCTGACCCTCAACTAGTTTGACGAAGCTCAAACTGAACGTCCGTATGCATCTGTATGACACTTGAAACTGTGTCACCTCCTCTCTTCTCTCCTCGTCTTTTTCTTTTTGTGCAGTTGTGTGGACCATCTTTCTGGCCTTTCTGGTCTTTCTGTCATTTTCTAAAGATTACGCTCTGGAACGCAGTTTTAAAAGTTTGTGTTTTCAATCCCCCCAAAAAACACTGCTGTCATCTGAGCTGGCCCGTGTCCTCACAGTTTTTTAAGGAAGCATTTACGTGACGACGGTGAGACCAGAAGCATTGTCCACGCAAGTACACGAGCGCTAACGCAGACCCTACGAGCTCGTTTCGCTCTGGAATGTGTCACCTAAAAAAAGTAATACAAGGCAACAAGAGAACGCCGACCCACAACCACAACTGTCTAACTGAACACGTCCGTATGTATCTGTGTATGTGTGACGCTTGAAACTACGTCACCTCCTCTCTTCTCTCCTTGTCTTTTTCTCTTTCTCTGACTTTTGTGCAGCTTTGTGGACCATCTTTCTAGCATTTTCTAAAGATTACACTCCGGAACGTGGTTTTAAAAGTTTGTGTTTTCAATCCCCCAAAAAACACTGCTGTCATCTGAGCAGGCCCGTGTCCTCGCAGTTTTCAGGAAGCGTTTACATGACGACGGTGAGACCAGAAACATGGTCGACACAAGTATACGAGCGCTAATGCAGACCCTACGAGCTCATTGCGTTCTGGAACTTGTCACCTGAAAAACGTAATACAAGGGAAGAGAACGCTGATGCACAACCACAACTTTCACGTCCGTATGCATCTGTATGACGCTTGAAACTACGTCACCTCCTCTCTTCTCTCCTCGTCTTTTTCTTTTTGTGCAGTTGTGTGGACCATCTCTCTGGCATTTTTTACAGATTACACTCCGGAACGCGGTTTTAAAAGTTTGTGTTTTCAATCCCCCAAAAAACACTGCTGTCATTTGAGTTGGCCCGTGTCCTCGCAGTTTTCAGGAAGCGTTTACGTGACGACGGTGAGACCAGAAACATGGTTGACGCAAGTACATGAGCGCCAACGCAGACCCTACGAGCTCGTTGCGTTCTGGAACGTGTCACCTGAAAAACGTAATACAAGGAAAGAGAACGCCGACCCACAACTCTCTAACTGAACACGTCCGTATGCATCTGTGTGACGTCTGAAACTGCGTCACTTCCTCTCTTCTCTCCTCATCTTTGTCTTTTTGTGCAGTTGTGTGGACCATCTTTCTGGCATTTTGTAAAGATTACACTCTGGAACACGGTTTTAAAAGTTTGTGTTTTCAATCCCCCAAAAAACACTGCTGTCATCTGAGCAGGCCCGTGTCCTCACAGTATTCAGGAAGCATTTACGTGACGACGGTGAGACCAGAAACACGGTCCACGCAAGCACACGAGCGCTAACGCAGACCCTCCGAGCTCGTTGTTTTCTGGAACGTGTCACCTGAAAAACGTAATCCAAGGAAAGAAGAGAACGCCCACAACTCTCTAACTGAACACGTCCGTATGCATCTGTGTATGTATGACACTTGAAACTACGTCACCTCCTCTCTTCTCTCTTCGTCTTTTTCTTTTTGTGCAGTTGTGTGGACCATCTTTCTGACCTTTTCTAAAGATTCCTCTCTGGAATGTGGTTTTAAAAGTTTAAACAATGCTGTCATGTGAACCAACAGTATAACTCGACTAAACGTCTTCATCTGCCTGCTGCGTCAGCGTCAGAGTTTCGGCTCTTTGCTTCACTTACACACTTTTTAACATCATCTGGATCTCGTGTTTTCTCTTCTGTCATCTGTCTTCCCTCCCTCCTGTGAAAACACACTGAATCATTTGACAAATTAAACCCGATCGGAGCACATACTGTACATATTTTGTGGTCGTGTAAGTTAAAACGTGGTGGACAGTCACGCTGAAAAATGCATGTTCTGATTTTTCTGCAAAGTGTTTTGGGCGCAAGTGTCCATCATATGGCTCGCGTTAATGGAATATGGTGCAATCTCCCTCTTTGGCAGATCGTGTAAAACAATTTGCCTCTTATGTTTGTCTTTCACAATGATTTTCATATTGGCCTGCAGGCGGGCGGAGATGTTTCTTGGCCGGTACACTCCGTGCACGCAGCAGCTGGATGTCAGGATCGCCCACGTCGCGGCGCAGGAGCGGCGTTTAAAGGTGTCGCGTCGGCCTCACGGCACCTGCAGCCGACTCCGGTTACAAATCCACCCCGTCGTCGAATTAGAATTCTTTCAGCAAATTGCAGCATTTGATACGAAACGCTCGACTTCATTTCTCTTGAATAAACACACGCAGATGCACAACACGCCTCCAGTCCTCTCGTACAATCACCTCTTCTCTGGTTCCCTTTCCCCTCCTCGCCCTTTTACCCGGCGCTGCCCTCCACCCCCTGTCCCGTTCAATATACGTCGCGGACCAGCGTGCTCTGTTGGTGGCGGTCCAAAAGAAACCACCTACCACACACACACACACACACTGCGAGGGTGGTAATCCCACTTTCTGTGAACCATGTGGAAGCCATTGCTGTGTAATCTGTTGTAATTTTGTTGTATTTGAGAGAAAGCTGGTCCACATTACCTACTTCATTACCGAGTGTGTGTGCGTGTGTGTGTGTGTGTGTGCGTGTGTGTGTGTGTGTGTTAGAAGGAGTACACTATTAAGAACAACACACAGCGGGAGAAAAAAGGGGTATAAAAACAAAAGATCGACGCAAATAACAGCTGAGCAGCGAACGCCAGCGTGATGAGACGATATTCTCACGTCCCTCTGAAATAAAACTACAACTTAAATATGTGCAGACCTATATTCACACACACGCAGACACACACACTATTACACACACACAGAGTTTGCATAATTGCACGTAATGGATTGAGGGCTGCGAGCGCTCTGAGCATAAATCCAGCGTGTATGTAAGTACACGGACCTCGCTGTGTGCAGTTTACTCATAAACAAGCTGAAATGAGCCGTGTAATATTCACCGCCGGCTCCGACCGATCGGCACAAGACGCTTAAATTGGTGCATTATGAAAGACACAAAATAAGTTAGAGGCGGTTTGTGAAATTTAATCTGTGAGATTCACAGTTTCAAATGAATGTACTCGTGCACCACATTTATCTGAGTGAATGAACCACTGCTCACGTTTATGGAGCGGGCGTGAGGTGCATGCAGTTGGTCATACGAGGAGCCAGAACACCAGAATCACAGGTGGATGTCACCTGTCTCCCATCAGCCTCGTCAGCACCGCCCTCTCTCCACCTGCACCTCGTCCCCTCGTTAGTTCAGTTTGTATTCAAGCCCTCGCTCTTTGTTTGTGTCTCTCTTTGGTTCTTCTTGGTGTTTCTTGGCAGTTTTGTTGCTTTCATTGTGAGATAACAGCTTTTTTTGCAACCGTGAAACACCCGACAAAAAACATACGTCACCTCACCCTTATTACGGCGCCTGTTAGAAACATGAAAGGCCGTCTCAGAGAGCCAATGTTTGGTTTGTCACTTCAGGGCCACGTTAGAAATATGGTGGATTCACTCGCTCTGTAGGTATAATCGCTGTTTGTAAGGAAATGAAAACACAAAGATTATTAGTATCAGGACATGAAAATGTAATTAGGAATAATATAGTCTGTTTCTGCCAGGAGGAGGAAGAGGAGGAGGAGGAGGAGGAGGAGGAGGGAAGGAATAAAGAACTGAAGAAGAAGATAAAGAAAGATAAGAAGAAGAAGACAACGTAGTAGAAGACCACAAAAAAGAAGGAAAAGTAGACGAAGACCAAGAAGAAGAAAAAGGAAAAGATGAAGAACACAAAGATGACGAAATAGACAAAGAAGAAGATAAAAAAAGAAGATGAAGAACAAGAAAAAGAAATGAAGTTGACAAAGAAGAAGACAAAGAAGAAGAAAGAAGAAGATGAAGAACACAAAGATGATGAAAGACAAAGAAGAAAATAAGAAGAAGAAGATGAAAAAGAAGAAGACAAAGAAAAGACAAAGAAGACGAAGAAGATGAAAAAGATGAAGACAAAGACAGAGATGAGGGGGGAAAAGAAGAAGAAAAAGAAGACGACAAAGTAGAAGACAAAGAAGAAGAAGAAGATTAAAAAGAAGACAAAGTAGAAGACAAAAAGAAGAAGAAGATGAAGAAGAAAAAGTAAAAGACAAAAAAGAAAAAGAAGATAAAAGAAGAAGAAGATGAAGAAGAAGAAAATGAAGACGACAAAATAAAAGACAAAGAAGACGAAGAAGATGAAAAAGATGTAGACAAAGACAGAGATGGGGGGAAGAAGAAAAAGAAGAAGACAAAGAAAACAAAGAAAGATGAAGAAGAAGACAAAGACAGAGGTGAGGGGGGAAAAGACAAAGATGAAAAAGAAGACGGAGAAGATGACAAAGTAGAAGACAAAGAAAGATAAAGAAGAAGACAAAGAAGACAAAGATAGATGAAGATGAAGACAAAGACAAAGACAAAGATGAGGGGGTAAAGGAGAAGAAGTCGGCTCCAGCAGCTGTTTTGCAGATGAAGATGAGCAGAAACTTTCTGAGAAGTCCGGCCAGCAGCAGCCCTCCTGGTGGATCCATGAGTGGAGCCTCCTGGTGGCATCACTCACAGACCTCCTCGCCGATCGGGCCTGCCAATGCAGCCGTGATCGATGCACCGAGTTCCTGGCTGCACGCTCACCTTCATCCATCCTCCGAGAGAGACTACTGTACAGGAGAGAAAGATGGAGATGTAAGCATCAAGAGAGAAGCAGAGCCGGAGAGAAGAAGATCTCCCTCGGCGCCCCGCGGAGTGAGATGAATAGGACGGGCAGTCCGATCCGTGAGCTGATGAATGATTGAGCTAACGCCTCCCCATCACCTTTCTCTTCTACACACTCCCTCTGTTTATTTATTTACCTCGCCAGAGCAGCGTGGGACCAGAGAGGAGAGCTGATGAATGGGACGGAAAGTTAGACCGGGCAGCACCAGCGTTTGGACTCTGTGTGTGTGTGTGTGTTGTTCCTCTCAGGCCTTTCAAGTAACAACATTTCTGCAAAGTGACGTAACTCTGGTGAGTCCACGCTTCTTCCAGAGGCCAGTTTGCGGTCGGTTAATTGGGAGTTTGAGTTTAACTGTGAGATTAGCAGTAAGCAGTGACCAGCGGGAGCCAAACGTCGGAGCCAGAGTGGATCCAGCTCCTCGGACGGCTCCAGGGAAAGTGTCGGCGCTCTGACATCAGTGGGAAAGACCCAAACTTTTCTCTCAGAACACAAAACAGCTTGTGATCCTTCTGGTGAATTTAATCAGTAGTTTAAAGAACAAAACAGTTCTGAGGAAATGTGCCGGAATGTTTGTCGGGGACGGCCCAAAGCGTCACAGGATTCCTGGTAAATGATGCTCCCAGTCGGACACAGTCAACCTGCCTCCTGGCCGAAGCAACACATCACTCAAACATCTCAATGCAAAGTTGTTAATGTAGCTCCAAAAACATAGAGGACAGCATAACGACAACTGCTGCCCTTTCAACCAGAGCATTTGTTCAATGTGCTTATAGTCTTTTGCCGTTTTCCCACCGACAGTACCAGCTCGCCTCGCCTCGACTTAGCTCGCCTTTTTTGCGTTCCCATTACTGAAATCTGGTACCTGGTACCTGCTAAAGTGGAGCTTTTTTAGCATCACCTCCGTATAAGTTCCAACCGAGCTGAGCTGATACTTCTGTGTGACGTAAGCTGACAGCCGGCCACTGATTGGACAGAGAGCGACGCCACTTGACGACTCGTGACGAGCGCGACGTCCGAGCCTGACACCCGCTACCTTTAAAAACTAGCATCTGCGTTCAGTCAACATAGCGATTACATGGAAGGAACAACGCGCAGGAACACGGCGTGGACCGTGGCAGAGGTGGAGACGCTCCTGAGTGTTGTCGCTGAAGACGCATCCAGAACGAGCTTGATGGTGCGACAGGAAATGAAAAGGTGGACGTGTTTTGCGTAGCCCACAGCTAGCCCTGTTTATGTGTCGCGTGGATAAGTACGTCACTGATGACGACCCGCCCACGTTGATGACGACCCGCCCGCGTCGATGACGACCCGCCCGCGTTGATGACGACCCGCCCGCGTTGAAGAGATACTGATTCTAGATGGAAACGCAACACGTCTGAAACCAAACCAAGTAGAGCCACGCTGAGCCGAGCCGAGGCGAGCTGGTACTGTCGGTGGAAAAACTGCATTTGATATCATCTGGATTTTACCATTTTTGTTTTGTCATCTTCCTGTGAAAACACACTGAATCGTTTGAAAAATTCAACTTGAAATGCAGGTCGGGTCGGTCGCCATCCCACAGTGTCAGTATTCGACGAGTCTTGATGTTTGTGGCAGTCTCTCTTGACTTTTTACAGGAAGTCACTGAAACCAGCCGAGAAAGTGACGAGCTGTTTCCCCCTGCGTCCAATTTCCATTCTTAACTGAGACGATCCTCTCCTCGCTGTACATTCAAACTGAACTTGCTTCTCTCACTCTGAGCAAGAAATCAAATAAGCACACTCGTCAAAATGTCCAGCCATTTGTTTAATATACAAACATTCATGGTCTGTCATCAGCTGGTCACAAGCCAGACTTTTTAAGACTTATAATAAAGATACGAGACAAATAATGCAATGAAAGAAGTAAGGGATAATGCCCGACGAGGTGTCCATAATCAGAAATTAATGGACGACGCAGAAGTCCATTAATTGGATGCATGAAAATATATGGATGTACTTTGTCATTTAACTCGAGGACTCGTTGGAAAGGCTCCAGGGAAGCGTGAAGACGTTGAATGAAGTTTGATTTTGATGGAGTGAACTGAAGTCGCTCACACAGGCTGAAGGTGAGGAGGCTGAGTTGGCCCGTAGCCAGCACGAACACGATGCTGTCACCACGGGCTAATCTCAATATCCATCCCGCCCTCCTGTATAAGCACCGAAACCCTTTAGAGGCTCATCGACGTCAGCAGCGAGCTCAGCGTTAATGTGTGAGTGCACGAGCTCGAAGAAGTGTGAATATAAAGAACATGACAGCGCTGTGTTGAACCACATCGGATAGAAACCATCACGTCACGATAGAAGAAACTCTGTATATACTATATATATTCAGTGGTGGACAGTAACGTTTACTTGAGTACTGTACTTAAGTACAGTTTTTGAGTATCTGTACTTTAATTGAGTATTATTTTTGGGGGATACTTTTACTTTCACTCTCGTTACTCGCTACTTTTGAACTCACGTCAGCTGATGATTTTTTTTTTATATAATTTTTTTTTTCAATATTCTGAGAAAATAAACTGTTTCTGCTGATTCCTGTGTGGTTTGTCTTAGTCGTATTGCCGTACCTGTACTACGTCGTGCTATACAATCCATACAATGGAGGAAGAA
>CM077795.1:3230764-3250764 GCA_039737535.1 Lagodon rhomboides
AACCCATATAGCACAAAGCACACAACCCCTGCGCCAAATAACTGAGTGAGAACAAAAAGACGGAAAGTGGTAGTCCAGTGACGGACTTATCCAGCAGCTAACCCATATAGCACAAAGCACACAACCCCTGCGCCAAATAACTGAGTGAGAACGAAAAGACGAAAAGTGGTAGTCCAGTGACGGACTTATCCAGCAGCTAACCCATATAGCACAAAGCACACAACCCCTGCGCCAAATAACTGAGTGAGAACGAAAAGACGAAAAGTGGTAGTCCAGTGACGGACTTATCCAGCAGCTAACCCATTTAGCACAAAGCACACACCTACAGCGGTAAGCAGTCACACCAGGTAGCCTTTTCGAGAAAGAGCTAAGAAAAGCTAAGAAAGCTTGTGGAACGCAGTGAGATCCCTTAAAAGAGGCAGGCAGGTGAAAACAAAATGCTTTAATGAGCTGATGTCCAATGTTTTGAGTCCAAAAACCAGAATCCAAAACAAAACGAAAGCCATGCGATGCATTCTGGTCGTGTTGTGTTGTGTTTCGAGAGACGGAAATGCAATCGCGTAATATGATGCCCCTGTGGACCAGTAAACAACAAGAGCTTACGTACGAACTAAACTAACGAGGTGATGAGGTGCAGGTGGAGAGACACTGGGAACGGAGCGGTGCTAACGAGGATGATGTGAGACAGGTGTGTGGGGGAGGAGCTCAGGAACACAGGTGAGCAGCAGGTAGAGAGTGACAACAAGACACAAGAGGATTTAACTACGAAATAAAACAGGAAACAATTAATCAAAAAACCAAAACCATGACAATAATGTGCCCATAATAAAATCAACAGTGACTGAAACAGTGACGTGTTTTTGATGTTATAAATGTTTTTCAAAAATTGACTAAATCCTAACAATGAAAAAAGAAAAGAATAAATTAAAGGTACAGTGTGTACGGTGGTACTTTAGAGATGATCGACACGGTTAATCTAGAAAAAGGTTTAAGGGCTAATGTGTCGCACTGGAAAACAAAGATCCCTTAAAAGATGTTCCTGGCTACTAAAATAGTCTTTAAAACGATCCGTCACTCTGCATCTGTGTCGCTCACGTAAACACACCCTGAGCGAGGTCACAGTTCAGACAGCTGGATAACAACATTACAACTAATGGACCCTCATCTGTGTATTCATAAAGGCTTCCTCTCCGAGCAAGTGCAGTGTGTGTGTTTGTGTGTGTGTGTGTGTGTGTGTGTGTCTGTGTGTGTGTGAGTGAGCACACATGCAGAGAAGACCGTTTTCGGCGGTTTCACGTTGCGTCTCCGGGGACGCTGTGGTGACTTTACCCACAGTGCTTTGCTGCACAGGCAGGTCTGTGTGGAAGCGAGCTGGTTGGTTTATTACATTACTATGAGGCACAGAGACCCAGTGTGGCCCGGCACCAGAACACACCGACTCACCACTAACTAGATGTGTGTGTGTGTGTGTGTGTGTGTGTGTGTGTGTGTGTGTGTGTGTGTGCGTTACCGCCATACGTCTTCTCCTGATGTCTAAATCATCAGCAGGCCACAGGTGCCACCCAGCGCCCGCTGATGACAGCAGGAGGTGCTCATGGGAACTGTGGCGCAGAGAGAGGAGCCCGGACAGACCGCTCCTGACAGCTGGCCAATCATCTCCGCCGAAAGTCTTTCCCTTGATGACATCACCTGACCTCGAATGTTGAACTACAGAGGAAAGTTTCTGACTCTCTCCGCGGGACGATGTTATGATGTCGCCCTTTGAATATAAACTTTAAGATGTGTGAAACTTCAGCCTGCCGAAAGTCATAAATTGACAAGTTGAGTTGTATATTTAACATCAGTCTCCAAATATCATCGAAATGTTACTCTAAAAAAAGAAAAAGTTCTTCAAAGACGGACCTCTGGAACACAAAGAGGAAGTGGTTCCAGTGTGCCAGCTGGGAATTTCCAAACTTTTGACTCGTGTGACATCATCGAGCCCGATAATATCCGAGGAAACGAGGCCGCCTGGAAACTGAAAGAGTTCCAGCATCATTTGTTCCCTTCTGGGACGGACCAGTAAAATCTGCTGCTGGTGATCTTTACACCAGAATCAAGCCAGAACATGCAGAATTACACCAGAACATTTATAATGGTGTGATGTAGGAGTGGCTCAATCCCTCAGATGGTTCTGTACAGCTCAAGTGAAGATATGTTTTTTCCTTTTTATATACATATATATAGTTTAAGTGCTTCGCCATATATGAAGGTTTATGTTGGCATGTTGTGGTAAACTGCACTCTTAGAAATAAAAGTTCTAAGTAGAACCATATAAGGTTCTTCGGCTTGTCCTCATAGGAGAACCCTTTTTGGCTCCAGGTAGAACCTTTTATAAAGGTGGAGGGTTCTATCTAGAACCCAACACAAAGGGTTATACCTAGAACTGTGTGTGTAAGGTTCCACCCAGAACCCCCCATGAGAGGTTCTACAAAGAACCCATACAGGATCTTATACCCATGCTTTCAACAATCCCTGAAGAACTCTTTCTCCAAAAAAGGGTTCTCTGGATCAAAATGGTTCTTACTGGAACCGTTAGTGTTACCAAGAACCCTTTTAAAACCCTTTATTCAGGAAAGGGTTTTTAAAGGGTTCTCTGGATCAAAATGGTTCTTACTGGAACCGTCAGTGTTACCAAGAACCCTTTTAAAACCCTTTATTCAGGAAAGGGTTTTTAAAGGGTTCTCTGGATCAAAATGGTTCTTACTGGAACCGTTAGTGTTACCAAGAACCCTTTTAAAACCCTTTATTCAGGAAAGGGTTTTTAAAGGGTTCTCTGGATCAAAGTAGTTCTTACTGGAACCGTCAGTGTTACCAAGAACCCTTTTAAAACCCTTTATTCAGGAAAGGGTTTTTAAAGGGTTCTCTGGATCAAAATGGTTCTTACTGGAACCGTTAGAGTTACCAAGAACCCTTTTAAAACCCTTTATTCAGGAAAGGGTTTTTAAAGGGTTCTCTGGATCAAAATGGTTCTTACTGGAACCGTTAGTGTTACCAAGAACCCTTGAAAAACCCTTTATTCAGGAAAGGGTTTTTAAAGGGTTCTCTGGATCAAAATGGTTCTTACTGGAACCGTTAGTGTTACCAAGAACCCTTTTAAAACCCTTTATTCAGGAAAGGGTTTTTAAAGGGTTCTCTGGATCAAAATGGTTCTTACTGGAACCGTTAGTGTTACCAAGAACCCTTTTAAAACCCTTTATTCAGGAAAGGGTTTTTAAAGGGTTCTCTGGATCAAAATGGTTCTTACTGGAACCGTTGGTGTTACCAAGAACCCTTGAAAAACCGTTTCTTCGGGAAAGGGTTTTTCAGAAGCAAATGGTTCCAGGTAGAACCTCAGCCCTTGTAGAAGAACCCTTTGGAACCCTTATTTCTAAGAGTGTGGAGTCTATTTATGTCTGTGCAATGTTAATTGGCTAATGAGCATTTCAGCTAGCTTAGCCTTACTCTCCCATTTGTTGTTATAAGACTGTTTAATAATTACAGTTAGCATTAATAAATAAAAGGTTTTTTTAGAAGTTATGTTGGTAAAATGAGAAAGTATCATTTAAAGTGTATAAAGTGTGAAACTGAAAAATAATTCTGTTGTGTTTTCTTTTTTTACCTGTACAACCAACTGTAGCAGAAGACGGACAAATACAAACACAAATGTTGAGACTTTGTGAAGTATTTGATGCTATTTTCATCGTCACGCCCTTAAGATAATGTACCCGGCCTGTGGGAGGGGCCTGTTTCCCGGGGCGACAGCTATCTGCTCAGAGAGGCAGGTGAGCGTTCATGTGATAGTATGTTGACAAGCGGTCGGCTGCTAATGTTTTCCCCTCATTGGTCCACTATTTTTACAGCGAGCTGCTGCTCCCAGATTTCTTTTATAGCTGCTGGCGTCGTTGTGTGGATGTACAGAATCGCCGTCATGTCTAAGTTTACCTAAACGGCTCCCAGGCACAGAAAGCTATGTGTGTTTAATGGACTGACATTTATCACGAGGCCACGAATAGCCTCCTCGCTGCTGTTTGGACCTGCAGTAGTTAGCTTTCCCTCCACAGAGCGAGCAGTCGTTCCGAGTGTTACTAATGTGGGATGACAGGTAAACTTGTGAGTCTCTCCCCCATACCAGCGCCCACTGCTGAGACTCTGTGTGATGTGTGTGTGTGTGTGTGTGTGTGTGTGTGTGTGTGTGCTTGCGGCGCAGTGGGGGAGCAGCCAGCAGTGTGTCCAGGCAGTAATCGGGTCGTAAACTCCATCAGGTTCTGTTTTCTCTGGAAGACTTTCGGAGGGGAAGGAGGGAAGGTGGGCGAGGAGGAGAAGAGGCAGTAAAACTCTGGTTAGCTCTGTCAGCTCTCCTTCAATCGACGGTGAGACGGAGGAGGAGGAGGAGGAGGAGGAGGAGGAGGAGGAGGGGAGGACAGAGCGAAGCCAGAGGAACGAGGAGGACATAAAACATGCAGGAGGGGGGAAGTCAAACAGGTTGGCAGAGAGCGCGAGAGCAGCAGGACAACAAATATACGGCTTCTTTGGGGTTTCAGAGTATTTGTAAAAATGTTTTATAGAAGGTTACAGCCGTCTGTGGCGGCAGATGGTTGGAGTTTGACACATGTGACAGTAAATAAACATCATTGGGAGCAAGTGTGTGTGTGTGTGTGTGTGTGTGTGTGTGTGCCACCAGTCGCAGCCCTGCATAATCTCAGTCATCACTTGTCTCTAGTTTGTCAGTAGCAGGAGACACATGTGGTGCACACACACACACACACACAAACTGCAGAGTTCAGAGGTCATCTTTCAGGAGGGGGGGTGTGTGTGTGTGGAGAGAGAGGGGCGCCTGATGATAGGTCGAGGTTGTGTGTGTGTGTGTGTGTGTGTGTGTGTGATGATGATGATGATGATGATGACACAGAGTAAACGGTCGGCTCTGTCAGGTTCGGTGGTCACACAGCAACTGTCGTGATGAAAACACCGTTTAATTTGAGCGAGAGAGACACTGGAGACAGTCACACACACACACACACACACACACACACACACAGATAACACACACCTGGCCCGATGCACAGAAAGTTTGCCTATTCTTCCGCAATCAGAGACGTGATCCAGCTGTTTTTCTTGTGTGTGTGTGTGTGTGTGTGTGTGTGTGTGTGTGTGTGTGTGTGTGTGTCCTTGTGTAATTGTAACTGGAGCCATAATGAAGCCTCTCAGAGCTTCCTGTTGTGACTCTGTCGCTCCTGTCGGGGTTCAAACACTCGTCTCCCACACAGAAACCCAAACAGCAGCACAGTCGGCTCAGATTCATCGTCTCAGTCTGAAACTAAACTCTAATAAACGACGCCGCGTTTTAAACGACAATTCAAGTTAGCAACCGCTCATATCTTCTTTGGTTTCGGCGTACTGGTATTGTTCATTCTTTCCCCAACCTTAAAATTAAAAAATACGTTGAATCTTGTATTTGACAGCAAAATTACAAAGACAAAACAAAACAAAATTACAGAGACAAAAAAATAAATGTGCACAGGAAAAGAAAACTACGGTAAGCTTTATCTTGGATTGTGCACACACTGTCGAAGTGTGCTTGAGCAAGGCATCAAACCCCTAACGGCTAGCTTCCACCTCATAGATTAATGTGAATCATGTGAATAGAATTTCTTAATAAAGTCTGTCTTCTTCTTCTTCTTCCTCTTCTTCTTCTTCTATTTGAATTATAAACAGTACAGTTGTGTAATTTGTCGAGTAAGTGTGTGTTTGAAACAACTTTATTATAAAAGTATAAACAATAAAATTCACTTAAAAGCATTGCTGTCTGCTTTATCACCTTATATGTATGTAATAAATATATAGAAATGTCTTGTAGGTATCAGTTTAATATCTTGTTCGATGTCCGACAAGTCAAAATGTCTGTTGGTGACAAAATTCAGCTCCAAGTGTGCGTTATGGTTATAATTCTGAAGAGATGTCGCCATGCTGCCGGATCTCAGCGTTCACTCACGTGAGTGAAATGTTGAAAGATATTAGCTGTTTGAACTGGAAGAAAGGCAACTCTAAGTCAACTATACCACCGAGGAAGAGGAGGAGGAGGAGGAGGAAGAGGAGGAGGAGGAGGAGGAGGAGGAGGAGGAGGAGGAGGAGGAGGAGGAGGAGAGTCCTGGTCCACACTCAGATGCCTACGTGACAGGAAAAGGGCACAGTTTTTCTTTCGTCTTCCTCTTTCAAAAGGCAAAAAAACAGACATTTTTCTGCAAAGTCTGGCCTGACATCACACTTCTCTGGTGCCTAAACTATTCAATACTGTTGGTTTTTATCTATAACTGTATCAGAGACAGAGAGCTGATTCCAAAACCAAAATGTTAAAGTTGCAGTTTACGTGAAAATAAAAAATAAATAAAAGTGCAAATGTTTTTTTTTCTTCTTCGAGCTACATGTTTCGATTGCCGAGCGCTTTAAAAGTCCCTGTTCTTCGCTGCAGACTTCGAGCAGATGATTAGATAATCAATGTGCCGTTGTGAGCGGTGGGAAAAGGATGGTTTTGCAAATCCGAGTTGTCTGCTGGCAACCGCTAAAAGAAGTTTATCTTCAAAGATCATCGCAGACGATCATAAACACTCACGAATGTTGACATTTCAGCTCTCGTATCAAACGGCGCGCGAGTCATTCTTTGTCAGAGGCGTGTGAAAAGCAATTAAGTTTTTAACAAAATCAATTTTCAGATCTCCACCGCCGCCCTCCCCCACACTCATACACAAACAATGCACACACACACACACACACCTCCTCATGAGATCTCACAGTCACTGTTTGAAGCTGTAAAGATTGTCAGGATGTATTTTTGCTAGAAAGCCCAGGGGCCTCATTTCTCATCTTAAAGAACTGAGAGGTGCTTTCACGTGTTAAACAAGGTGTGTGTGCCTGAGTGTCTCGGGGAGTTACGGAGGCTCGGCGTCAACGGTTCAGAGAGGAAATAAGAGTGTGTACAGGATGGCGCAGGGGCGAGGAGCGGAGCGGGGATGTATGTTTTACATAATGAGGGTGAAGTGTGGAAGACGTCTGCTGATAGGGGCGGGTGGATGTTAATTTGGGTGGAGAAGAGAAAGATAATGAAACTAAACTAAACAGCTGCTGAAACTTAAAACTCTAAGACATTACTCACAGGTTTTAAAGGGATATTCCGGTGTAAGTTTAATCCACGGTCTAACACACCTTGACACCGAGTAAGACTCCCCTCGAGAGGTCAAGTTAGCTGACCGCTAGCTTAGCTAGTTTTAGCAGCCTCAGAAAAGACCGCACGATAACAATACACTGCAGCTTATGTCTCCAACTAGAAACCGCCATCAAAAAGCCATACATTTTCATACATTTTCACCCTTGAGCTGCAGAAATCTACTGCACTCGGTAATCGACTCGTCAGGGCTTCCCCACACAGGCAGGCTGCTGGAGGAGAGGGTGAGTTGTGCTGTGTTTTTAATACAAATCCAGCAAAGCTAGCAGATGTTTGATGCTTCGTACTGTGTGCTGGGACTGTACATGTACTGTTGCTGAAGTTTGCTGCTGTTCTCACCATTAATTGTGGCTTTTTGATGGCGGTTTCTAGTTGGAGACAGAAGCTGCAGTGTATTGTTTTCGTGCGGTCTTTTCTGAGGTTGCTAAAACTAGCTAAGCTAGCGGTCAGCTAACTTGACCTCTCGAGGGGGAGTCTTACTCGGTGTCACGGTGTGTTAGACCATGGATTAAACTTACACCGGAATATCCCTTTAATTAAACGAGTCCAGCCACGATTCTACAGGAGAAGCACGTTTCTCTCACAGTCAATTATTTGCTGTTTCAGGTCGTTTTGATGATACAAATGTGATTGTTGGTCCTTTTCAACCAGACTACAGTGAAAAAAGTTTGGATTTGAAGTAGAAACCAAAAGAAAAAGAAAGAATCACAAATTCAAACGCAAATAGAAATGATTGTCCGTCCGTATTTCAGTGTTTTTACCCTCGCCACCGTACCACTTATTAATGCAAGAAAGGTTAAAAAGGAATAAACACGAACAGTGATAACAAATATATGATAAACCTAAAGACGCAAATAAAATACGTTGGAAAACTTTAAAGCTCCAAACGAGATGATTTCAGTCTTTTTGTGTGTAACACAGTAAAGGACATCGAGTACAAAACACCATGTGAGCTACTACTTTGAAAAATGATTATTAAAGGTTACTTATGTTATATTCTGTGAAATATTAGTATTCATAAAGGATGAACTGGAGGACCAGGAGGCTGCTGACCTGAAATCACATTTATGTTCATTAAAAACAGGTATTTGTCTTTTAATAACCTGCAAAATTACAAGTTCCCAAATATGTTGAATTAAAAAGCTGCAACTACGTCTCGACACCTACGTACTACTTCTGCACTCAGATCTCATTTGTTTCCCTTCAGCCGTCTTTTAAATCCAACTGCATCAAGTATGGTAAGAGGAAAAGGAAAACTTAAGCACAGAACATTTTTTCAATCATAGTTTCCATCAAAAGGAAAACAAACTGTGACTGAAAACATCCAGTAACTCTGCCCGACTCTGGCACGACGCTGCGCATGAACGCTGCCTCGTAGCTCGGAAGATTTTAGAGATAATTAGGCTTCCAGGGAAAAATGTGAGGGTCCAAGTCAATATGAGTTTGAGCTGGTTATGCATGAACACACACACACACACACACACACACACACACACACACACAGACAGACACACAAATACAAGACTGACTGGAACGTTCAGCTGCAATGAGACCTTAAATCTAAACTCTTCATTAGAGTCAGTTCACAGAAATGATGGTATAATTTGTTCAATTTGGTCAGTTCCCCTCAGCAGAGTACACTAACACACACACACACACACACACACACACACACACACACACACACACAGTCTAGTCCATAAGCACTACATGCTGTAGTAATTTACAGTGTTGTGTTAACCGCAAATAAACTAACTGCATCTAGAACAGACTGAAACAGATCTGCCACCCATGAGCCAGGTGTACAGTAATGATGTGTGTGTGTGTGTGTGTGTGTGTGTGTGTGTGAACATGTGTTGCAGCGCCCTGCATGTCTGTGTTTTGCGCGCTGCTCTAATTGAGCAGCAGTTGTGTGTAATGGCTGTGACATTTATCCGGGCAGCGAGGTCAGGTATGATAACGATCTGGGTTGCCAGGTTTGGTCTCGGGATTACAGGACATGGTCTTATCTCGAGGGCCTCTCCTGCACTTATTATGAAGCCCGTAATGAGTGACAATAACCACTTAATGGACCGACAGAGGAGGGGGGGGCTGTGTTTTCTGGCTCATTCCCACAGAGCTGAAACTCGTATTTGTTATCGTTCAGGTCTGACAGCACCAGAATGTTTTTATCGAGCAGAATTACGAGCAGGTCCGATCACACCTGCAGAATCTCTACAGCACCTTGGAAACCACGATCATCCTGGGCTGCGTTTAACCCAGGAAGCAGCAAAATAGGCCGTTTTTCCACCGACAGTACCAGCTCGCCTCGGCTCAGCGTGGCTCTACTTGGTTTGGTTTCAGACACGTTGCGTTTCCATCTAGAATTAGTATCTCTTCAACGTGGGCGGGTCGTCATCAACGTGGGCGGGTCGTCATCAACGTGGGCGGGTCGTCATCAACGTGGGCGGGTCGTCATCAACGTGGGCGGTCGTCATCGACGTGGGCGGGTCGTCATCGACGTGATCGGGTCGTCTTCAACGTGGCCGGGTCGTCATCAGACGTGAGCGGGTCGTCATCGACGTGAGCGGGTCGTCATCGACGTGGGCGGGTCGTCATCAACGTGGCCGGGTCGTCTTTAACGTGGGCGGGTCGTCATCAATGTGGGCGGGTCGTCATCGACGTGAGCGGGTCGTCATCAGACGTGGGCGGGTCGTCATCAGACGTGAGCGGGTCGTCTTTAACGTGGGCGGGTCGTCATCGACGTGAGCGGGTCGTCATCGACGTGGGCGGGTCGTCATCAGACGTGGGCGGGTCGTCATCGACGTGAGCGGGTCGTCATCGACGTGGGCGGGTCGTCATCAACGTGGGCGGGTCGTCATCAGACGTGGGCGGGTCGTCATCAGTGACGTACTTATCCACGCGACACATAAACAGGGCTAGCTGTGGGCGACGCAAATCACGTCCACCTTTTCATTTCCTGTCGCACCATCGAGCTCGTTCTGGATGCGTCTTCAGCGACAACACTCAGGAGCGTCTCCACCTCTGCCACGGTCCACGCCGTGTTCCTGCGCGTTGTTCCCTCCATGTAATCGCTGTGTTGACTGAACGCAGATGCTAGTTTTTAAAGGTAGCGGGTGTCAGGCTCGGACGTCGCGCTCGTCATGAGTCGTCAAGTGGCGTCGCTCTCTGTCCAATCAGTGGCCGGCTGCCAGCTTACGTCACACAGAAGTATCAGCTCAGCTCGGTTGGAACTTATACGGAGGTGATACTAAAAAAGCACCACTTTAGCAGGTACCAGGTACCAGATTTCAGTAATGGGAACGCAAAAAAGGCGAGCTAAGTCGAGGCGAGGCGAGCTGGTACTGTCGGTGGAAAAACGGCAATAGTGTCGGGAGCTGAGCACTGGCTTTAAAATGATTAAATCCCCACAAAAGAAAAGATCGCAGCAGCTATACTGTCCTGTCTCATAACTTACGCTGCATTTACAGACTGTCCTCATCAGAACAACAACCACAGCAGCTCAGTACAACCCGTCGGTTTCAGTAGATTTAGAATCACATGACTCTTCATTCATCCTTCACTGTAGATGCATCTTCTTCTTGCCGTATAAAACACGCTGGCCTCAGACTGACAGTCTTTATCCTCTGACCTTCTTCTTTCTCCCAGTGTACTCCTAAGTGCAAACACACCACATCCACGCGGGCGCACAGAGGCTTAAACACAGCAGTCTAATGGTTTCCATAAAGCGCTCATCAGCCTGTGGCCTGCAGGGAATGATTGGTAAGTCATACTGTTGAACTTGGAGAGCAGCTCGGGGCCAAGACCAGGTCCTGGGCGAAGCTTAGGGGCAGCTGCAGACGCTCATTTGTGGCCACCCAGGACAGTGTGTGTGTGTGTGTGTGTGTGTGTGTGTGTGTGTGTGTGATGCTGAGTGAGAGGACAGGACAGCTGCAGAGGTCTATTCATAGAGCACAAAGACTGATGTCTCTCTCCTGACATGAAAACCAGCATCCCTACATCATTCTGACTTATTTCTGTCAGTTTACCGTCATCGTTCTTTTACAACTTCAGCAACGGCCCGTCATCGGAGAGGAGGAGAGAGAAGGGAGGAGGAGAGGAGAGGAGAGGAGAGGAGAGGAGAGGAGGAGACAGGAGAGGAGAGGAGAGGAGAGGAGAGGAGAGGAGAGGAGAGGGAGGAGAGGGGAGGAGGAGAGAGGAGAGGGGAGGAGAGGGGAGGAGAGGAGAGGAGAGAAGGAAACAAGGAGAGGAGAGGAGAGAGGAGGGGAGAGAGGGGAGGGGAGGAGGAGAGAGGAGAGGAGAGGAGAGGAGGGAGAGAGGAGAGGAGAGGAGGAAACAAGAAGAGGAGAGGAAAGGAAAGGAGAGAGGAGAGGAAAGGGGAGGAGGAGAGGAGAGACGAGAGAGGAGAGGAGGAGAGGAGAGAGGGGAGGAGAGAGGGGAGGAGAGGAGATGAGGAAACAAGGAGAGGAGAGGAGAGGAGAGGAGAGGGGAGTGGAGGAGAGAGGAGAGAGGAGAGGAAAGGAAAAGAAAAGGAAAGGAAAGGAAAGGAAAGGAGGAGAGGAGAGGAAGAAAGAGGAGGAGAGGAAAGGAGAGGAGAGACGAGAGAGGAGAGGAGAGAGGGAGGAGAGGGAGGAGGAGAGGAGAGGAGGAGGAGAGAGGGAGGAGAGGAGAGAGGAGGAGAGGAGAGGAGGAGAGAGGAGACAAGATTGGAGGAGGAGGGGAGGAGAGGAGAGACGAGAGAGGAGAGGAGAGGAGGAGGAGAGGAAAGGAAAGGAGAGGAGAGAGAGGAGGAGAGGAAAGGAGAGGAGAGGAGGAGAGAGGAGAGGGGAGGAGAGGAGGAGGAGAGGAAAGGAGAGGAGAGAGAGGAGGAGAGGAAAGGAAAGGAGAGGAGAGGAGGAGAGGAGAGGGGAAAGGAAAGGAAAGGAAAGGACAAGAGGGGAGGAGAGGGGAGGAGAGAGGAGAGAGGAGGAAACAAGGAGAGGAGAGAGGAGAGGAGAGAGGAGAGGAGAGGAGGAAACAAGGAGAGGAGAGAGGAGAGGAGAGGAGGAAACAAGGAGAGGAGAGGAAAGGAGAGAGGAGGGGGAGGAGAGGAGAGGAGGAGACAGGAGAGAGGAGGAGAGGAGAGGAGGAAACGAGGAGAGGATAGGAAAGGAAAGGAAAAGAGGAGGAAAGGAGAGGAAAGGAAAGGAGATGAGAGAGGGGAGGAGGGAGGGGAGGAAACAAGGAGAGGAGAGGAAAGGAAAGGAAAAGAGGAGGAAAGGAGAGGAAAGGAAAAGAGGAGGAAAGGAGAGGAGAGGAGGAGACAGGAGGAAAGAGGAGGAGAGGGGAGGAGATGAGGAGAGGGGAGGGGAAAGGAAAGGAAAGGAAAGGAGAGGAGGCGGAGAGAGGAGAGGAAATGAGGAGAGGAGATGAGGAAACAAGAAGAGGAGAGAGGAGAGGAGAGATTATCAGTATGATTGTTTTTTGAACAGAAGATACTTTTTCCCACATTAGTTCTGTCGGAGACACACGGAGCGAACAGAACCATCTCTGGATCACACTGCAGTTTAGGCAACATCAGCATCAACATCACGAGATTAAATATTATTATCTACCTAAATTGATGTGTGTGTTTTTTTATAAGCAGCAGTAATTGATGTCGTGGCCACTTCAGGATAAAAGAAACGAGCTGTAAACATCACACATTATCTCCTCATCAGGCTGCTACGCTGAACATATCCAGACATTAGTATTTATTCAGGGTTGTGATTAATGTGAGTCCAACATTGACTCACTTCAGGCTCTGTTTTCAGTCTCCACCACCTCCGGAGGGAAATATATTGGCTCTAAATGCTCCGCCGTCTTCATCAGCGAGTTATTTACTGGCTCTGCCTGCTGTTCAGGCCTGAGCAGGTAGTTTAAAACCAAAACAAAGTGCTGAAAGACGCTAAAATCTTTGGGTTTATTACTTTGATCACATTATGCACATTACTTTGACCTCTTGTTAAGACAAAAATAACGATTGGTGCAGCTTTAAAGCATTGAATTCTCTCTACTGACAGTATAAACTGAATATTTTCCATAAGTGTGTAGTGACGTATGTTTCTCCAAGATGGCAGCTTATGAAATGAACCGTTGTTTTCAATACAAAGACTTCGACATAGACAGTAGAGATCCATCTTCAGGACAGAGAGCTGATCAAATACGTCACCGAAATATCTGACGAGGAAGAGGAATGCATGACATAACATCACTTTTGTGCGTGTCACACAGCTGTTTCAATCAAATCTTCAGCTGGAATGAAGAAATATCGTCCGTGTAAACACAGCTACTGTCACATTTGGACTTGCACACCCGTGAAAACATCATAGCTTCAATCAAGTTAAGAACAACAAACATGCAAAGTCTGGCTAAACTTTTAAAATAAAGACACAGAACAGCTTTCTTGAAATAATTACTTCTAACTAAACACAGGACTTGAACCACGGCCACCTGACGACCCCCAACAAACTCCTGTTGTCAACTTCCTGTCAACTATATTGGCTCTAAACGCTCCACCATCTTCATCAGCGAGTTATTTACTGGCTCTGCCTGCTGTTCAGTCCTGAGCAGGTAGTTTAAAACCAAAACAAAGTGCTGAAAGACGCTAAAATCTTTGGGTTTATTACTTTGATCACATTATGCACATTACTTTGACCTCTTGTTAAGACAAAAATAACGATTAGTGCAGCTTTAAAGCATTGAATTCTCTCTACTGACAGTATAAACTGATTATTTTCCAGTTGCATTCTTTCTGCACATCTTGACATAAGTGTGTCGACATAGACAGTAGAGATCGAGGAAGAGGAATGCATGACATAACATCACTTTTGTGCGTGTCACACAGCTGTTTCAAAGGAAATCTTCAGCTGGAATGAAGAAATATCGTCCGTGTAAACACAGCTACTGTCACATTTGGACTTGCATACCCGTGAAAACATCGTAGCTTCAATCTGTGGTCAAGTTAAGAACAACAAACATGCAAAGTCTGGCTAAACTTTTAAAATAAAGACACAGAACAGCTTTCTTGAAATAATTACTACAGACTAAACACAGGACTTGAACCACGAACCACCTGACGACCCCCAACAAACTCCTGTTGTCAACTTCCTGGCTTACGCACCGACCACATGCGCTCGTCTTTTAACCTTTAAAGGCTACCGTAGATTAAAAAGATGAGACGGATGCCAAAAAAAGAATCTCACCAGCCACAATCTTGACACCCCACCAAACTTGGGAAAGCTCTACTCCCCCATCTGTCGTCCCAGGCTGCATTTTGATGGCCCTCGAGGGAAATTTGCCCTTGAATACTGACAAGGGAGCGGCTTCCCTGCTCCGTATACCCATCATTAGTCGGGATGTTGCGAAACCGGGCCCACGTTCATTGTACCGATTACGGCTAGTTGCATCAGGAATCCGTTCTCTAAACACACAACATGTAATTAAGTGACGGGTCGTATTTAGAGATGCAGCCTCCTGTCTCTCTGTGACCTCATCTATCTATCTATCTATCTATCTATCTATCTATCTATCTATCTATCTATCTATCTATCTATCTATCTATCTATCTACATCAACAGGAGTCTACACACCTGCCTCCCTCGCTCATCTTCTCTCCACCCCCTCTTCTTGCCCTCCCTACAGTCTATAGGTTCATAGCAGCTAACACACTCATTAGCGCTGGGACACGCTCGCTCACAAAAAAACACCACACACACACATGCACACAAACAAGCCACAACTTGCCCAGCAGATACACATTTACCCATGATGCCTCAGGGGACAGCCAGAAGGTAGCCTGAGGGTAGAAAACAGAGGGAGAGAGAAAGAGATGGAGGGAAGAAAGAAAAGTGCAAACATCTAAGGTCACATTCCTCCCGGTGCCGCTCGCTTCCCGCTTTGATTGAAATTGATTTAAGTTTTGTAACAGCGATGATTAGTGTTCAGGATAATATTCTCCCACTCGGTCCTCGCGTTGGCTCGCGCATACCAACTATCTCGGCTTCGTAACTCTGACAGACATCTTCTTGTTCATGTGAGCCGCATACTTCCATATTTGGGCATCGTTCCCATTTCCTGTTATGAATATGTATGCGAGTGGATGGAGTCCACCACAAGCGGACCACAGAGCGCTCCGGACGCACACACACCTGAACACCACAGAGCGCTCCGGACGCACACACACCTGAATACCACAGAGCGCTCCGGACGCACACACACCTGAACACCACAGAGCGCTCCGGACGCACACACACCTGAATACCACAGAGCGCTCCTGACGCACACACACACCTGAATACCACAGAGCGCTCCGGACGCACACACACCTGAATACCACAGAGCGCTCCTGACGCACACACACCTGAATACCACAGAGCGCTCCGGACGCACACACACACCTGAATACCACAGAGCGCTAAGAGATGCACATCAACACTCTTCTGTGGCTGAACAAACAGAGAACCTGGAGAGTTAACCACCGTTAAATGAACCCGCGAGCCTCCTGTAGAGCCTCCAGTGCTACGTGCTAACACGCTAACACGCTAACATTACATGTTATAGGCGGTTTATCCAAACTGATCACAGATCTTCAGGTGATAAAACTGTTGTTTTTATCCATAATAAGTTTTTTTCCTGGATGATAAAAACAGTAACTTTTATAAAATACACTAATTTGCACAGATTGATCTTAATTATTTGATATTAGTGTTTTGCTTTAGAGGTTCTACAAGTGCTCAAAATAACTTTAATTATAAAATAATTCAGTATTAATTTCCTCGTTTTAGCTTGTAACACTGGCTGTAATTGATCTTTCAGAGGCGTGATGATACTCAAGTATCAGCCACAAAATTAACCTCAGATTTTGGTTACCGGGACACGTCAGATGGTTTGTTTAACAAATCCATCCGGGAACGAGCCGGTAGAAACTGTTCAGAAAAGGGCAGGCGCTTTAAAAAAATACCTGGAAGGTGATTGGACGGACCGTCTGTCTGTCACCGTCTATCACAGGCCGACTTCAACCAATCAGATCAACAGTAGGAGAGCTAGCTGCTAAATCTCACCGAGTTGGAAGGAGAGCGAAAAACATCTTTTCCATTAAGAAAAGCCTTCAGTGTTGTTCTTCGCTCTTCTTTTAATGAAGCGATGTTGTCCAGTTCTGTTAAACTTATCTCATCGGGGGTCGCCATTGTTTACAAGCTCGCCGTCGTCACATCTAAACCACGCCCACAGCTGCTGCCTCTGTTTCCTCAGAGGACGCTGATTGGTCCCATAACAAGAGTTTAGCCTGAAGCCTGGAAAGATGTATTTGCGAGATTACAAACCTTGTGATCTTGCAAATCCAAGTCGGGCTCCTCTTTGCAGCAGCTTAGAGCGAACCATAAATATGTTTATTGTTCGTCAGCGACTGTTAGTGGTCATAATAATTATGACAGAAGCAAAGGAGGAAGTCAGGTGACATAGCGTAAAGAGTGACAGTCCACACATGAAGGACGACAGCTTGGATGGACGGGTCGAACAAATAACTCATGTAACTTATATCATGTTCATAATGCAACTCCTGCATTACTGTCACACTTATTTGAACCCAAACCATCATTGTTCTCTGAACCTAACAAAGTTGTTTTGGTTCTTAAACCTAACAAACAGTTCCACAATGTTAACACAAGTCGGTGGTAATCTTTAACTGTCATAATGTCGTTTTGGGACTCTCTGGCAATTTACCTCGTCCATCCCGAGCCGTCATGTGTCCAGTTCATGAACACACAGGGACCAGGAGAGAGGTCCGGAAGAAAACAACAGAAACAAGTGTAGTTTTTGAGTCGGTCTGAGCTGTCATACACAGTCAGATCCTCTTTGCATTCAGTATGAACACTTGTTTGATTGATGAAGAGACACTTGACTCTGACTTTGACAACTTGAGAAGATTTCCAACACGTTTAATAATGCGATTTAGCTCGATAGAGACACATTTCTTAAAAAATGCATATTTCGTTTTTCTTTTTTCATCTGATTTGTTCTCATTTCGCTCAGTTTTCTGTCTCCGCCTGAAGACTGCAGAGCTTTACGGCACGTACACAAGTGAAACAGGCAACTGGAGGTCACATGCAGAGTGAGAAAAACCTGGAAACACCTCTGACACGTTAACACACTCGGAGGTGAGGTGAGTAACCACAGCTTTGTGTATCCACGGTGATTAGTGCCACGGCAACTTCCTCACTTCACCTCAGCGCAGCGTCGCACACACACACACACACACACACACACGTACTGTACAAACATACAGAGAAAACCTCTGTTTAAATAACATGCATGTCACACACACACACACACACACACACACACACACACACACACTGGGCTGTGCGGCTGTGTGACAGTGATGTGCAGCATCATTACAGAGAGACAAAGCAAACTATTTTTGTTCTGCAAAAACAAAACAGGATTCAACACTTTGTAGCGTTCTGTTCGGAGACAAAGTATAAACAAGCAGTATAATTATGGGCTCATTGTGAGACAAACAACCGCCGTCTGTGTGTGTGTGTGTCTGTTTGTTTGTGTGTGTGTGTGTGTGTGTGTGTGTGCAACAGCAGCGACGTTCTCTATCAGCGATGAGATGAGAGGAAGAGGATGAAAGTCACTCTGTCTTACTTGGCAGATGACAAATAATGACAGCGTGCACACGTCGATACACACATACATACAAGTGTGTAACCCCCCCACCAACACACACACACACACACACACACACACACACACACACACACACACACACACACACTCCAAACAAATTTGTTTGAAAGTGACAGAAGTCTCACACTGTCATTACACAGCTCACGGCTGTCATTTTAGTGTTTCTCATCAGCACATCACACAAACAGAAATGTTCACACACACACACACACACACACACACACACACACACACACACACACACACACACACACGACCATACCAAGCTGACAAATGCGCAAAATCATTTTATTTTAACACAAACAGAGCGAATGCACAGACAGAGAGTTACAAAAAACCATCTCGTGTTGCGACAAAACAAACTGCCTTTTTAGTTCTGATGACGCTCCAACAGCAGCGCTAATGAATACAAACACGACGCGACGGAAACAAGGATTTATGCTCATATGGGGTAATATTAGCATCGAGAAACTGTCAGCTGTGTTCTCCCAGGGGACAGAGACACCACTAGCATTAATAACATGATGGGTTTTTAGCGTAAATATCATATAGCATCCAACAGTGGGACGTGTCAGAAGAGTTTACCTCCACAGACGGATGTTTTTCTGAACATGAAGGATCAGTTTTGTTAAAAAGTCCATCTACATTTCAGGACCAATCAGCGCTTTGACTGATTTGTTTTCTTGAAATGCACAAACACATATCTTTTATTTGATCTACAGCTTTGTATCACTGGTGGCGAGCTTACAGCGAATCAACTCAAACGTTTCTATTTTCATGCTTATGGACTAATCGCAGCGTTTATTGTCCTCAGTCAATCACAGTAATTTAAACAAAGATGATTATCTTTTAATTAAAACCATCTCCGGCTCGCTCTGCTGGATGTTCCTACGAAAACTGGCTCAAAAGTGATTTTTCCGGCCCCTGAGTTACGACACACAAAAGTCCATTTTTCCACCACAATAAAAAAAACACTGAGTCATAATTAAGATTGATCTTTTGTTGGCTCAAACGTCCTCTCTCTCTCTTATTCTGGAGTAATCGTGTCCTTTTTGATCCAGGAGGAAGCTGAAAGGAATAAAAAGGGGGTGAACAGTCTTTAGTCTCTGCCAACGAGCCCACTGCACCTTCCTCCCCCTCACCTTTACACCGACTACCGGATTGCAGTGCTGCTTTTTTCAACGTGACAAATAAAAGATGAAAAACAGGCAGAATTGAGAACAGTGTCGTTCTTTAACCTCATACAAGAAAGCTCGACCCTCAAAGTTTCCCTTCCGTCTGCGTTTTAGATTTTCAGCAGCTGTAAAGATCACGTTAAACTCAGCACGCGGGTCCTGTTCTGTTTCACTGTGTACAAAATACTGTCTTACATTATGTTACAGGAGTGTTTTGGTGGGCAGGAGGAGGTGAACGACAGAACCACACTGCCCCCTGTTGTGTCAGACGCATCATGGCACCACCAGTGACCAAACAGTCCAGTCAGGGTCTCTGATCGGGTCTGAGCTCAGATAAAGACTCAGTCAGAAGGATTTTGATCCTGTGTTCACATCCTCCTGAAGTAAAAGCACCTATATGCAGTAAAGAACACACAACAAAGCACCAGCAGAGGCTGCGAAGAAGAAGAAGACTGACAGGAAGTAAACATGGATGTAAACAATATGAATAGAAATCATCGGGACCATAACTTGAGCTGAACCTCACAGATACGCCTGATGTCTGTCGGCGTTCAACCTTGAAAACAAACAGGGACTTTCGGAGTCTGAGGGACTCAAGAGTGTAATGAGTTTAATTCATCTTGGCTCTTGAATCTTAACAACGGTAAAAATATGTGTTTCAGCCATTAAGGCCTCGTCAGGGCAGAACGAGACGGCCACCTTTGGGTTTTTACATGTGTAGGTGAGCAGACAATCACAAAAAAAACTCCACACGGCACCTTAAAGTAAAAGTACAGAAGTATTATCAGAAAAATTACTTTCAACTATCAAAAGTGAAAGTACTGTAGAAAAACGACCATTATGACTGAGATATTATTACATGACATCATAATCCT
>CM077795.1:3860701-3996149 GCA_039737535.1 Lagodon rhomboides
ACTGATTAAATGTAGCAAAATATAACTGCATGTACAACAATCATGTAAAGTGACTTGACTCTCGTCTCATCTGCTCACCTCATCATACCGAATTTAAATTACAGGCAGAAGCCATTATTCATACAGTTAAACAGTTTCAAATTTTTTTTTAATTCAAACTGACTTAAATAGATTACATACAATTAAAATGGAATTTAAACAAATACAATTAATTACAAGTAATCACAAATCAATGAATTAAATTAAATCAAATGATTTAAATTGAATCAACTTAATGAAAAAAATCTACATTTACTTAATTTATTTTTATTATAATTTAAAAACTAACATTAAATAAAAGATAAAACTTTATAGATATGTGGGGAAATTCTCAACCGACCAAGCAATCTATAAGGTAATTAAAAATAACTCCACCTTTATCAGCTGCAACAGAAGAGTGACGCACATATAAATGCATCAATAATGATGATCGAATAGTTTAATATACATTATATTGACATGTGCCATTCTTCATAGTGAGTATTAAAATCATTGTATCATATCATGTTTGTCAGTCACAGACCTGCGTTCTCTTTTTCTAGGTCACTTGACATAAACTCTCTGAAGTGTTGAACACATTGTGCACTTGCATCACCCAGTCACTAGAACTAACTTCCACTGTGTTTATTTTGATGCAGATCTTCAACCAAATGCAGTGTTTTCACAATTTATGTTCATATGTACCAACAGGTTATTGGAAGTGTTCAGGCCACATGACCTCTCAGGTCTGTTCAGACTCTTTGATGTAGTACAAATATTTCACCACCAGAGGGCGGTATTACTCTGATATACAGAGAGTCAGCTGCAGGGAATCAGACAGACTTTGCAAAAACTTCTTGTTGTGTTGAAGTAAAAATGAAGGGTCATCTAATTTATCCTTAATAAGGAGGCCTGAGATGCAAACTTTCTAGGTCACTAGGTCGCTCTCGGTGGCCGTCAGTCGAAGTTTTTTAAAGTTCTTAAAATACAAAAAAAATCAAAACATATAGCTGTTGTTTTTGTCATTAAATGACCCATTGAATCATCCATATCATATTGATGTTTAAAGCTTTTTCTTGAGCTCACAGTAAGTACATCAGTGCTCTGACACACTTCAATTATAAAAATTAAAAATTATCTCAATAGCTGTTGGATTGATTACCTTAAAATTTGTTACACACACTCATGTTCCCCTCAGGATAAACTGTAATCAACTGTTGATCTCTTAACTTTTCATCTGGTTCCATCATCTGGTCAAAATGTTGTCAAGTCAAAGAGAGTTTGGTTTGTGAAGAAATTCCTAAATATTCTCAACACTTTTGAACAACTTGTAACTTTTTAAACTAAAACTAAAATAATGTTAAAAGATGTGCATAGTACACTGTTAACACAGATTAGAATAATATCATAGACAATAACAAACCATGAAACTTATTAAACCTTCATGTTTGTCAGTCACAGACCTGCGTTCTCTTTTTCTAGGTCACTTGTTTTGCTCTCGGTTGCCGTCAGTCTAGTTCCCAAAGATGTCAGTTCTGTGGCTTGGACTGAAAAAAAGAAAAATGTCAGTTTTGTTTGTAAATGATAAAATGAATTCATGAATGATTCATTTTATGTGAACAAAGTTTTATTCTGGAGCTTCCAATCATTACATCAGTGCACTGACACACTTCAGTCGAACATGATCATCACTGAACAGGAAAAGTAATCAGTCTGTACCTGAATTCTCTCTCTGTAGCAGCTTCATGTGAACATTGAGCTCCACCACCATGTCTCTCAGGGCTCTCAGCTCCGTCCAGATGTCACAGGTGGTTTGCTTTGTGGTCTGCTTGGTCCACTCCTCAGCTGGATCTTTTGGATCTGTCTTCTCGTTGATCTCGGCCACCACACCGAGGCCTCCACCCTCCCCCTGAGCCCCTGATCCACACAGACCGAGCAGCAACAACAGCAAACCAACAAAAACCCTCATCTTCTTCACAAAGGTACAGTGGTAGAGTGGGTCTGTCTTATATCGTCTCCAAACTTCAGCTGGTTGAACGAATGGGAAAAACAACAACAGTCCTGTTACGGCCGCTGGCCTCTTTAGCTGTTTTCTCCACCCTAGTGCTGTCTTACAGGTTTCCTCCTGACTGATGAGGCCGACCAATCACCGTGCTGCGCTGGGGGTGGAGTCTATAAAAGGGGGATCTGCGCCTGTCTCTCGCTCTCGGTGGCTGGGGTGAAGGAAATTCACATTTGAACAGTCGTTGTTTTGTTCTCAGAGAAACGAGGAAGTGAGAAACGAGGAGAAGAGGAAGGAGGAGAAACGAGGGGGGTGATGGCAGCGGTGTCAGCTGGAGGTGAACGGGGGGAAAAATAACCGGCAAATTGTTGGTAATCCGAGCTGAGTTGAAGATTTTCTCCTGGCGGTTGAGCACGACTGTTCTGTGAATGGATCAGAGATAGGCAGTTGGGCAGATATGGAATACGATGAAGGAAGAGATGATGAGTTCGAAGGGGGGGGCGAGTGGACGGAATAATGGGCGATATAAAAGGAAAAAAAAAATAATGATGAGAGTTATGGTGGTGAGAGAGAAGAGCCTGAACGTTGTGAGAGAGAAAGAACGGAGAAATATGTTGTCATTATAAGGTTTAATGAAAAGGCTCAAGAAAGCATGAAGAAACTCAACCCGTTTCTGGTAACTACAACTCTGGCAAATAGAGTAGGAGAGATACAATATGCGAAGGTCCTCCTGAATGACGGCAATCTATTGGTGAGATGTGCTAATGTAGAGCAAGTTGAGAAAGCACTCAAACTAAAAGAGTTTGGAAAACTCAAGGTGGTCAGCACAGGGAGGGTGGGAGCAAGAAATGGTGGTGGCTGCAAAGGGGTGATTACAGGGGTGCCACTGAGTGTGAATATGGAGGAACTGAAGAAGAGCCTTAAAGGGGGAAAAATAATGGATGTGCAAAGAATGAAGACAACCCAGGGAAAGACCAGGTGTGTTATGTTATGTTAAAGCATTTAGGGAAAGGAGCATTATCAAAGTTGTTGGGTCTTTATAACAGAGTGTGGGAGGAGGGAAGGTTACCAGGAGCCTGCAAAGAAGCAGTTGTGATTCCGATAAGAAAACCTGGCAAGGATCCATCGAAACCCAATAGTTATAGGCCTATAGCGTTGACATCAAATCTATGCAAAATAATGGAAAGGATGATAACAGAAAGGTTATCATTTGATCTTGAGAAAAGGGGACTGTTGGCAAGTTGTCAGAGTGGCTTCAGAAGAGGTAGGAGTACAATGGACCCTGTGATAAAACTAGAAACGGAAATAAGAAAGGCCCAGGTAAAAAAGGAATCAGTTATTGCAGTGTTTTTCGATATTGAAAAAGCTTATGATATGATGTGGAAGGAGGGATTATTAATCAAATTGCACAAGATGGGTATTGGTGGGAGAGTTTTCAACTGGATCAAGGATTTTCTATTCGGAAGGAAAATCCAAGTAAGCATTCGATCAGATTTCTCAAGACAGTATACGGTTGGAAATGGTACACCTCAAGGAAGTGTAATTAGTCCACTGCTCTTCATCATCATGATCAATGATGTATTTTCAAAAGTACCAGCAGATATAGGCAGATCACTTTTTGCGGATGATGGGGCCCTGTGGAAAAGAGGAAGGAACATGGAGCATGCAATCAGGAAAGTTCAAGGAGCAATTGATGAGGTGGTGGAGTGGGGAAATGATTGGGGGTGCAGATTCTCAGTGGATAAAACGCAAACAGTATTTTTCACGAGAAAAAGAATTCAGGAAGGGATGAAGCTGAGAATGTATGGGAAAATATTAGAAAGGGTTGAAACATTTAAGTTTTTGGGAGTCATTTTTGATTCACACCTAACGTGGGCAGACCACATAAGAAGAGTGGAGGAGAAAAGTGTGATAAATGTGATGAGGTGTCTGACCAACAGAGAATGGGGAGCAAGTTGTGCAGCATTAAAGAGGATATATGTTGCTTTAATAAGGACTGTACTCGATTATGGCAGCATAGCATATGGATCAGCAGCGAAGTCTCTGATAAAGAAATTAGATGTTGTTCAGGCACAGGCATTAAGAGTGTGTAGTGGGGCTATAAAGTCAACACCAGTACCGGCCCTACAGGTAGAACTGGTGGAAATGCCTCTTGAGGTCAGAAGAATGCAGCTAATGGCAAATTACTGGGCTAACCTGCAGGGGCATAACAACACTCATCCCACAAAGGGAGTGCTACAGGAAAGCTGGGAAAATGGGAAAAGCAAGAAAGGTAATTTTGCTCTAAGAGGGAACGAGATCACAAAAGAATTTGGAATCTTTGAGTTAAAAATTAGCCCAACAGTTGTATATCCAGAGGTGGCGCCATGGATGCTTGTGTGGCCTGAAATTGATTGGCATTTATTAGAAATTAATATGGTAAATGCTTTTAGCTCTCATGTTAAAAAGGAATATAGGGATTTCACACAGATTTATACAGATGGTGCTAAAAAACCAGAGACAGAAGTGACAGGGTTTGGGGTGGCAGTGCCACAGAAAGGAATAGGGATTAATTGGAGAACATCTAATAAATTAGGGGTATACATAGTGGAAATGGTGGCAGTGCTGGTTGCATTACGGTGGGTGGAAATAAATAGTCAAGATAAAGTATTAATTTGTTCAGACTCATCCTCAGTTTTAGAGAGCTTAAGATCTTTCCAATCAACCAGCCGTCAAGACATTCTATACGAAGTACTTCATGCAATAACACGAATAGTAATTCAGGGGGGTCTGGTGAAATTTCTTTGGGTCCCAGCACATGTAGGGGTGAGGGGGAATGAGAGAGCGGATGAGCTGGCCAAGAGGTCTCTAAAAAAGGGAAACATTGAAATGCAAATCAGTATCAGTAAATCAGAGGTAAAGAGTGCAATCTGGGAAAAGGCCAATATAATGTGGCAAGAAAGATGGGAAAGGGAGGAGAAAGGGAGACATTTATATCATGTGAAAAATAGGGTTAGAGGGGTGAGGATAGGTAGTGGACACAGGAGAGAGGATATTGTATTGACTAGGTTAAGGTTGGGGCATTGTGCACTAAATAAAACACTTAAGTTGTTAGGGAAACACCTGACAGGTCTGTGTGAGGGGTGTCAGGAGGAGGAGTCAGTGGAACACGTGGTCTTGAGATGTAGGAAGTATGAGGTGCACAGGGAGGCAATGAAGAAAAAGATGAGGGAATTAGGGGTGCAGGAAATGACATTAAAAGGATTACTGGGTATGGGTGAGAGGGCACAGGTTAGGGCACCGGTAGCTTTTTTAAGCGAGACATGTGTGTTTTATAGAATCTGATTTTGAATCTGAAATTGAGGGTGATAGATGGTGACACGGGTAGAGATGGTATGATAGGATAAGGTGTTTTGTTTGTTTGTTTGTTTTTTGTACTTGCATGTGCAATTTTGGGAATTGTAGATTGTAAGTCTATAGTCTGATCCACACTCCAGAACAGAAGGTGGCGGTAATGCACCAATAAGCTGGATGCCAACCGCCATTAAAAAAAATAATAATAATAAGAAGAAGACGAAGAAGAGAGTATGGTTAGTGTGCAGAGGAGGGAGGCACAATGTGTTTGTTGAGGAATTGAACTGAGTTTCAGTCGATCATGGAACATGCCCTTGTGGTTTTCCATATTCAAATGTACAGTAGCATCATTATCTAGTCAGATTCTACCCTTTCAAAATACAAAATACAAGTTTCACTTTAGAGAAGACTTAAAACAGATACTTGAACCTGTACACTTGTATTTACTAGATACTGTAAGTCCATGAATACATATAAATAGTATGAGTAACAAGGTTATACCAGAATTAATATTCTTGATGTCTTGTGTATAATTTTATACACATCCTCTGCAAAATTCTGTCTGTGGTATTGTTGATGTGTAGAGTTAAGTTCTGTGGGTTTGAACAATATTTGGCCGAAGAGCATGACTTTGATCACAATGCTCATCTCGTAGTGTAAAACATTGCCATCTTGTGGTCAGTGGTGCCACAGACACATCAGACCAGAGGACTCAGTCAAGGACCCTAAAAAATAAGGAAGGGTCATTACGTCACTGTGTATAAGCACCGTAGCTTTGGTGCCAGACTGTGCTGATAGCTATTGAAGTCTAAAGGAGATGCACGGAGAAACACACTGAAACCAAATTAACTTCGTCATATGACTTCTTAAGAAGAAATGCCTCCAGAAAATGAAGGAACACACTTTAGAGAGTTGGTTAACCACTGATTCTTTTATTCGACATGTTGTTTATCGCTTAATTTTGTTTGGGAAAGTCTCCTGTTCACAGTATAAGTCATCTCGTCAGGGATATTTGGTCAGACTGTCCCTGTTTGGTCAAAATATTATTCGCACTGTCTAAAAGAAATAAAAATTCAGACCTTTCTTTAAAATATTCAGGAGAAATAGAAATTCCACCAAAATCCAATACAAACAGGTGTTTTTATTATCCAATTAAAAACAGGTGAAGTCAGATTCAGAATCACATTATTTGATACATGCAGTGAATGTACAGAAAGTTGTCCTGGAGGCAGCAGTGCTGAAATATATCAGCATTTTATAAAGATTCACAGTTCAGCCAATAACAACAGGGTTTGTGACAAATCAGTCACACAGCAGCCTGAACAACATCCTCACAGTGTGAAGAGAAGGGAGCCACTGAAGGTGCTGTAATTATTAATGTTGTCATAGACAGAATGACCTGATGGGAGAACCAGGTGAATTTCATCTCCTGCTGTCAGCTCCAACACCAGAGACCTAGTCAAATACTCAGGTTCCGAATCGTTGTTGTTATGCTCCCAATTATACATAATCCCTTGGTTGTTCTTGCACACTTGTACAGCTGTACGACCAGCAAGGTAACCAAACACAGTGAACTGGAGATTGTAGACACCTCTGACTGGTGCTGTGAAGAAACCTACAGAGTGAGAGCAGAAAATGAAAAATAGGAACAACTGATTGATGTAAAATGTTCACATGTGAGCTGCAGTATGTTACCTGTAGATGGATTGTAAGCATTGCCAATGTTGGTGAAGACCTTGCTGAATTTCAGTGTGATGTCTGTGTTGTATGGTCCAAGATTTAATGCATCAGTCAGAGCTGTGTAGAAGGCCACCTTTGGTTTCTCTGATGACACGAAGAAGAACATTGAATGTGATAATTAAACTTAATCAGACTGAGTAAGCAGTGTGTGTGTGTGTGTGTGTGTGTGTGTGTGTGTGTGAATGAGTAGATACAACCCTCACCTGCATTTTCTTTCTCCAGCTGGTCAATCCTGGACTTGCTGATGAGAAGTTCACTCTCACTGCTGCTCAGTCTGGTCTGCAGGTCTGGAGTTAATGTAATGACAGTGAATCACAGAATCAGAATCACAATCACAGAATAATTTTACATTTTAATTTTGTACAATATTATGTTCATATGTATATAGAAGTTTATTCTATTCTAGTTTACTTCTTACCTTTTAATTATATTGTTTATTTTTTACTATTGTTATTTTTTTTTTTTAAATACTACTGTCCTTTGGCTGCTGTGGCAAACAAATTTCCCCGTTTGTGGGACAATAAAGGAATACTGATTCTGATTCTGATTCTAGGTCACTTGTTTTGCTCTCGGTTGTCGTCAGTCTAGTTCCCAAAGATGTCAGCTCTGTGGCTTGGACTGAAAAACATGAGTTTGATTTATTTTTGTGAATGGTTGAATACATTTCTAACCAAATTAAAATACACAATCTATGTTTTATCATTGATTAAATGTAGCATAATTATCTCATCCATACCACGTGGATTGTTACAGCTTTATTCTGGAGCTATCAATAAATTCATCGTGTACTTCATCACCTGCATTTTCTCTCTCCAGCTGGTCAGTCCTGGACTTGCTGATGAGAAGTTCACTCTCACTGCTGCTCAGTCTGGTCTGCAGGTCTGGAGTTAATGTAATGACAGTGAATCACAGAACAGAGCAGACATCAAAATATAACTGCACGTACAACAATCATGTAAAGTGACTTGACTCTCGTCTTATCTGCTCACCTCATCATACCGAATTTAAAATAACAGGCAGAAGCCATTATTCATACAGTGAAACAATCACATTTTTTTTAATTGACTCAAATACATTAAATACAATTAAAATGGAATCTAAACAAATACAATTAATTACAAGTAATTACAAATCAATGAATTAAATTTAACAAACGTAATGAAAAAAAATCTACATTTACTTATTTGACTCAAATGAACTCAATTAAATCAAATGATCTCAAATCTATTATTTGTCTTCTGTGATATTGATTCAGTGTAAATAATAACATTCAATCATACAGTTTTATTATAATTTAAAAACTAACATTAAATAAAAGATAAAACTTTATAGACATGTGGGGGAATTGTCAACCGACCAATCAGTCTATAAAGTAATTAAAAATAACTCCACCTTTATCAGCTGCAACAGAAGAGTGACGCACATATAAATGCATCAATAATGATGGTCAAATAGTTTAATATATATTATATTGACATGTGCCATTCTTCATAGTGAGTATTAAAATCATTGTATCATATCATGTTTGTCAGTCACAGACCTGCGTTCTCTTTTTCTAGGTCACTTGTTTTGCTCTCGGTTGCCGTCAGTCTATTTTCCAAAGATGTCAGTTCTGTGGCTTGGACTGAAAAAAAGAAAAATGTCAGTTTTCGTTGTAAATGATAAAATTAATTTATGAATGATTTATTTTATGTGAACAAAGTTTTATTCTGGAGCTTCAAATCATTACATCAGTGCACTGACACACTTCAGTCGAACGTGATCATCACTGAACAGGAAAAGTAATCAGTCTGTACCTGAATTCTCTCTCTGCAGCAGCTCCACGTGAACATTGAGCTCCACCACCATGTCTCTCAGCGCCCTCAGCTCCGTCCAGATGTCACAGGTGGTTTTCTCTGTGATCTGCTGGGTCGATTCCTCAGCTGGATCTTTTGGATCTGTCTTCTCGTTGATCTCAGCCACCTCACCGAGGCCTCCACCCTCCCCCTGAGCCCCTGATCCACACAGACCGAGCAGCAACAACAGCAAACCAACAACAACCCTCATCTTGTTCACAAAGGTACAGTGGTAGAGTGGGTCTGTCTTATATCGTCTCCAAACTTCAGCTGGCTGAACGAATGGGAAAAACAACAAGTGTTTCTTGTTTGACAGTTTGATTCAAGGCCTCTGATTATTCAATATGGTCTCTGTGCTGGTGAGAAAATACAAGCTGCTACAGGCTGAAGGAACACTTTAACTTTGACACCCTATCATGAAGTCACAACTGTGTCAACACTGTGTTTATTAATACACACATGGACAAACACTCACAGAGACACACTGATCCTGATGCTGAGGCCTTTTAGTGTGACTGAGGGTTATCTGATTAAACTCAGTGAGTTCAACTTTTTCTTCACTCTGTGTCACTTGTATCTCATTATCTATGATGTATCAGGCTTATAAATTAATATAGATACTGTCCTCTGGTTGAACATTGTGATTGTCTTTTACATCCCAATAATGATTTTGTTTTTTCCTCGTACATTATTTAAAGCCCAGAGAAAGTTACTGTCTGCTCTCTGGAGCCCTCTGGTGGTTCCCTGAATACTTCAACTCAGTTTGGACGATACAAAGATCCTTCAGACTGCTGAACTGTGGTCAGGGGTCAAAGGTCAGGGGTCAGATATTCATTCATTCAACTTTGAGTGACACAGATTGTTAAAGTTTTGGTTTCGATCGCTAATTATACTTCTCATTTAGTAGTTTGGTTATGTTTTTGTCTACTTTAGAAACATTATTATTCAGATTTATTGTATTTGTGGCTGTTTTGACATAAACTCTCTGAAGTGTTGAACACATTGTGCACTTGCATCACCCGGTCACTAGAACTAACTTCCACTGTGTTTATTTTGATGCAGATCTTCAACCAAATGCAGTGTTTCCACAATTTATGTTGATATGTACCAACAGGTTATTGGAAGTGTTCAGGCCACATGACCTCTCAGGTCTGTTCAAACTCTATGATGCAGTACAAATCTTTTACCACCAGAGGGAGGTATTACTCTGATATACAGAGAGAGTCAGCTGCAGGAAATCAGACAGACTTTGCAGTAACTTCATGTTGTGTTGAAGTAAAAATGGAGGGTCATCTAATTTATCCTTAATAAGGAGGCCTGAGATGCAAAAGGCCAGAATGAGACTCATGTAGTGAATCAATGAAACCTCCCTCAGGCTTTACAGCCAACAGTCAATGATAACAGACAGAAACACTCGAATGCAACTTTGATTTATTTGAATGTTGTTTTCATGTGACGACACAAAAGTGAAGTCAGATTCCGAATCACACTATTTGATACATGCAGTGAATGTACAGAAAGTTGTCCTGGAGGCAGCAGTGCTGAGATATATCAGCATTTTATAAAGATTCACAGTTCAGCCAATAACAACAGGGTTTGTGACAAATCAGTCACACAGCAGCCTGAACAACATCCTCACAGTGTGAAGAGAAGGGAGCCACTGAAGGTGCTGCGGTTATTACTGTCGTCATACATAGAATGGCCTGATGGGAGAACCAGGTGAATTTCATCTCCTGCTGTCAGCTCCAACACCAGAGAGTTAGTGAAAAACTCATGAACAAAATCATTGTTCCTCTCATAATTAGCCATAATCCTTTGGTTGTTCTTGTACACATATACACCTATACTACCAGCCTGGACAGCAAACACAGTGAACTGGAGATAGTAGACACCTCTGACTGGTGCTGTGAAGAAACCTACAGAGTGAGAGCAGAAAATTAAAAACAGGAACAACTGATTCATGTAAAATGTTCACATGTGAGCTGCAGTATGTTACCTGTAGATGGATTGTAAGCATTGCCAACGTTGGTGAAGACCTTGCTGTATTTCAGTGTGATGTCTGTGTTGTATGGTCCAAATTGTCCTGCATTAGTCAGAGCTGTGTAGAAGGCCACCTTTGGTTTCTCTGATGACACGAAGAAGAACATCTGTATCATTAAACTTAACCTGGACTAAATAAGTAGTGTGTGTGTGTGTGTGTGTGTGTGTGTGTGTGTGTGTGTGTGTGTGTGTGATGAGTAGATACAACCCTCACCTGCATTGCAGTCCGGTGTACCGGCGTGACTGCGAATAATAAAAAATAGAAATCGGGTTTGTCCAGAGATCTAACATACAGTCCTCTGGGTGTCACAGAGGCGCAACTTTCAGTCAATTACACTAAGGACAGGTCTACTAGCCAATCAGAAACACGGTGGGGGCGGGCCTTGGCCAAACAGATTGATCCAGAGAGCAGTCGCCCCACGTGTTGTTGACGCACCGCCGTGTCAGGATGGACCGCAAATTCATGAAGCCAGGGGAAGACACTGAAGATGTCGGGAAAGGCATTAAGAACAAATGGCGCTTGGCTTGGATAGAAGAGGTGGGTAGTGATGGAAAGCTCTTTGGGAGGCGGTGCCAAAAGCTCCGACAACCAGGTGCATGTTTCTGCACGTTGTGCGCAAGGAGGCTAATGTGTGGAACTAGCGGGAAAAAGCGCTGTCACGGCACGAAATCACGAACACTTTCATACAGCAGCTGTGGTAGCGTTGCCTATAGATGTGCTCTGAGATTGACTGTAGGTGATACGTCTTGTAGGTACGGGGGATGACGTCATAGGAAAAAGTTCCGGCTCAGGATTTTCTTTTGCAAACTCATCGCTTCTGTTGAACCAGCGCCCACAAAGATGTGCGAAACTATTGTATATGTCCATCACAAGGTTAAATCATAATGTGACTCTTACTGTCCAAACAAGTGCAGACAAATGTGCCACATTGTCATATTTATTTCCCTTCTTACTCTACAGATGAACGTGTCTCTGGACATGAAAGGGAAAGCATGGGGGAGGAGGGGACAGGAACCAGTAAAGATCCAGTTACAGGTGCACTATTGGATCATGTTGTGGGGCTGTGAAGTAAAGTACGAGTGTTGAGGGTTTTGCAATATTTCTAAAAATAGGCAATTAAGATCAATTATGTGTCATGTGAATATTACATTGATTCAACAATGAATTATTTCTTCCTATCCACACAGAGATGTGGAGGAAAACACTGGAAAATTAGTGTAAAAGTTTTAAATATGAGCCTGAAACTTTGTAGTTTCCTGATTATAGTTTCCATCCTCCATATAAATTGTAATCGGTCTGGTCGTCTCTTGATGTTTCCAATAGCTCCATCATCAGGTCGACACTTTGGCTAATGACTAATTACCTAAATGCTTTCAATACATTTTTAGATTTTTTATCACAGAGACTGAAACTAAAATTGCATTCAATGAAACACATGTAATTCTTAACAAAGATTAAATAATATCAGACACTAACAAACCATGAAACTTATAAAACCTTCATGTTTGTCAGTCACAGACCTGCGTTCTCTTTTTCTAGGTCACTTGTTTTGCTCTCGGTTGCCGTCAGTCTCGTTCCCAAAGATGTCAGTTCCGTGGCTTGGACTGAAAAACATGAGTTTGATGTATTTTTGTGAACGGTTGAATACATTTCTAACCAAGTTTAAAATACACAAGCTATGTTTTATCATTGATTAAATGTAGCATAATTATCTCATCCATACCATGTGGATTGTTACAGCTTTATTCTGGAGCTCGCAATAAATTCATCGTGTACTGACGCACTTCATCACCTGCATTTTCTCTCTCCAGCTGGTCAATCCTGTTCCTGTTGATGAGAAGTTCACTCTCACTGCTGCACAGTCTGGTCTGCAGGTCTGGAGTTAATGTAATGACAGTGAATCACAGAACAGAGCAGACGTCAAAATATAACTGCAGGTACAACAATCATGTAAAGTGACTTGACTCTCGTCTTATCTGCTCACCTCATCATACCGGATTTAAATTACAGGCAGAAGCCATTATTCATACAGTGAAACAGTCAAAATTTTTTTAATTGACTCAAATACATTAAATACAATTAAAATGGAATCTAAACAAATTCAATTAACTACAAGTAATCACAAATCAATGAATTAAATTTAATCAACTTAATGAAAAAAATCTTTGTTCACTTATCTGACTTCAATAAACTCAATTAAATCAAATGATCTCAAATCTATTATGTGTCTTCTATGATATTGCTTCAGTGTAAATAATAACATTCAATCATTCAATTGTATTATTGTTTAAAAACTAACATTAAATAAAAGATAAAACTTTATAGATATGTGGGGAAATTGTCAACCGCCCAATCAGTCTATAAAGTAATTAAAAATAACTCCACCTTTATCAGCTGCAACAGAAGAGTGACGCACATATAAATGCATCAATAATGATGGTCGAATAGTTTAATATATATTATATTGACATGTCCCATTTTTCATAGTGAGTATTAAAATAATTGTATCATATCATGTTTGTCAGTCACAGACCTGCGTTCTCTTTTTCTAGGTCACTTGTTTTGCTCTCGGTTGCCGTCAGTCTAGTTCCCAAAGATGTCAGTTCTGTGGCTTGGACTGAAAAAAAGAAAAATGTCAGTTTTATTTGTAAATGATAAAATTAATTCATGAATGATTCATTTTATGTGAACAAAGTTTTATTCTGTAGCTTCAAATCATTACATCAGTGCACTGACACACTTCAGTCGAACATGATCATCACTGAACAGGAAAAGTAATCAGTCTGTACCTGAATTCTCTCTCTGCAGCAGCTCCACATGAACATTGAGCTCCACCACCATGTCTCTCAGCGCCCTCAGCTCCGTCCAGATGTCAGAGTAGGTTTTCTCTGTGATCTGCTCGGTCGATTCCTCAGCCGGATCTTTTGGATCTGTGTTCTCGGTGATCTCAGCCACCTCACCGAGGCCTCCACCCTCCCCCTGAGCCCCTGATCCACACAGACCGAGCAGCAACAACAGCAAACCAACAACAACCCTCATCGTGTTCACAAAGGTACAGTGGTAGAGTGGGTCTGTCTTATATCGTCTCCAAACTTCAGCTGGCTGAGCGAATGGGAAAAACAACAAGTGTTTCTTGTTTGACAGTTTGATTCAAGGCCTCTGATTATTCAATATGGTCTCTGTGCTGGTGAGAAAATACAAGCTGCTACAGGCTGGAGGAACACTTTAACTGTGACACCCTATCATGAAGTCACAACTGTGTCAACACTGTGTTTATTAATACACACATAGACAAACACTCACAGAGACACACTGATCCTGATGGCCTTTTAGTGTGACTGAGGGTTATCTGATTAAACTCAGTGAGTGAGTTCAACTTTTTCTTCACTCTGTCTCACTTGTATCTCATTATCTCTGATGTATCAGGCTTATAAATTAATATAGATACTGTCCTCTGGTTGAACATTGTGATTGTCTTTTCCATCCGAATAATGATTTTGTTTTTGTCTCGTACATTATTTAAAGCACAGAGAAAGTTACTATCTGTTCTCTGGAGCCCTCTGGTGGTTCCCTGAATACTTCAACTCAGTTTGGACGATACAAAGATCCTTCAGACTGCTGAACTGTGGTCAGGGGTCAAAGGTCAGGGGTCAGATATTCATACATTCAACTTTGAGTGGCTCAGATTGTGAAGGTTTTGTTTCGATCGCTAATAATACTTTACTTTTAGTAGTTTGGTTATGTTTTTGTCTACTTTAGAAACTTTTTGTGGTTGTTTTGACATAAACTCATTGAAGTGTTGAACACATTGTGCACTTGCATCACACAGTCACTAGAACTAACTTCCACTGTGTTTATTTTGATGCAGAACTTCAACCAAATACAGTGTTTTCACAATTTATGTTCACATGTACCAACAGTTCATTGGAAGTGTTCAGGCCACATGACCTCTCAGGTCTGTTCAAACTCTTTGATGCAGTACAAATCTTTCACCACCAGAGGGCGGTATTACTCTGATATACAGAGAGAGTCAGCTGCAGGAAATCAGACAGACTTTGCAATAACTTCATGTTGTGTTGAAGTAAAAATGAAGGGTCATCTAATTTATCCTTAATAAGGAGGCCTGAGATGTAAAAGGCCAGAATGAGACTCATGTAGTGAATCAATGAAACCTCTCTCAGGCTTCACAGCCAACAGTCAGTGATAACAGACAGAAACACTCGAATGCAACTTTGATTTATTTGAATGTTGTTTTCATGTGACGACACAAAAGTGAAGTCAGATTCAGAATCACGTTATTTGATACGTGCAGTGAACGTACAGAAAGTTGTCCTGGAGGCAGCAGTGCTGAGATATATCAGCATTTTATAAAGATTCACAGTTCAGCCAATAACAACAGGGTTTGTGACAAATCAGTCACACAGCAGCCTGAACAACATCCTCACAGTGTGAAGAGAAGGGAGCCACTGAAGGTGCTGTGATTATTACTGTCGTCATAGATAGAAAAGCCTGATGGGAGAACCAGGTGAATTTCATCTCCTGCTGTCAGCTCCAACACCAGAGAGTTAGTGAAATACTCAGGAATGTAAATGTTGTTGTTATTCTCAAAATTAGCCATAATCCTTTGGTTGTTCTTGTACACATGTACAGCTGTATCACCAGCATAGTAACTAAACACAGTGAACTGGAGATTGTAGACACCTCTGACTGGTGCTGTGAAGAAACCTACAGAGTGAGAGCAGAAAATTAAAAACAGGAACAACTGATTTATGTAAAATGTTCACATGTGAGCTGCAGTATGTTACCTGTAGATGGATTGTAAGCATTGCCAATGTTGGTGAAGACCTTGCTGTATTTCAGTGTGATGTCTTTGTTGTTTGATCCAAGATTTCCTGCATCAGTCAGAGCTGTGTAGAAGGCCACCTTTGGTTTCACTGAAGAAGAAGAACATCTGTATCATTGAACTTAACCTGGACTAAATAAATAAAGAAGATAATGTAAAGATTGTGTGTGTGTGTGTGTGTGTGTGTGTGTGTGTGTGTGTGTGTGTTTGTGTGAGTAGATACAACCCTCACCTGCATTTTCTCTCTCCAGCTGGTCAATCCTGGACTTGCTGATGAGAAGTTCACTCTCACTGCTGCTCAGTCTGGTCTGCAGGTCTGGAGTTAATGTAATGACAGTGAATCACAGAGCATTTTTACAGTATCTTAACCCTCATCTGCTAAAATACTGCTAATAAATTTATCCAAAACTACTGTGAATGACATGACAACACGAGTAATTTGGTTTTGTCCAAAACAACCAATATGATGTTAAAATAATGTTTCATATTCCATTTTACCAGTCACTCTCTGCTGTGCTGCTTTATTACTCAACTTTATTCACCACTATCATTCAAAAATGAGGGTTTCTAGAAATTCAACTAAAATAAACAATAAACAATGAATAAATTGTACAATAATGAATCATGAGATCCAGACAAACATACGTGTTTTATTAGATAATGTGTGATATCAAACATTTAAGCTTATGCTACATAAAACAAGTCACAACTAAATCTACCCAATAGAATGATAATAAAAGCCACCGTAATGTTAAGTGATAACTAGTAATTAATCTCTTGGTCTGGATCTACTGATTCTCACAGTGATGCTGATACTGATGAAGCAAACTGGTTTCAAGGAAGAAGGATTGTATTCAGAGCTCTGGGGTGTCAGGTGTGACTGTGCGGCAATGAAAAACTGGTAACACGGCTCACAGGTCAGGTAGGAGGGCTTAACCTGAGTGAGGTCTGGACCGGTCCTGGTAAGGTTGTTGTTGTCAACCCTCACCTGTATTTTCTCTCTCCAGCTGGTCAATCCTGGACTTGCTGATGAGAAGTTCACTCTCACTGCTGCTCAGTCTGGTCTGCAGGTCTGGAGTTAATGTAATGACAGTGAATCACAGAACAGAGCAGACGTCAAAATATAACTGCAGGTACAACAATCATGTAAAGTGACTTGACTCTCGTCTTATCTGCTCACCTCATCATACCGGATTTAAATTACAGGCAGAAGCCATTATTCATACAGTGAAACAGTCAAAATTTTTTTAATTGACTCAAATACATTAAATACAATTAAAATGGAATCTAAACAAATTCAATTAACTACAAGTAATCACAAATCAATGAATTAAATTTAATCAACTTAATGAAAAAAATCTTTGTTCACTTATCTGACTTCAATAAACTCAATTAAATCAAATGATCTCAAATCTATTATGTGTCTTCTATGATATTGCTTCAGTGTAAATAATAACATTCAATCATTCAATTGTATTATTGTTTAAAAACTAACATTAAATAAAAGATAAAACTTTATAGATATGTGGGGGAATTGTCAACCGACCAATCAGTCTATAAAGTAATTAAAAATAACTCCACCTTTATCAGCTGCAACAGAAGAGTGACGCACATATAAATGCATCAATAATGATGGTCGAATAGTTTAATATACATTATATTGACATGTGCCATTCTTCATAGTGAGTATTAAAATAATTGTATCATATCATGTTTGTCAGTCACAGACCTGCGTTCTCTTTTTCTAGGTCACTTGTTTTGATCTCGGTTGCCGTCAGTCTAGTTCCCAAAGATGTCAGTTCTGTGGCTTGGACTGAAAAAAAGAAAAATGTCAGTTTTATTTGTAAATGATAAAATTAATTCATGAATGATTCATTTTATGTGAACAAAGTTTTATTCTGTAGCTTCAAATCATTACATCAGTGCACTGACACACTTCAGTCGAACATGATCATCACTGAACAGGAAAAGTAATCAGTCTGTACCTGAATTCTCTCTCTGCAGCAGCTCCACATAAACCTTGAGCTCCACCACCATGTCTCTCAGCGCCCTCAGCTCCGTCCAGATGTCAGAGTAGGTTTTCTCTGTGATCTGCTCGGTCGATTCCTCAGCCGGATCTTTTGGATCTGTGTTCTCGGTGATCTCAGCCACCTCACCGAGGCCTCCACCCTCCCCCTGAGCCCCTGATCCACACAGACCGAGCAGCAACAACAGCAAACCAACAACAACCCTCATCGTGTTCACAAAGGTACAGTGGTAGAGTGGGTCTGTCTTATATCGTCTCCAAACTTCAGCTGGCTGAGCGAATGGGAAAAACAACAAGTGTTTCTTGTTTGACAGTTTGATTCAAGGCCTCTGATTATTCAATATGGTCTCTGTGCTGGTGAGAAAATACAAGCTGCTACAGGCTGAAGGAACACTTTAACTGTGACACCCTATCATGAAGTCACAACTGTGTCAACACTGTGTTTATTAATACACACATAGACAAACACTCACAGAGACACACTGATCCTGATGCTGAGGCCTTTTAGTGTGACTGAGGGTTATCTGATTAAACTCAGTGAGTGAGTTCAACTTTTTCTTCACTCTGTCTCACTTGTATCTCATTATCTCTGATGTATCAGGCTTATAAATTAATATAGATACTGTCCTCTGGTTGAACATTGTGATTGTCTTTTCCATCCGAATAATGATTTTGTTTTTGTCTCGTACATTATTTAAAGCACAGAGAAAGTTACTATCTGTTCTCTGGAGCCCTCTGGTGGTTCCCTGAATACTTCAACTCAGTTTGGACGATACAAAGATCCTTCAGACTGCTGAACTGTGGTCAGGGGTCAAAGGTCAGGGGTCAGATATTCATACATTCAACTTTGAGTGGCTCAGATTGTGAAGGTTTTGTTTCGATCGCTAATAATACTTTACTTTTAGTAGTTTGGTTATGTTTTTGTCTACTTTAGAAACTTTTTGTGGTTGTTTTGACATAAACTCATTGAAGTGTTGAACACATTGTGCACTTGCATCACACAGTCACTAGAACTAACTTCCACTGTGTTTATTTTGATGCAGAACTTCAACCAAATACAGTGTTTTCACAATTTATGTTCACATGTACCAACAGTTCATTGGAAGTGTTCAGGCCACATGACCTCTCAGGTCTGTTCAAACTCTATGATGCAGTACAAATCTTTCACCACCAGAGGGAGGTATTACTCTGATATACAGAGAGAGTCAGCTGCAGGAAATCAGACAGACTTTGCAATAACTTCATGTTGTGTTGAAGTAAAAATGAAGGGTCATCTAATTTATCCTTAATAAGGAGGCCTGAGATGCAAAAGGCCAGAATGAGACTCATGTAGTGAATCAATGAAACCTCCCTCAGGCTTTACAGCCAGCAGTCAGTGATAACAGACAGAAACACTCGAATGCAACTTTGATTTATTTGAATGTTGTTTTCATGTGACGACACAAAAGTGAAGTCAGATTCAGAATCACGTTATTTGATACGTGCAGTGAACGTACAGAAAGTTGTCCTGGAGGCAGCAGTGCTGAGATATATCAGCATTTTATAAAGATTCACAGTTCAGCCAATAACAACAGGGTTTGTGACAAATCAGTCACACAGCAGCCTGAACAACATCCTCACAGTGTGAAGAGAAGGGAGCCACTGAAGGTGCTGTGATTATTACTGTCGTCATAGATAGAAAAGCCTGATGGGAGAACCAGGTGAATTTCATCTCCTGCTGTCAGCTCCAACACCAGAGAGTTAGTGAAATACTCAGGAATGTAAATGTTGTTGTTATTCTCAAAATTAGCCATAATCCTTTGGTTGTTCTTGTACACATGTACAGCTGTATCACCAGCATAGTAACTAAACACAGTGAACTGGAGATAGTAGACACCTCTGACTGGTGCTGTGAAGAAACCTACAGAGTGAGAGCAGAAAATTAAAAACAGGAACAACTGATTTATGTAAAATGTTCACATGTGAGCTGCAGTATGTTACCTGTAGATGGATTGTAAGCATTGCCAATGTTGGTGAAGACCTTGCTGTATTTCAGTGTGATGTCTTTGTTGTTTGATCCAAGATTTCCTGCATCAGTCAGAGCTGTGTAGAAGGCCACCTTTGGTTTCACTGAAGAAGAAGAACATCTGTATCATTGAACTTAACCTGGACTAAATAAATAAAGAAGATAATGTAAAGATATGTGTGTGTGTGTGTGTGTGTGTGTGTGTGTGCGTGTGTGTTTGTGTGAGTAGATACAACCCTCACCTGCATTTTCTCTCTCCAGCTGGTCAATCCTGTACCTGCTGATGAGAAGTTCACTCTCACTGCTGCTCAGTCTGGTCTGCAGGTCTGGAGTTAATGTAATGACAGTGAATCACAGAGCATTTTTACAGTATCTTAACCCTCATCTGCTAAAATACTGCTAATACATTTATTCAAAACTACTGTGAATGACATAATGACAACACGAGTAATTTGGTTTTGTCCAAAACAACCAATATGATGTTAAAAAAATGTTTCACATGACATTGTACCAGTCACTCTCTGCTGTGCTGCTTGATTACTCAACTTTATTCACCACTATCAGTCAAAAATGAAGGTTTCTAGAAATTCAACTAAAATAAACAATAAACAATGAATAAATTGTACAATAATGAATCATGAGATCCAGACAAACATACGTGTTTAATTATATAATGTGTGATATCAAACATTTAAGCTTATGCTACATAAAACAAGTCACAACTAAATCTACCCAATAGAATGATAATAAAAGCCACAGTAATGTTAAGTGATAACTAGTAATTCATCTCTTGATCTGGATCTACTGATTCTCACAGTGATGCTGATACTGATGAAGCAAACTGGTTTCAAGGAAGAAGGATTGTATTCAGAGCTCTGGGGTGTCAGGTGTGACTGTACGGCAATGAAAAACTGGTAACACGGCTCACAGGTCAGGTAGGAGGGCTTAACCTGAGTGAGGTCTGGACCGGTCCTGGTAAGGTTGTTGTTGTCAACCCTCACCTGTATTTTCTCTCTCCAGCTGGTCAATCCTGGACTTGCTGATGAGAAGTTCACTCTCACTGCTGCTCAGTCTGGTCTGCAGGTCTGGAGTTAATGTAATGACAGTGAATCACAGAACAGAGCAGACGTCAAAATATAACTGCACGTACAACAATCATGTAAAGTGACTTGACTCTCATCTTATCTGCTCACCTCATCATACCGGATTTAAATTACAGGCAGAAGCCATTATTCATACAGTGAAACAGTCACATTTAGGTAATTGACTCAAATACATTAAATACAATTAAAATGGCATCTAAACAAATACAATAATTACAAGTAATCACAAATCAATGAATTAAATTTAATCAACTTAATGAAAAAAATCTACATTTACTTATTTGACTTAAATGAACTCAATTAAATCAAATGATCTCAAATCTATTATGTGTCTTCTATGATATTGATTCAATGTAAATAATAACATTCAATCATACAATTGTATTATTATTTGAAAACTAACATTAAATAAAAGATAAAACTTTATAGATATGTGGGGGAATTGTCAACCGCCCAATCAGTCTATAAAGTAATTAAAAATAACTCCACCTTTATCAGCTGCAACAGAAGAGTGACGCACATATAAATGCATCAATGATGATGATCGAATAGTTTGATATACATTATATTGACATGTGCCATTCTTCATAGTGAGTATTAAAATCATTGTATCATATCATGTTTGTCAGTCACAGACCTGCGTTCTCTTTTTCTAGGTCACTTGTTTTGCTCTCGGTTGCCGTCAGTCTAGTTCCCAAAGATGTCAGTTCTGTGGCTTGGACTGAAAAAAAGAAAAATGTCAGTTTTGTTTGTAAATGATAAAATTAATTCATGAATGATTCATTTTATGTGAACAAAGTTTTATTCTGTAACTTCCAGTCATTACATCAGTGCACTGACACACTTCAGTCGAACATGATCATCACTGAACAGGAAAAGTAATCAGTCTGTACCTGAATTCTCTCTCTGCAGCAGCTCCACATGAACATTGAGCTCCACCACCATGTCTCTCAGTGCCCTCAGCTCCGTCCAGATGTCAGGGTAGGTTTGCTCTGTGATCTGCTCGGTCGATTCCTCAGCTGGATCTTTTGGATCTATGTTCTCGTTGATCTCAGCCACCTCACCGAGGCCTCCACCCTCCCCCTGAGCCCCTGATCCACACAGACCGAGCAGCAACAACAGCAAACCAACAACAACCCTCATCGTGTTCACAAAGGTACAGTGGTAGAGTGGGTCTGTCTTATATCGTCTCCAAACTTCAGCTGGCTGAGCGAATGGGAAAAACAACAAGTGTTTCTTGTTTGACAGTTTGATTCAAGGCCTCTGATTATTCAATATGGTCTCTGTGCTGGTGAGAAAATACAAGCTGCTACAGGCTGAAGGAACACTTTAACTGTGACACCCTATCATGAAGTCACAACTGTGTCAACACTGTGTTTATTAATACACACATAGACAAACACTCACAGAGACACACTGATCCTGAGGCCTTTTAGTGTGACTGAGGGTTATCTGATTAAACTCAGTGAGTGAGTTCAACTTTTTCTTCACTCTGTCTCACTTGTATCTCATTATCTCTGATGTATCAGGCTTATAAATTAATATAGATACTGTCCTCTGGTTGAACATTGTGATTGTCTTTTCCATCCGAATAATGATTTTGTTTTTGTCTTGTACATTATTTAAAGCACAGAGAAAGTTACTATCTGTTCTCTGGAGCCCTCTGGTGGTTCCCTGAATACTTCAACTCAGTTTGGACGATACAAAGATCCTTCAGACTGCTGAACTGTGGTCAGGGGTCAAAGGTCAGGGGTCAGATATTCATACATTCAACTTTGAGTGGCTCAGATTGTGAAGGTTTTGTTTCGATCGCTAATAATACTTTACTTTTAGTAGTTTGGTTATGTTTTTGTCTACTTTAGAAACTTTTTGTGGTTGTTTTGACATAAACTCATTGAAGTGTTGAACACATTGTGCACTTGCATCACACAGTCACTAGAACTAACTTCCACTGTGTTTATTTTGATGCAGAACTTCAACCAAATACAGTGTTTTCACAATTTATGTTCATATGTACCAACAGTTCATTGGAAGTGTTCAGGCCACATGACCTCTCAGGTCTGTTCAAACTCTATGATGCAGTACAAATCTTTCACCACCAGAGGGAGGTATTACTCTGATATACAGAGAGAGTCAGCTGCAGGAAATCAGACAGACTTTGCAATAACTTCATGTTGTGTTGAAGTAAAAATGAAGGGTCATCTAATTTATCCTTAATAAGGAGGCCTGAGATGCAAAAGGCCAGAATGAGACTCATGTAGTGAATCAATGAAACCTCCCTCAGGCTTTACAGCCAGCAGTCAGTGATAACAGACAGAAACACTCGAATGCAACTTTGATTTATTTGAATGTTGTTTTCATGTGACGACACAAAAGTGAAGTCAGATTCAGAATCACGTTATTTGATACGTGCAGTGAACGTACAGAAAGTTGTCCTGGAGGCAGCAGTGCTGAGATATATCAGCATTTTATAAAGATTCACAGTTCAGCCAATAACAACAGGGTTTGTGACAAATCAGTCACACAGCAGCCTGAACAACATCCTCACAGTGTGAAGAGAAGGGAGCCACTGAAGGTGCTGTGATTATTACTGTCGTCATAGATAGAAAAGCCTGATGGGAGAACCAGGTGAATTTCATCTCCTGCTGTCAGCTCCAACACCAGAGAGTTAGTGAAATACTCAGGAATGTAAATGTTGTTGTTATTCTCAAAATTAGCCATAATCCTTTGGTTGTTCTTGTACACATGTACAGCTGTATCACCAGCATAGTAACTAAACACAGTGAACTGGAGATAGTAGACACCTCTGACTGGTGCTGTGAAGAAACCTACAGAGTGAGAGCAGAAAATTAAAAACAGGAACAACTGATTTATGTAAAATGTTCACATGTGAGCTGCAGTATGTTACCTGTAGATGGATTGTAAGCATTGCCAATGTTGGTGAAGACCTTGCTGTATTTCAGTGTGATGTCTGTGTTGTTTGGTCCAAGATTTCCTGCATCAGTCAGAGCTGTGTAGAAGGCCACCTTTGGTTTCACTGAAGAAGAAGAACATCTGTATCATTGAACTTAACCTGGACTAAATAAATAAAGAAGATAATGTAAAGATAGTGTGTGTGTGTGTGTGTGTGTGTGTGTGTGTGTGTGTGTGTGTGTGTGTGTGTGTTTGTGTTTGTGTGAGTAGATACAACCCTCACCTGCATTTTCTCTCTCCAGCTGGTCAATCCTGGACTTGCTGATGAGAAGTTCACTCTCACTGCTGCTCAGTCTGGTCTGCAGGTCTGGAGTTAATGTAATGACAGTGAATCACAGAGCATTTTTACAGTATCTTAACCCTCATCTGCTAAAATACTGCTAATAAATTTATCCAAAACTACTGTGAATGACATGACAACACGAGTAATTTGGTTTTGTCCAAAACAACCAATATGATGTTAAAATAATGTTTCACATGACATTGTACCAGTCACTCTCTGCTGTGCTGCTTGATTACTCAACTTTATTCACCACTATCAGTCAAAAATGAGGGTTTCTAGAAATTCAACTAAAATAAACAATAAACAATGAATAAATTGTACAATAATGAATCATGAGATCCAGACAAACATACGTGTTTAATTAGATAATGTGTGTGATATCAAACATTTAAGCTCATGCTACATAAAACAAGTCACAACTAAATCTACCCAATAGAATGATAATAAAAGCCACAGTAATGTTAAGTGATAACTAGTAATTCATCTCTTGGTCTGGATCTACTGATTCTCACAGTGATGCTGATACTGATGAAGCAAACTGGTTTCAAGGAAGGAGGATTGTATTCGGAGCACTGGGGTGTCAGGTGTGACTGTACGGCAATGAAAAACTGGTAACACGGCTCACAGGTCAGGTAGGAGGGCTTAACCTGACTGAGGTCTGGACCGGTCCTGGTAAAGTTGTTGTTGTCAACCATCACCTGTATTTTCTCTCTCCAGCTGGTCAATCCTGGACTTGCTGATGAGAAGTTCACTCTCACTGCTGCTCAGTCTGGTCTGCAGGTCTGGAGTTAATGTAATGACAGTGAATCACAGAACAGAGCAGACGTCAAAATATAACTGCAGGTACAACAATCATGTAAAGTGACTTGACTCTCGTCTTATCTGCTCACCTCATCATACCGGATTTAAATTACAGGCAGAAGCCATTATTCATACAGTGAAACAGTCACATTTTCTTTAATTGACTCAAATACATTAAATACAATTAAAATGGAATCTAAACAAATACAATAATTACAAGTAATCACAAATCAATGAATTAAATTTAATCAACTTAATGAAAAAAATCTTCGTTCACTTATCTGACTTCAATAAACTCAATTAAATCAAATGATCTCAAATCTATTATGTGTCTTCTATGATATTGCTTCAGTGTAAATAATAACATTCAATCATTCAATTGTATTATTGTTTAAAAACTAACATTAAATAAAAGATAAAACTTTATAGATATGTGGGGGAATTGTCAACCGACCAATCAGTCTTTAAAGTAATTAAAAATAACTCCACCTTTATCAGCTGCAACAGAAGAGTGATGCACATATAAATGCATCAATAATGATGGTCAAATAGTTTAATATACATTATATTGACATGTGCCATTCTTCATAGTGAGTATTAAAATCATTGTATCATATCATGTTTGTCAGTCACAGACCTGCGTTCTCTTTTTCTAGGTCACTTGTTTTGATCTCGGTTGCCGTCAGTCTGGTTCCCAAAGATGTCAGTTCTGTGGCTTGGACTGAAAAAGAGAAAAATGTCAGTTTTGTTTGTAAATGGTAAAATTAATTTATGAATGATTTATTTTATGTGAAATAAAGTTTTATTCTGGAGCTTCAAATCATTACATCAGTACACTGACACACTTCAGACGAACATGATCATCACTGAACAGGAAAAGTAATCAGTCTGTACCTGAATTCTCTCTCTGCAGCAGCTCCACATAAACCTTGAGCTCTACCACCATGTCTCTCAGTGCCCTCAGCTCCGTCCAGATGTCAGAGTAGGTTTTCTCTGTGATCTGCTCGATGGATTCCTCAGCCGGATCTTTTGGATCTGTGTTCTTGTTGATCTCAGCCACCTCACCGAGGCCTCCAGCCTCCCCCTGAGCCCCTGATCCACACAGACCGAGCAGCAACAACAGCAAACCAACAACAACCCTCATCGTGTTCACAAAGGTACAGTGGTAGAGTGGGTCTGTCTTATATCGTCTCCAAACTTCAGCTGGCTGAGCGAATGGGAAAAACAACAAGTGTTTCTTGTTTGACAGTTTGATTCAAGGCCTCTGATTATTCAATATGGTCTCTGTGCTGGTGAGAAAATACAAGCTGCTACAGGCTGAAGGAACACTTTAACTGTGACACCCTATCATGAAGTCACAACTGTGTCAACACTGTGTTTATTAATACACACACATAGACAAACACTCACAGAGACACACTGATCCTGATGCTGAGGCCTTTTCGTGTGACTGAGGGTTATCTGATTAAACTCAGTGAGCGAGTTCAACTTTTTCTTCACTCTGTCTCACTTGTATCTCATTATCTCTGATGTATCAGGCTTATAAATTAATATAGATACTGTCCTCTGGTTGAACATGTGATTGTCTTTTCCATCCCAATAATGATTTTGTTTATGCCTCATACATTATTTAAAGCCCAGAGAAAGTTACTGTCTGTTCTCTGGAGCCCTCTGGTGGTTCCCTGAATACTTCAACTCAGTTTGGACGATACAAAGATCCTTCAGACTGCTGAACTGTGGTCAGGGGTCAAAGGTCAGGGGTCAGATATTCATACATTCAACTTTGAGTGACTCAGATTGTGAAGGTTTTGTTTCGATCGCTAATCATACTTTACTTTTAGTAGTTTGGTTATGTTTTTGTCTACTTTAGAAACTTTTTGTGGTTGCTTTGACATAAACTCATTGAAGTGTTGAACACATTGTGCACTTGCATCACCCGGTCACTAGAACTAACTTCCACTGTGTTTATTTTGATGCAGATCTTCAACCAAATGCAGTGTTTCCACAATTTATGTTCATATGTACCAACAGGTTCATTGGAAGTGTTCAGGCCACATGACCTCTCAGGTCTGTTCAAACTCTATGATGCAGTACAAATCTTTTACCACCAGAGGGAGGTATTACTCTGATATACAGAGAGAGTCAGCTGCAGGAAATCAGACAGACTTTGCAGTAACTTCATGTTGTGTTGAAGTAAAAATGGAGGGTCATCTAATTTATCCTTAATAAGGAGGCCTGAGATGCAAAAGGCCAGAATGAGACTCATGTAGTGAATCAATGAAACCTCCCTCAGGCTTTACAGCCAACAGTCAATGATAACAGACAGAAACACTCGAATGCAACTTTGATTTATTTGAATGTTGTTTTCATGTGACGACACAAAAGTGAAGTCAGATTCCGAATCACACTATTTGATACATGCAGTGAATGTACAGAAAGTTGTCCTGGAGGCAGCAGTGCTGAGATATATCAGCATTTTATAAAGATTCACAGTTCAGCCAATAACAACAGGGTTTGTGACAAATCAGTCACACAGCAGCCTGAACAACATCCTCACAGTGTGAAGAGAAGGGAGCCACTGAAGGTGCTGCGGTTATTACTGTCGTCATACATAGAATGGCCTGATGGGAGAACCAGGTGAATTTCATCTCCTGCTGTCAGCTCCAACACCAGAGAGTTAGTGAAAAACTCATGAACAAAATCATTGTTCCTCTCATAATTAGCCATAATCCTTTGGTTGTTCTTGTACACATATACACCTATACTACCAGCCTGGACAGCAAACACAGTGAACTGGAGATAGTAGACACCTCTGACTGGTGCTGTGAAGAAACCTACAGAGTGAGAGCAGAAAATGAAAAACAGGAACAACTGATTCATGTAAAATATTCACATGTGAGCTGCAGTATGTTACCTGTAGATGGATTGTAAGCATTGCCAATGTTGGTGAAGACCTTGCTGTATTTCAGTGTGATGGCTGTGTTGTATGGTCCAAATTGTCCTGCATCAGTCAGAGCTGTGTAGAAGGCCACCTTTGGTTTCTCTGATGACACGAAGAAGAACATCTGTATCATTAAACTTAACCTGGACTAAATAAGTAGTGTGTGTGTGTGTGTGTGTGTGTGTGTGTGTGTGTGTGTGTGTGTGATGAGTAGATACAACCCTCACCTGTATTTTCTTTCTCCAGCTGGTCAATCCTGGACTCACTGCTGCTCAGTCTGGTCTGCAGGTCTGGAGTTAATGTAATGACAGTGAATCACAGAACAGACCAACACATTGTATACAGTAACTTTAACTCTCATCCCTTCTGTTGAACCAGTGCTCACAAAGATGTGCAAAACTACTGTAAATGTCCATCACAAGGTTAAATCATAATGTGACTCTTACTGTCCAACAACCCTTCATGTCTACAATGTCTAAATAATGTTGACAAAAACAATATATGACTGTACAAACTGAATAAGAAGGATCAATCTTCATCAGACACCTGTGTGATTAAGGTTTATGATTATTTATAGCGGAAGGTTGTGGAAAAGGACGTCAGAGGGTCGTTAGCTAAAACCCATCAGACTGGCAATGAAGCTGTTGTTAATACTGTGAGGAGTTTTTGACAGAAAAGTGCAGACAAATGTGCCACATTGTCATATTTATTTCCCTTCTTACTCTACAGATGAATGTGTCTCTGAACATGAAAGGGAAAGCATGGGGGAGGAGGGGACAGGAACCAGTAAAGATCCAGTTGCAGGTGCACTATTGGATCATGTTGTGGGGCTGTGAAGTAAAGTACGAGTGTTGACGGTTTTGCAATATTTCTAAAAACAGGCGATTAAGACCAATTATGTGTCATGTGAATGTTACATTGATTCAACAATGAATTATTTCTTTCTATCCACACAGAGATGTGGAGGAAAACACTGGAAAATTAGTGTAAAAGTTTTAAATATGAGCCTGAAACTTTGTAGTTTCCTGATTATAGTTTCCATCCTCCATATAAATTGTAATCAGTCTGGTCACCTCTTGATGTTTCCAATAGCTCCATCATCAGGTCGACACTTTGGCTAATGACTAATTACCTAAATACTTTCAATACGTTTTTAACTTTTTTTATCAAAGAGACTGGAACTAAAATTGAATTCAATGAAACACATGTAATTCTTAACAAAGATGCAATAATATCATTGACGATAACAAACCATGAAACTTATAAAACCTTCATGTTTGTCAGTCACAGACCTGCGTTCTCTTTTTCTAGGTCACTTGTTTTGCTCTCGGTTGCCGTCAGTCTCGTTCCCAAAGATGTCAGTTCTGTGGCTTGGACTGAAAAACATGAGTTTGATGTATTTTTGTCAACGGTTGAATTCATTTCTAAACAAGTTCAAAATACACAAGCTATGTTTTATCATTGATTAAATGTAGCATAATTATCTCATCCGTACCATGTGTATTGTTACAGCTTTATTCTGGAGCTATCAATAAATTCATCGTGTACTGACGCACTTCCTCACCTGCATTTTCTCTCTCCAGCTGTTCAGTCCTGGACTCACTGCTGCTCAGTCTGGTCTGCAGGTCTGGAGTTAATGTAATGACAGTGAATCACAGAACAGAGCAGACATCAAAATATCAAACTGTTAACATGTACAACACATCATATACAATATCTTGACCCAAATCTTCTCTGTCCGCCTGAACCAGTGTTAAAACTATAATTTCGTTCATGATCAGACCATGTACTGAAAAAATAAGTAATTTCCCATGCTGTCCAAAACAACAAATGTGATTGTTACACAAATGATTCACAAGAATCATTTCTCATCCAACACCTGTGTAGTTAAGGTGTTCTTCAGGCAACATAAACTGTTCTTAATTTGAGGTGAAGGTTGTCAGTGTGATACCTGCATTCTCTTTTTCTAGGTCACTTGTACCAGTTCTGTGGCTGTGACTAAAAAACAGAACAAGTTTGACTTTTGTTTGTGAATAGGTAAAGTAATTACTAACAATACAAAAACACAAAACAATGAGATCTGTTATATTTTTCATTCAATGACGCTTTCATCTTATCCATGGTGATTTTTTTAGTGCATTGACACACTTCAGTCAAACTCTTCAAGGAAAACATGATCATGATCCCTGAACAGGAAAAGTAATCAGTCTGTACCTGAATTCTCTCTCTGCAGCAGCTCCACGTGAACATTGAGCTCCACCACCATGTCTCTCAGCGCCCTCAGCTCCGTCCAGATGTCAGGGTGGGTTTTCTCTGTGGTCTGCTCGGTCGATTCCTCAGCCGGATCTTTTGGATCTGTCTTCTCGTTGATCTCAGCCACCTCACCGAGGCCTCCATCCTCCCCCTGAGCCCCTGATCCACACAGACCGAGCAGCAACAACAGCAAACCAACAACAACCCTCATCTTGTTCACAAAGGTACAGTGGTAGAGTGGGTCTGTCTTATATAGTCTCCAAACTTCAGCTGGCTGAACGAATGGGAAAAACAACAACAGTCCAACATAAACAATCGATGGCACAAGGTCTGAAGTCCATGGCACAAGTGTTTTTAGGGCGTGTAGATAATTACAGTATGGGTACAGAATGCTGATAACATTAACTATCCAATAAGCAGTTATTGTTTTACTGCACATGTTGTAGGCTGTTTCGTAGCCTTAGTGCAGTCTGCTCTACTTGTTGGGTTAAATGTTTGTCAGATTTTCAAACCAGAATCAGAAGCAACTGCAGGTGATGATGAAGAGCAAAGTGTTCATTCTCATTTGTAAGAGCCAGCATGCATTATGCATGAGGTGCAACCGCTTAACTCCATCGATCGTCGGTCAGGACTTAGAGTTAATAAATGTTCATCTACGTCGAAACTGTAAAATAAACACGGTTCAAATTCATATAGTCCAGTTGTTTGGAATAAGGCCGCAACCCTCCGGATAAATCCTGAGCTCCATCAGAGCTGTCTGAAAGTTTAATTTAAGAAGCTGAAAGTTTGATTCTGTGTCCTCTGGAGAGTTTCCTCTGTCCTGTCAAGTTTATAACTGCAGTTTTTCCTTTTGCTGTTTAAATGTGCCATGATATTTGCTGCCGTGACGTTACTGTGTGCGTGGAAATGTTTAGAATAACTGAAAGCAGCCTCTCTGATCATTAAAGCAGCGTGTACATGTGTTGCCAACCCGCCTATGTAGGTTAATGTTAATATCTGAATGATGCACCCTTTAAAAAGCAGGAAAAATACTGCACAACTGACTTATGAACAGGTTTTTTACTTTTTATCATACTGAGACCCTCTTTTCATTCTTTGAAGAAAGCATATGTGATGACAACTTGCTGTGTGGCAGTAATAGGCAACATTTTGTGATAAATCGTGGTTGTTTACTTGGACAGTGATGAAAAGATTGTAATCCATGATGAAGGTTTGAACTGAATCCAGTACCTCGGCCCTCCTGTTGACCTGGACCTCAGTTTTTTAAGCTGATACAAGTAAGAGGATTTCTCAGTGAAGGTCTCAGGTGATTTGATGAGATCTCTGTGGTATGAAAACAAAAGTCGGGTCGTAGAACATTTAAAGTGAATTGTGTCAACACTGTGCAGTTCTCTCTCAGGCTTTACAGCCAACAGTCAGTGATAACAGACAGAAACACCTGAATGCAACTTTGATTTATTTGAATGTTGTTTTCATGTGACGGCACAAAAGTGAAGTCAGATTCCGAATCACATTATTTGATACGTGCAGTGAACGTACAGAAAGTTGTCCTGGAGGCAGCAGTGCTGAGATATATCAGCATTTTATAAAGATTCACAGTTCAGCCAATAACAACAGGCTTTGTGACAAATCAGTCACACAGCAGCCTGAACAACATCCTCACAGTGTGAAGAGAAGGGAGCCACTGAAGGTGCTGTAATTACTACTGCTGTCATATATAGAATTGCCTGATGGGAGAACCAGGTGAATTTCATCTCCTACTGTCAGCTCCAACACCAGAGACTTAGTCAAATACTCAGGACCATTATCTTTGTTCCACTCCCAATTAGACATAATCCTTTGGTTGTTCTTGTACACTTGTACAGCTGTACGACCAGCATAGTAACCAAACACAGTGAACTGGAGATTGTAGACACCTCTGACTGGTGCTGTGAAGAAACCTACAGAGTGAGAGCAGAAAATTAGAAAACAGGAACAACTGATTTCTGTAAAATGTTCACATGAGAGCTGCAGTATGTTACCTGTAGATGGATTGTAAGCATTGCCAATGTTGGTGAAGACCTTGCTGTATTTCAGTGTGATGTCTGTGTTGTATGGTCCAAGATTTCCTGCATCAGTCAGAGCTGTGTAGAAGGCCACCTTTGGTTTCTCTGATGACACGAAGAAGAACATCTGTATCATTAAACTTAACCTGGACTAAATAAGTAATGATTGTGTGTGTGTGTGTGTGTGTGTGTGTGTGTGTGTGTGTGTGTGTGTGTGTGGATGAGTAGATACAACCCTCACCTGTATTTTCTCTCTCCAGCTGGTCAATCCTGGACTTGCTGATGAGAAGTTCACTCTCACTGCTGCTCAGTCTGGTCTGCAGGTCTGGAGTTAATGTAATGACAGTGAATCACAGAACAGACCAACACATTGTATACAGTAACTTTAACTCTCATCTCTTCTGTTGAACCAGCGCTCACAAAGATGTGCAAAACTACTGTAAATGTCCATCACAAGGTTAAATCATAATGTGACTCTTACTGTCCAAACAAGTGCAGACAAATGTGCCACATTGTCATATTTATTTGCCTTCTTACTCTACAGATGAACGTGTCTCTGAACATGAAAGGGAAAGCATGGGGGAGGAGGGGACAGGAACCAGTAAAGATCCAGTTACAGGTGCACTATTGGATCATGTTGTGGGGCTGTGAAGTAAAGTACGAGTGTTGAGGGTTTTGCAATATTTCTAAAAACAGGCGATTAAGATCAATTGTGTGTCATGTGAATATTACATTGATTCAACAATGAATTATTTCTTTCTATCCACACAGAGATGTGGAGGAAAACACTGGAAAATTAGTGTAAAAGTTTTAAATATGAGCCTGAAACGTTGTAGTTTCCTGATTATAGTTTCCATCCTCCATATAAATTGTAATCGGTCTGGTCACCTCTTGATGTTTCCAATAGCTCCATCATCAGGTCGACACTTTGGCTAATGACTAATTACCTAAATACTTTCAATACATTTTTAGATTTTTTTATCACAGAGACTGAAACTAAAATTGCATTCAATGAAACACATGTAATTCTTAACAAAGATTAAATAATATCAGACACTAACAAACCATGAAACTTATAAAACCTTCATGTTTGTCAGTCACAGACCTGCGTTCTCTTTTTCTAGGTCACTTGTTTTGCTCTCGGTTGCCGTCAGTCTGGTTACCAAAGATGTCAGTTCTGTGGCTTGGACTGAAAAAAGAAAAATGTCAGTTTTGTTTGTAAATGATAAAATTAATTCATGAATGATTTGTTTTATGTGAACAAAGTTTTATTGTGGAGCTTCCAATCATTACATCAGTGCACTGACACACTTCAGTCGAACATGATCATAGTTATCAACATAAATTGAAGATGTGCATAGTACACTGTTAACACAGATTAGAATAATATCATAGACAATAACAAACCATGAAACTTATAAAACCTTCATGTTTGTCAGTGACAGACCTGCGTTCTCTTTTTCTAGGTCACTTGTTTTGCTCTCGGTTGCCGTCAGTCTAGTTCCCAAAGATGTCAGTTCTGTGGCTTGGACTGAAAAACATGAGTTTGATGTATTTTTGTGAACGGTTGAATACATTTCTAACCAAGTTTAAAATACACAAGCTATGTTTTATCATTGATTAAATGTAGCATAATTATCTCATCCATACCACGTGGATTGTTACAGCTTTATTCTGGAGCTCGCAATAAATTCATCGTGTACTGACGCACTTCCTCACCTGCATTTTCTCTCTCCAGCTGGTCAGTCCTGTACCTGCTGATGAGAAGTTCACTCTCACTGCTGCTCAGTCTGGTCTGCAGGTCTGGAGTTAATGTAATGACAGTGAATCACAGAGCATTTTTACAGTATCTTAACCCTCATCTGCTAAAATACTGCTAATAAATTTATCCAAAACTACTGTGAATGATATAATGACAACACGAGTAATTTGGTTTTGTCCAAAACAACGAATATGATGTTAAAAAAATGTTTCACATGACATTTTACCAGTCACTCTCTGCTGTGCTGCTTTATTTCTAAATTTTATTCACCACTATCATTCAAAAATGAGGGTTTCTAGAAATTCAACTAAAATAAACAATAAACAATGAATAAATTGTACAATAATGAATCATGAGATCCAGACAAACATACGTGTTTTATTAGATAATGTGTGATATCAAACATTTAAGCTTATGCTACATAAAACAAGTCACAACTAAATCTACCCAATAGAATGATAATAAAAGCCACCGTAATGTTAAGTGATAACTAGTAATTAATCTCTTGGTCTGGATCTACTGATTCTCACAGTGATGCTGATACTGATGAAGCAAACTGGTTTCAAGGAAGAAGGATTGTATTCAGAGCACTGGGGTGTCAGGTGTGACTGTACGGCAATGAAAAACTGGTAACACGGCTCACAGGTCAGGTAGGAGGGCTTAACCTGACTGAGGTCTGGACCGGTCCTGGTAAAGTTGTTGTTGTCAACCATCACCTGTATTTTCTCTCTCCAGCTGGTCAATCCTGGACTTGCTGATGAGAAGTTCACTCTCACTGCTGCTCAGTCTGGTCTGCAGGTCTGGAGTTAATGTAATGACAGTGAATCACAGAACAGAGCAGACATCAAAATATAACTGCACGTACAACAATCATGTAAAGTGACTTGACTCTCGTCTTATCTGCTCACCTCATCATACCGGATTTAAAATTACAGGCAGAAGCCATTATTCATACAGTGAAACAGTCACATTTTCTTTAATTGACTCAAATACATTAAATACAATTAAAATGGAATCTAAACAAATACAATAATTACAAGTAATCACAAATCAATGAATTAAATTTAATCAACTTAATGAAAAAACATCTACATTTACCTTATTTGACTCAAATAAACTCAATTAAATCAAATGATCTCAAATCTATTATGTGTCTTCTATGATATTGATTCAATGTAAATAATAACATTCAATCATACAATTTTATTATTATTTGAAAACTAACATTAAATAAAAGATAAAACTTTATAGATATGTGGAGGAATTGTCAACCGACCAATCAGTCTATAAAGTAATTAAAAATAACTCCACCTTTATCAGCTGCAACAGAAGAGTGACGCACATATAAATGCATCAATAATGATGATCGAATAGTTTAATATACATGATATTGACATGTGCCATTCTTCATAGTGAGTATTAAAATCATTGTATCATATCATGTTTGTCAGTCACAGACCTGCGTTCTCTTTTTCTAGGTCACTTGTTTTGCTCTCGGTTGCCGTCAGTCTGGTTCCCAAAGATGTCAGTTCTGTGGCTTGGACTGAAAAAAAGAAAAATGTCAGTTTTCGTTTGTAAATGATAAAATTAATTTATGAATGATTTATTTTATGTGAACAAAGTTTTATTCTGGAGCTTCAAATCATTACATCAGTGCACTGACACACTTCAGTCGAACGTGATCATCACTGAACAGGAAAAGTAATCAGTCTGTACCTGAATTCTCTCTCTGCAGCAGCTCCACGTGAACCTTCAGCTCCACCACCATGTCTCTCAGCGCCCTCAGCTCCGTCCAGATGTCAGAGTAGGTTTTCTCTGTGATCTGCTCGGTCGATTCCTCAGCCGGATCTTTTGGAGCTGTGTTCTCGGTGATCTCAGCCACCTCACCGAGGCCTCCACCCTCCCCCTGAGCCCCTGATCCACACAGACCGAGCAGCAACAACAGCAAACCAACAACAACCCTCATCGTGTTCACAAAGGTACAGTGGTAGAGTGGGTCTGTCTTATATCGTCTCCAAACTTCAGCTGGCTGAACGAATGGGAAAAACAACAAGTGTTTCTTGTTTGACAATTTGATTCAAGGCCTCTGATTATTCAATATGGTCTCTGTGCTGGTGAGAAACTACAAGCTGCTACAGGCTGGAGGAACACTTTAACTGTGACACCCTATCATGAAGTCACAACTGTGTCAACACTGTGTTATTAATACACACATAGACAAACACTCACAGAGACACACTGATCCTGATGCTGAGGCCTTTTCGTGTGACTGAGGGTTATCTGATTAAACTCAGTGAGTGAGTTCAACTTTTTCTTCACTCTGTCTCACTTGTATCTCATTATCTCTGATGTATCAGGCTATATAAATTAATATAGATACTGTCCTCTGGTTGAACATTGTGATTGTCTTTTACATCCCAATAATGATTTTATTTTTGTATCATACATTATTTAAAGCCCAGAGAAAGTTACTATCTGTTCTCTGGAGCCCTCTGGTGGTTCCCTGAATACTTCAACTCAGTTTGAATGATACAAAGATCCTTAAGACTGATGAACTGTGGTCAGGGGTCAAAGGTCAGGGGTCAGATATTCATACATTCAACTTTGAGTGACTCAGATTGTGAAGGTTTTGTTTTGATCACTAATTATACTTTACATTTTAGTAGTTTGGTTATGTTTTTGTCTACTTTAGATACATAATTCGTTACAATTATTGTATTTGTGGTTGTTTTGACATAAACTCTCTGAAGTGTTGAACACATTGTGCACTTGCATCACACAGTCACCACAACTAACTTCCACTGTGTTTATTTTGATGCAGATCTTCAACCAAATGCAGTGTTTTCACAACTTAAGTTCATACGTACCAACAGTTTATTGGAAGTGTTCAGGCCACATGACCTCTCAGGTCTGTTCAGACTCTTTGATGCAGTACAAATCTTTCACCACCAGAGGGCGGTATTACTCTGATATACAGAGAGAGTCAGCTGCAGGGAATCAGACAGACTTTGCAGTAACTTCATGTTGTGTTGAAGTAAAAATGGAGGGTCATCTAATTTATCCTTAATAAAGAGGCCTGAGATGCAAAAGGCCAGAATGAGACTCATGTAGTGAATCAATGAAACCTCCCTCAGGCTTTACAGCCAACAGTCAATGATAACAGACAGAAACACTTGAATGCAACTTTGATTTATTTGAATGTTGTTTTCATGTGACGACACAAAAGTGAAGTCAGATTCAGAATCACATTATTTGATACATGCAGTGAATGTACAGAAAGTTGTCCTGGAGGCAGCAGTGCTGAGATATATCAGCATTTTATAAAGATTCACAGTTCAGCCAATAACAACAGGGTTTGTGACAAATCAGTCACACAGCAGCCTGAACAACATCCTCACAGTGTGAAGAGAAGGGAGCCACTGAAGGTGCTGTAATTATCACTGTCGTCATACATAGAATGGCCTGATGGGAGAACCAGGTGAATTTCATCTCCTGCTGTCAGCTCCAACACCAGAGAGTTAGTGAAATACTCATGAACAACATCATTGTTCCTCTCATAATTAGCCATAATCCTTTGGTTGTTCTTGTACACATATACACCTATACTACCAGCATGGTACACCAAACACAGTGAACTGGAGATTGTAGACACCTCTGACTGGTGCTGTGAAGAAACCTACAGAGTGAGAGCAGAAAATTAAAAACAGGAACAACTGATTCATGTAAAATATTCACATGTGAGCTGCAGTATGTTACCTGTAGATGGATTGTAAGCATTGCCAATGTTGGTGAAGACCTTGCTGTATTTCAGTGTGATGTCTGTGTTGTATGGTCCAAGAGTTCCATGCATCAGTCAGAGCTGTGTAGAAGGCCACCTTTGGTTTCTCTGATGACACGAAGAAGAACATCTGTATCATTAAACTTAACCTGGACTAAATAAGTAATGTGTGTGTGTGTGTGTGTGTGTGTGTGTGTGTGTGTGTGTGTGTGTGGATGAGTAGATACAACCATCACCTGCATTTTCTCTCTCCAGCTGGTCAATCCTGGACTCACTGCTGCTCAGTCTGGTCTGCAGGTCTGGAGTTAATGTAAATGACAGTGAATCACAGAACAGACCAACACATTGTATACAGTAACTTTAACTCTCATCCCTTCTGTTGAACCAGCGCTCACAAAGATGTGCAAAACTATTGTAAATGTCCATCACAAGGTTAAATCATAATGTGACTCTCACTGTCCAACAAGCCTTCATGTCTACAATGTCTAAATAATGTTGACAAAAACAATATATGACTGTACAAACTGAATAAGAAGGATCAATCTTCATCAGACACCTGTGTGATTAAGGTTTATGATTATTTATAGCGGAAGGTTGTGGAAAAGGACGTCAGAGGGTCGTTAGCTAAAACCCATCAGACTGGCAATGAAGCTGTTGTTAATACTGTGAGGAGTTTTTGACAGAAAAGTGCAGACAAATGTGCCTCATTGTCATATTTATTTGCCTTTCTTACTCTACAGATGAATGTGTCTCTGAACATGAAAGGGAAAGCATGGGGGAGGAGGGGACAGGAACCAGTAAAGATCCAGTTACAGGTGCACTATTGGATCATGTTGTGGGGCTGTGAAGTAAAGTACGAGTGTTGAGGGTTTTGCAATATTTCTAAAAACAGACGATTAAGACCAATTATGTGTCATGTGAATATTACATTGATTCAACAATGAATTATTTCTTTCTATCCACACAGAGATGTGGAGGAAAACACTGGAAAATTAGTGTAAAAGTTTTAAATATGAGCCTGAAACTTTGTAGTTTCCTGATTATAGTTTCCATCCTCCATATAAATTGTAATCGGTCTGGTCACCTCTTGATGTTTCCAATAGCTCCATCATCAGGTCGACACTTTGGCTAATGACTAATTACCTAAATACTTTCAATACGTTTTTACCTTTTTTTATCAAAGAGATTGGAACTAAAATTGAATTCAATGAAACACATGTAATTCTTAAATAAGTCTGCAATACTATCATAGACAGTAACAAACCATAAAACTTATCAAACCTTCATGTTTGTCACTCACAGACCTGCGTTCTCTTTTTCTAGGTCACTTGTTTTGCTCTCGGTTGCCGTCAGTCTAGTTCCCAAAGATGTCAGTTCTGTGGCTTGGACTGAAAAACATGAGTTTGATTTATTTATGTGAACGGTTGAATACATTTCTAAACAAGTTCAAAATACACAAGCTATGTTTTATCATTGATTAAATGTAGCATAATTATCTCATCCATACCACGTGGATTGTTACAGTTTTATTCTGGAGCTATCAATAAATTCATCGTGTACTGACGCACTTCCTCACCTGCATTTTCTCTCTCCAGCTGGTCAATCCTGTACCTGCTGATGAGAAGTTCACTCTCACTGCTGCTCAGTCTGGTCTGCAGGTCTGGAGTTAATGTAATGACAGTGAATCACAGAACAGAGCAGACGTCAAAATATAACTGCACGTACAACAATCATGTAAAGTGACTTGACTCTCGTCTTATCTGCTCACCTCATCATACCGAATTTAAAATAACAGGCAGAAGCCATTATTCATACAGTGAAACAATCACATTTTTTTTAATTGACTCAAATACATTAAATACAATTAAATTGGAATCTAAACAAATACAATAATTACAATTAATCACAAATCAATGAATTAAATTTAATCAACTTAATGAAAAAAATCTACATTTACTTATTTGACTTAAATAAACTCAATTAAATCAAATGATCTCAAATCTATTATGTGTCTTCTATGATATTGCTTCAGTGTAAATAATAACATTGAATCATTCAATTGTATTATTGTTTAAAAACTAACATTAAATAAAAGATAAAACTTTATAGATATGTGGGGGAATTGTCAACCGACCAATCAGTCTATAAAGTAATTAAAAATAACTCCACCTTTATCAGCTGCAACAGAAGAGTGACGCACATATAAATGCATCAATAATGATGGTCAAATAGTTTAATATACATGATATTGACATGTGCCATTCTTCATAGTGAGTATTAAAATAATTGTATCATATCATGTTTGTCAGTCACAGACCTGCGTTCTCTTTTTCTAGGTCACTTGTTTTGCTCTCGGTTGCCGTCAGTCTGGTTCCCAAAGATGTCAGTTCTGTGGCTTGGACTGAAAAAAAGAAAAATGTCAGTTTTGTTTGTAAATGATAAAATTAATTCATGAATGATTCATTTTATGTGAACAAAGTTGTATTCTGTAGCTTCAAATCATTACATCAGTGCACTGACACACTTCAGTCGAACATGATCATCACTGAACAGGAAAAGTAATCAGTCTGTACCTGAATTCTCTCTCTGCAGCAGCTCCACATAAACCTTGAGCTCCACCACCATGTCTCTCAGCGCCCTCAGCTCCGTCCAGATGTCAGAGTAGGTTTTCTCTGTGATCTGCTCGGTCGATTCCTCAGCTGGATCTTTTGGATCTGTCTTCTCGTTGATCTCAGCCACCTCACCGAGGCCTCCACCCTCCCCCTGAGCCCCTGATCCACACAGACCGAGCAGCAACAACAGCAAACCAACAACAACCCTCATCTTGTTCACAAAGGTACAGTGGTAGAGTGGGTCTGTCTTATATCGTCTCCAAACTTCAGCTGGCTGAGCAAATGGGAAAAACAACAAGTGTTTCTTGTTTGACAGTTTGATTCAAGGCCTCTGATTATTCAATATGGTCTCTGTGCTGGTGAGAAAATACAAGCTGCTACAGGCTGAAGGAACACTTTAACTGTGACACCCTATCATGAAGTCACAACTGTGTCAACACTGTGTTTATTAATACACACATAGACAAACACTCACAGAGACACACTGATCCTGATGCTGAGGCCTTTTAGTGTGACTGAGGGTTATCTGATTAAACTCAGTGAGTGAGTTCAACTTTTTCTTCACTCTGTCTCACTTGTATCTCATTATCTCTGATGTATCAGGCTATTAAATTAATATAGATACTGTCCTCTGGTTGAACATTGTGATTGTCTTTTACATCCCAATAATGATTTTGTTTTTGTCTCGTACATTATTTAAAGCCCAGAGAAAGTTACTATCTGTTCTCTGGAGCCCTCTGGTGGTTCCCTGAATACTTCAACTCAGTTTGGACGATACAAAGATCCTTCAGACTGCTGAACTGTGGTCAGGGGTCAAAGGTCAGGGGTCAGATATTCATTCATTCAACTTTGAGTGACTCAGATTGTGAAGGTTTTACTTCGATCACTAATTATACTTTACTTTTAGTAGTTTGGTTATATTTTTGTCTACTTTAGAAACATTATTATTTAGAATTATTGTATTTGTGGCTGTTTTGACATAAACTCTCTGAAGTGTTGAACACATTGTGCACTTGCATCACACAGTCACTAGAACTAACTTCCACTGTGTTTATTTTGATGCAGATCTTCAACCAAATGCAGTGTTTTCACAATTTATGTTCATATGTACCAACAGTTCATTGGAAGTGTTCAGGCCACATGACCTCTCAGGTCTGTTCAGACTCTTTGATGCAGTACAAATCTTTCACCACCAGAGGGCGGTATTACTCTGATATACAGAGAGAGTCAGCTGCAGGAAATCACACAGACTTTTCATTAACTTCATGTTGTGTTGAAGTAAAAATGGAGGGTCATCTAATTTATCCTTGATAAGGAGGCCTGAGATGCAAAAGGCCAGAATGAGACTCATGTAGTGAATCTATAAAACTCATCTCAGGCTTCACAGCCAACAGTCAGTGATAACAGACAGAAACACTTGAATGCAACTTTGATTTATTTGAATGTTGTTTTCATGTGACGACACAAAAGTGAAGTCAGATTCAGAATCACATTATTTGATACATGCAGTGAATGTACAGAAAGTTGTCCTGGAGGCAGCAGTGCTGAGATATATCAGCATTTTATAAAGATTCACAGTTCAGCCAATAACAACAGGGTTTGTGACAAATCAGTCACACAGCAGCCTGAACAACATCCTCACAATGTGAAGAGAAGGGAGCCACTGAAGGTGCTGTAATTATTAACATCATCATAGATAGAATAGCCTGATGGGAGAACCAGGTGAATTTCATCTCCTGCTGTCAGCTCCAACACCAGAGACTTAGTGAAATACTCAGGAATCACTTCACTGTTCCTATCCCAATTAGCCATAATCCTTTGGTTGTTCTTGTACACATGTACACCTATAGTACCAGCATGGTAACCAAACACAGTGAACTGGAGATTGTAGACACCTTTGACTGGTGCTGTGAAGAAACCTACAGAGTGAGAGCAGAAAATGAATAAACAGGAACAACTGATTTACGTAAAATGTTCACATGTGAGCTGCAGTATGTTACCTGTAGATGGATTGTAAGCATTGCCAATGTTGGTGAAGACCTTGCTGTATTTCAGTGTGATGTCTGTGTTGTATGGTCCAAGAGTTCTTGCATCAGTCAGAGCTGTGTAGAAGGCCACCTTTGGTTTCTCTGATGACACGAAAAAGAACATTGAATGTGATAATTCAACTTCATCAGACTGAGTAGGCAGTGTTTCTGTGTGTGTGTGTGTGTGTGTGTGTGTGTGTGTGTTTGTATGTGTGTATACAACCATCACCTGCATTTTCTTTCTCCAGCTGGTCAGTCCTGGACTTGCTGATGAGAAGTTCACTCTCACTGCTGCTCAGTCTGGTCTGCAGGTCTGGAGTTAATGTAATGACAGTGAATCACAGAATCAGAATCAGAATCACAGAATCAATCTACATTTTAATTTTGTACAATATTATGTTCATATGTATATAGGAGTTTATTCTATTCTATTTTACTTCTTACCTTTTAATTATATTGTTTATTTTTTACTAGTGTTATTTTTTTTTTTAAATACTACTGTCCTTTGGCTGCTGTGGCAAACAAATTTCCCCGTTTGTGGGACAATAAAGGAATACTGATTCTGATTCTGATTCTAGGTCACTTGTTTTGCTCTCGGTTGCAGTCAGTCTAGTTCCCAAAGATGTCAGTTCTGTGGCTTTAACTGAAAAAAGGAGTTTTTTAAAATAAAAAAAATAAAAACATATAGCTGTTGTATTTCTCATTAATTGACGTTGAATCATCTATGTTATATTGATGGACTGAAAAACATGAGTTTGATGTATTTTTGTGAATGGTTGAATACTTTTCTAAACAAGTTTAAAATACACAATCTATGTTTTATCATTGATTAAATGTAGCGTAATTATCTCATCCATACCACGTGGATTGTTACAGTTTTATTCTGGAGCTCACAATATATTCATCGTGTACTGACGCACTTCATCACCTGCATTTTCTCTCTCCAGCTGGTCAGTCCTGGACTCACTGCTGCTCAGTCTGGTCTGCAGGTCTGGAGTTAATGTAATGACAGTGAATCACAGAACAGAGCAGACATCAAAATATAACTGCACGTACAACAATCATGTAAAGTGACTTGACTCTCGTCTTATCTGCTCACCTCATCATACCGGATTTAAATTACAGGCAGATGCCATTATTCATACAGTCAAACAGTTTAATTTTGTTAATTCAAATTGACTCAAATAGATTAAATGCAATTAAAATGGAATTTAAACAAATACAATTAATTACAAGTAATCACAAATCAATGAATTAAATTAAATAACAGGTAAAGTAATCAGTCTGTACCTGAATTCTCTCTCTGCAGCAGCTTCATGTGAACATTGAGCTCCACCACCATGTCTCTCAGTGCCCTCAGCTCCATCCAGATGTCACAGGTGGTTTGCTTTGTGGTCTGCTCGGTCGATTCCTCAGCTGGATCTTTTGGATCTGTCTTCTCGTTGATCTCAGCCACCTCACCGAGGCCTCCAGCCTCCCCCTGAGCCCCTGATCCACACAGACCGAGCAGCAACAACAGCAAACCAACAACAACCCTCATCTTGTTCACAAAGGTACAGTGGTAGAGTGGGTCTGTCTTATATCGTCTCCAAACTTCAGCTGGCTGAACGAATGGGAAAAACAACAACAGTCCAACATAAACAATCGATGGTGCAAGGTCTAAATTCCACGGCACAAGTGTTTTTAGGGCGTGTAGATAATTACAGTATGGGTACAGAATGCTGATAACATCAACTATCCAATAAACAATTATTGTTTTACTGCACATGTTGTAGGCTGTTTCGTAGCCTTAGTGCAGGCTGCTCTACTTGTTGGGTTAAATGTTTGTCAGAATTTCAAACCAGAATCAGAAGCAACTGCAGGTGATGATGAAGAGCAAAGTGTTCATTCTCATTTGTAAGAGCCAGCATGCATTATGCATGAGGTGCAACCGCTTAACTCCATTGATCATCGGTCAGGACTTAGTGTTAATAAATGTTCATCTACGTCCAAACTGTAAAATAAACACGGTTCAAATTCATATAGTCCAGTTGTTTGGAATGAGGCCGCAACCCTCCGGATAAATCCTGAGCTCCATCAGAGCTGTCTCAAAGTTTAATTTAAGAAGCTGAAGGTTTGATTCTGCGTCCTCTGGAGAGTTTCCTCTGTCCTGTCAAGTTTATAACTACAGTTTTTCCTTTTGCTGTTTAAATGTGCCATGATATTTGCTGCCGAGAAGTTACTGCGTCCGTGGAAATGTTTAAAAGAACTGAAACTTGCTGTGTTCCTGTAATAGGCAACATTTTGTGATAAATTGTGGTTGTTTACTTGGACAGTAATGAAAAGATTGTTATCCATGATGAAGGTTATAGCTGAATTCAGTACCTCGGCCCTCCTGTTGACCTGGACCTCAATTTTTTAAGCTGATACAAATACGTGAATTTCTAGGTGAAGGTCTCAGGTGATTCGATGAGATCTCTGTGGTATGAAAACAAAAGTCGGGTCGTAGAACATTTAAAGTGAATTGTGTCAACACTGTGCAGTTCTCTCTCAGGCTTCACAGCCAACAGTCAGTGATAACAGACAGAAACACTTGAATGCAACTTTGATTTATTTGAATGTTGTTTTCATGTGACGGCACAAAAGTGAAGTCAGATTCAGAATCACGTTATTTGATTCGTGCAGTGAATGTACAGAAAGTTGTCCTGGAGGCAGCAGTGCTGAGATATATCAGCATTTTATAAAGATTCACAGTTCAGCCAATAACAACAGGCTTTGTGACAAATCAGTCACACAGCAGCCTGAACAACATCCTCACAGTGTGAAGAGAAGGGAGCCACTGAAGGTGCTTTGATTATTAAAGTTGTCATAGAAAGAACAGCCTGATGGGAGAACCAGGTGAATTTCATCTCCTGCTGTCAGATCCAACACCAGAGAGTTAGTGAAATACTCAGGAATCACTTCATCGTTCCTATCCCAATTATACATAATCCTTTCGTTGTTCTTGTACACATATACACCTATAGTACCAGCATGGTAACCAAACATAGTTAACTGGAGATAGTAGACACCTCTGACTGGTGCTGTGAAGAAACCTACAGAGTGAGAGCAGAAAATGAAAAACAGGAACAACTGATTTATGTAAAATGTTCACATGTGAGCTGCAGTATGTTACCTGTAGATGGATTGTAAGCATTGCCAATGTTGGTGAAGACCTTGCTGTATTTCAGTGTGATGTCTGTGTTGTATGGTCCAAGAGTTCCTGCATCAGTCAGAGCTGTGTAGAAGGCCACCTTTGGTTTCTCTGATGACACGAAGAAGAACATTTAATGTCATATTAAACTTAATCTAGACTAAGTAAGCAGTGTGTGTGTGTGTGTGTGTGTGTGTGTGTGTGTGTGTGTGTGTGTGTGTGTGTGTGTGTGTGTATGTGTGTATACAACCCTCACCTGCATTTTCTCTCTCCAGCTGGTCAATCCTGGACTTGCTGATGAGAAGTTCACTCTCACTGCTGCTCAGTCTGGTCTGCAGGTCTGGAGTTAATGTAATGACAGTGAATCACAGAACAGACCAACACATTGTATACAGTAACTTTAACTCTCATCTCTTCTGTTGAACCAGCGCTCACAAAGATGTGCAAAACTACTGTAAATGTCCATCACAAGGTTAAATCATAATGTGACTCTTACTGTCCAACAAACCTTCATGTCTACAATGTCTAAATAATGTTGACAAAAACAATATATGACTGTACAAACTGAATAAGAAGGATCAATCTTCATCAGACACCTGTGTGATTAAGGTTTATTGGTATTTTTAGCGGAAGGTTGTGGAAAAGGACGCCAGAGGGTCGTTAGCTAAAACCCATCAGACTGGCAATGAAGCTGTTGTTAATACTGTGAGGAGTTTTTGACAGACAAGTGCAGACAAATGTGCCACATTGGCATATTTATTTGCCTTCTTACTCTACAGATGAACGTGTCTCTGAACTTGAAAGGGAAAGCATGGGGGAGGAGGGGACAGGAACCAGTAAAGATCCAGTTACAGGTGCACTATTGGATCATGTTGTGGGGCTGTGAAGTAAAGTACGAGTGTTGAGGGTTTTGCAATATTTCTAAAAACAGGCGATTAAGATCAATTATGTGTCATGTGAATATTACATTGATTCAACAATGAATTATTTCTTTCTATCCACACAGAGATGTGGAGGAAAACACTGGAAAATTAATGTAAAAGTTTTAAATATGAGCCTGAAACTTTGTAGTTGCCTGATTATAGTTTCCATCCTCCATATAAATTGTAATCGGTCTGGTCATCTCTTGATGTTTCAGATAGCTCCATCATCAGGTCGACACTTTGGCTAATGACTAATTACCTAAATACTTTCAATACGTTTTTACCTTTTTTATCAAAGCGACTGGAACTAAAATTGAATTCAATGAAACACATGTAATTCTTAAAAAAGCTACAATAACATCATAGACAATAACAAACAATGAAACTTATAAAACCTTGATGTTTGTCAGTCACAGACCTGCGTTCTCTTTTTCTAGGTCACTTGTTTTGCTCTCGGTTGCCGTCAGTCTAGTTCCCAAAGATGTCAGTTCTGTGGCTTGGACTGAAAAAAAGAAAAATGTCAGTTTTGTTTGTAAATGGTAAAATTAATGTCTGAATGAACGAATGGGAAAAACAACAAGTGTTTTTGTTTGATAGTTTGATTCAAGGCCTCTGATTATTCAATATGGTCTCTGTGCTGGTGAGAAAATACAAGCTGCTACCGGCTGAAGGAACACTTTAACTGTGACACCCTATCATGAAGTCACAACTGTGTCAACACTGTGTTTATTAATAGACACACATAGACAAACACTGACAGAGACACACTGATCCTGATGCTGAGGCCTTTTAGTGTGACTGAGGGTTATCTGATTAAATTCAGTGAGTGAGTTCAACTTTTTCTTCACTCTGTCTCACTTGTATCTCATTATCTCTGATGTATTAGGCTTATAAATTAATATAGATACTGTCCTCTGGTTGAACATTGTGATTGTCTTTTACATCCCAATAATGATTTAGTTTTTGTCTCATACATTAAAGCCCAGAGAAAGTTACTATCTGTTCTCTGGAGCCCTCTGGTGGTTCCCTGAATACTTCAACTCAGTTTGGACGATACAAAGATCCTTCAGACTGCTGAACTGTGGTCAGGGGTCAAAGGTCAGGGGTCAGATATTCATACATTCAACTTTGAGTGACTCAGATTGTGAATGTTTCAGTTCGATGCTAATTCTACTTTACTTTTAGTAGTTTGGTTACGTTTTTGTATACTTTAGATACATTTTGAAAACAATGAGAATTTACTTTTTATTGAGACTACAGACCAACACTTGGTTAGAATTATTGTATATGTGTTATGGTGAGGTAATATTTGAGGACCCAAATGCAGACAACGGAGACAGGAAGTAGTGCAGTGAAGATTTAATTCACAAACGGTGCTGGAGGGTGGAGTGGACGAGATGACGGGGGTTGCAGGCAGGCGGAGAAGACCAGCACGGAGGAACTCGGATGAGTAGGTGAGCAGGATGCAAAACTGCAAGGCGCTTGAGATCATTGCAGGAACGGACAAAGAGACAGTCAAGACAAAAGGCAAAAACACAGGAAAAACACTGAATACCCAGAGCATGGCAGTACACAAGATCATAGCACTCAAGTAACCATATGGGACACAACAATCTAGCACCAAAGTGGTGGAGAGACCAGACAGATATAGTCAGTGGGTGATGAGTTGATCCCTCACAGGTGTGCCCCTCTGCTGCTGCCACGCCCACAGACACACACAGAGAGAAGGAGCAGGTGAGGGAGAAAGGAGGGGGAAGAAATGACAAGAACAGGCTGCCATGGCAGCATCATGACAATATGTGGTTGTTTTGATGTAAACTCTCTGAAGTGTTGAACACATTGTGCACTTGCATCACCCAGTCACTACAACTAACTTCCACTGACCCCGGCTAAAAAGAACAAAAGGAGGGAAGACACTGGACCAACCACGCAGTGGGCCATCGCTCCCAGTGTCTCCCCCTAAACTACCTGAAAAAGGGAACTAAACCTGGAATAAACAAAAGGATGAATAGAGTAACTACCGGTGATCTCCAGCCCAAACTAACACAATAAAACTCCAGTTCCTAAATGAACATGGAGGGAAAAAACCTGCTGGGGAAAAAAAACAGAGGAAAGGAAAAACCTCCTCACCATCTGTGCTGGTGTCTGTATGCCATGTGCTGCGCCCTGGCTTCACTCTCCCTGTCCTTCTTATCACCCTCCCCCTCTCACTACCTGAGCGCCGATTGCACTGCGGTGCGCAGCAGGCAGAGGGAGGAGGGAGAGAGAGAGAACACAGGCTGCTGCACGTAACACATGTAATTCTTAAATAAGTCTGCAATAATATCATAGACAATAACAAACCATAAAACTTATAAAATCTTCATATTTGTCAATCACAGACCTGCGTTCTGTTTTTCTAGGTCACTTGTTTTGATCTCGGTTGCCGTCAGTCTAGTTCCCAAAGATGTCAGTTCTGTGGCTTGGACTGAAAAAAAGAAAAATGTCAGTTTTGTTTGTAAATGGTAAAATTAATTCATGAATGATTTATTTTATGTGAAAAAAGTTTTATTCTGGAGCCTCCAGTCATTACATCAGTGCACTGACACACTTCAGTCGAACATGATCATCACTGAACAGGAAAAGTAATCAGTCTGTACCTGAATTCTCTCTCTGCAGCAGCTCCACATAAACCTTCAGCTCCACCACCATGTCTCTCAGCGCCCTCAGCTCCGTCCAGATGTCAGGGTAGGTTTGATCTGTGATCTGCTCGGTTCGATTCCTCAGCTGGATCTTTTGGATCTGTGTTCTCGTTGATCTCAGCCACCTCACCGAGGCCTCCAGCCTCCCCCTGAGCCCCTGATCCACACAGACCGAGCAGCAACAACAGCAAACCAACAACAACCCTCATCTTGTTCACAAAGGTACAGTGGTAGAGTGGGTCTGTCTTATATCGTCTCCAAACTTCAGCTGGCTGAACAAATGGGGAAAAAAAAGTGTTTGTTGTTTGACAGTTTGATTCAAGGCCTCTGATTATTCAATATGGTCTCTGTGCTGGTGAGAAAATACAAGCTGCTACAGGCTGGAGGAACACTTTAACTGTGACACCCTATCATGAAGTCACAACTGTGTCAACACTGTGTTTATTAATACACACATAGACAAACACTCACAGAGACACACTGATCCTGATGCTGAGGCCTTTTAGTGTGACTGAGGGTTATCTGATTAAACTCAGTGAGTGAGTTCAACTTTTTCTTCACTCTGTCTCACTTGTATCTCATTATCTCTGATGTATCAGGCTTATAAATTAATATAGATACTGTCCTCTGGTTGAACATTGTGACTGTCTTTTACATCCCAATAATGATTTTGTTTTTTCCTCGTACATTATTTAAAGCCCAGAGAAAGTTACTATCTGTTCTCTGGAGCCCTCTGGTGGTTCCCTGAATACTTCAACTCAGTTTGGACAATACAAAGATCCTTCAGACTGCTGAACTGTGGTCAGGGGTCAAAGGTCAGGGGTCAGATATTCATACATTCAACTTTGAGTGACTCAGATTGTGAAAGTTTTGTTTCGATCGCTAATTATACTTTACTTTTAGTAGTTTGGTTATGTTTTTGTCTACTTTAGAAACATTATTATTTAGAATTATTGTATTTGTGGCTGTTTTGACATAAACTCTCTGAAGTGTTGAACACATTGTGCACTTGCATCACCCAGTCACTAGAACTAACTTCCACTGTGTTTATTTTGATGCAGATCTTCAACCAAATACAGTGTTTTCACAATTTATGTTCATATGTACCAACAGGTTCATTGGAAGTGTTCAGGCCACATGACCTCTCAGGTCTGTTCAAACTCTTTGATGCAGTGCAAATCTTTCACCACCAGAGGGCGGTATTACTCTGATATACAGAGAGAGTCAGCTGCAGGGAATCAGACAGACTTTGCAGTAACTTCATGTTGTGTTGAAGTAAAAATGGAGGGTCATCTAATTTATCCTTAATAAGGAGGCCTGAGATGCAAAAGGCCAGAATGAGACTCATGTAGTGAATCTATAAAACTCATCTCAGGCTTTACAGCCAACAGTCAGTGATAACAGACAGAAACACTTGAATGCAACTTTGATTTATTTGAATGTTGTTTTCATGTGACGACACAAAAGTGAAGTCAGATTCAGAATCACATTATTTGATACATGCAGTGAATGTACAGAAAGTTGTCCTGGAGGCAGCAGTGCTGAGATATATCAGCATTTTATAAAGATTCACAGTTCAGCCAATAACAACAGGGTTTGTGACAAATCAGTCACACAGCAGCCTGAACAACATCCTCACAGTGTGAAGAGAAGGGAGCCACTGAAGGTGCTGTAATTAGCATTGTCATCATAGATAGAACGGCTTGATGGGAGAACCAGGTGAATTTCATCTCCTGCTGTCAGCTCCAACACCAGAGAGTTAGTGAAATACTTAAAAACCTCATTGCTGTTACCCTGCCCATTAGCCATAATCCTTTGGTTGTTCTTGTACACATGTACACCTGTAACACCAACATGGTAACCAAACACAGTGAACTGGAGATAGTAGACACCTCTGACTGGTGCTGTGAAGAAACCTACAGAGTGAGAGCAGAAAATGAAAAACAGGAACAACTGATTCATGTAAAATGTTCACATGTGAGCTGCAGTATGTTACCTGTAGATGGATTGTAAGCATTGCCAATGTTGGTGAAGACCTTGCTGTATTTCAGTGTGATGTCTGTGTTGTATGGTCCAAGAGTTCCTGCATCAGTCAGACCTGTGTAGAAGGCCACCTTTGGTTTCTCTGATGACATGAAGAAGAACATCTGTAGCATTAAACTTAACCTGGACTAAATAAGTAGTGTGTGTGTGTGTGTGTGTGTGTGTGTGTGTGTGTGTGTGTGTGTGTGTGTGTGTGTGTGTGTGTGTGTATGAGTAGATACAACCCTCACCTGTATTTTCTTTCTCCAGCTGGTCAATCCTGGTCTGCAGGTCTGGAGTTAATGTAATGACAGTGAATCACAGAACAGACCAACACATTGTATACAGTAACTTTAACTCTCATCTCTTCTGTTGAACCAGCGCTCACAAAGATGTGCAAAACTACTGTAAATGTCCATCACAAGGTTAAATCATAATGTGACTCTTAATGTCCAACAAACCTTCATGTCTACAATGTCTAAACAATGTTGACAAAAACAATCAATATATGACTGTACAAACTGAATAAGAAGGATCAATCTTCATCAGACACCTGTGTGATTAAGGTTTATTGGTATTTTTAGCGGAAGGTTGTGGAAAAGGACGCCAGAGGGTCGTTAGCTAAAACCCATCAGACTGGCAATGAAGCTGTTGTTAATACTGTGAGGAGTTTTTGACAGAAAAGTGCAGACAAATGTGCCACACTGTCATATTTATTTGCCTTCTTACTCTACAGATGAACGTGTCTCTGAACATGAAAGGGAAAGCATGGGGGAGGAGGGGACAGGAACCAGTAAAGATCCAGTTACAGGTGCACTATTGGATCATGTTGTGGGGCTGTGAAGTAAAGTACGAGTGTTGAGGGTTTTGCAATATTTCTAAAAACAGGCGATTAAGACCAATTGTGTGTCATGTGAATATTACATTGATTCAACAATGAATTATTTCTTTCTATCCACACAGAGATGTGGAGGAAAACACTGGAAAATTAGTGTAAAAGTTTTAAATATGAGCCTGAAACTTTGTAGTTGCCTGATTATAGTTTCCATCCCCCATATAAATTGTAATCGGTCTGGTCGTCTCTTGATGTTTCCAATAGCTCCATCATCAGGTCGACACTTTGGCTAATGACTAATTACCTAAATACTTTCAATACATTTTTAGATTTTTTATCACAGAGACTGAAACTAAAATTGAATTCAATGAAACACATGTAATTCTTAAATAAGTCTGCAATAATATCATAGACAGTAACAAACCATAAAACTTATCAAACCTTCATGTTTGTCACTCACAGACCTGCGTTCTCTTTTTCTAGGTCACTTGTTTTGCTCTCGGTTGCCGTCAGTCTAGTTCCCAAAGATGTCAGTTCTGTGGCTTGGACTGAAAAACATGAGTTTGGTGAATTTTTGTGAACGGTTGAATAAATTTCTAACCAAATTAAAATACACAAGCTATGTTTTATCATTGATTAAATGTAGCATAATTATCTCATCCATACCACGTGGATTGTTACAGCTTTATTCTGGAGCTCACAATAAATTCATCGTGTACTGACGCACTTCCTCACCTGCATTTTCTCTCTCCAGCTGGTCAATCCTGTTCCTGTTGATGAGAAGTTCACTCTCACTGCTGCTCAGTCTGGTCTGCAGGTCTGGAGTTAATGTAATGACAGTGAATCACAGAACAGAGCAGACGTCAAAATATAACTGCAGGTACAACAATCATGTAAAGTGACTTGACTCTCATCTTATCTGCTCACCTCATCATACCGAATTTAAAATTACAGGCAGAAGCCATTATTCATACAGTGAAACAATCACATTTTCTTTAATTGACTCAAATACATTAAATACAATTAAATTGGAATCTAAACAAATACAATAATTACAGGCAATCACAAATCAATGAATTAAATTTAATCAACTTAATGAAAAAAATCTACATTCACTTATTTGACTTAAATGAACTCAATTAAATCAAATGATCTCAAATCTATTATGTGTCTTCTATGATATTGATTCAATGTAAATAATAACATTCAATCATACAATTTTATTATTATTTGAAAGCTAACATTAAATAAAAGATAAAACTTTATAGATATGTGGGGAAATTCTCAACCGACCAATCAGTCTATAAAGTAATTAAAAATAACTCCACCTTTATCAGCTGCAACAGAAGAGTGACGCACATATAAATGCATCAATAATGATGGTCAAATAGTTTAATATATATTATATTGACATGTCCCATTTTTCATAGTGAGTATTAAAATCATTGTATCATATCCTGTTTGTCAGTCACAGACCTGCGTTCTCTTTTTCTAGGTCACTTGTTTTGCTCTCGGTTGCCGTCAGTCTGGTTCCCAAAGATGTCAGTTCTGTGGCTTGGACTGAAAAAAAGAAAAATGTCAGTTTTGTTTGTAAATTATAAAATTAATTCATGAATGATTTATTTTATGTGAGCAAAGTTTTATTCTGGAGCTTCAAATCATTACATCAGTACACTGACACACTTCAGACGAACATGATCATCACTGAACAGGAAAAGTAATCAGTCTGTACCTGAATTCTCTCTCTGCAGCAGCTCCACGTGAACATTGAGCTCCACCACCATGTCTCTCAGTGCCCTCAGCTCCGTCCAGATGTCACAGGTGGTTTGATCTGTGATCTGCTCGGTTCGATTCCTCAGCCGGATCTTTTGGATCTGTCTTCTCGTTGATCTCAGCCACCTCACCGAGGCCTCCAGCCTCCCCCTGAGCCCCTGATCCACACAGGCCGAGCAGCAACAACAGCAAACCAACAACAACCCTCATCATGTTCACAAAGGTACAGTGGTAGAGTGGGTCTGTCTTATATCGTCTCCAAACTTCAGCTGGCTGAGCGAATGGGAAAAACAACAAGTGTTTCTTGTTTGACAGTTTGATTCAAGGCCTCTGATTATTCAATATGGTCTCTGTGCTGGTGAGAAAATACAAGCTGCTACAGGCTGGAGGAACACTTTAACTGTGACACCCTATCATGAAGTCACAACCGTGTCAACACTGTGTTTATTAATACACACACATAGACAAACACTCACAGAGACACACTGATCCTGATGCTGAGGCCTTTTAGTGTGACTGAGGGTTATCTGACTAAACTCAGTGAGTGAGTTCAACTTTTTCTTCACTCTGTCTCACTTGTATCTCATTATCTCTGATGTATCAGGCTTATGAATTAATATAGATACTGTCCTCTGGTTGAACATTGCGATTGTCTTTTACATCCCAATAATGATTTTGTTTTTGTCTCGTACATTATTTAAAGGTGCCATAGGCAAGAATGTGGCCAAAACGGTTACTACACTCAAATTCAGAATACTGCAGTGAGTCGTATCAGCCTCCCCCTCCACCCCCTCCCCTCCAGACTCGAGGTTGCCAGTGCGGTTGCCGTATCCCCGTCAGCAACGTGCAAGGATCGACTATGGCGAGCGACGAATCCTACGTTGTAAGTTCATCGTTTGTTTGCTAAGTAATCATTTATTCATTGCAATTACAGAGAGACCTACTAAACAAACTCTCTAGTCGATACTGAACAACGCGGTGGTTGTGGCATTTGTGGAGCGCTCCCGAAATGACGCTAAGCTAAATAACGCAATAGCCTATTATAATTTCTCGTCTTTTTCCACTTGTTTCAGCCTGATAAAGATGCTAGTTATTCTTTGTCAAGTGAAGCTGATGATGAGGCAGGTGACCAGCTCAGACAGAGGAAGAGACCTGCGCCAGGGAGAGGAGGGAGAGGAGGAGATAATGCAGGGAGGACAGCTGTTCCAGGTAGAGGACAGAGCGGAAGAGGAGGAGGACGAGAGCAGGCAGCTCCTGGTCCAGGGGCTGTAGACCGAATGCCCGTACCAAGACAGTGCTAATGCTGCTAGCATTAGCTGTGCTTCTAACGTTTGTTTCTATGATCGAAATGAATAACGTTTTTACTCGACAGTTCAAAGTATTCGAAATGTCCATCCCCTTCAAGCTATGATGCTAAATTAGTTAGCCAAGCGTAACTTACCTGTCTAGGAGAAGAGTCGCCAATTCGGCATCCGTTCGCAAATTCCTCTCAGCCTTCAAATGTCTCAATCGTTCAAATTCTTCTCCTATACAGACCCTCGCTTTGCCTCTCTTTTTATCTTGTTGTTTTTGCGATTCATAACGAGCCCTTTTGGGTTTCGTTGCCTCGCCATTGCAACTCAGTCGTAACTGGCAACCTCTGGTCGCATAGCAGCCGAGACTCTATTGACTGCACTGATTTGTAGACGGCGGTGGGCGGAGCCACATGCAAAAACATGATTTCAAAACATCAATATGAATTGCGGTCCGCAAAAGATTATTTTTAATGCGAATATTTTGGCTGTGCTGCTGTTGTTGCTGAGTTCAGTATGTTATATGAACATTATTCCCGAGTCTCTGTGACATATTAGAATGATTTTATGGCCAGTTGCTTTAGATTTCTTGCCTATTGTAGGCTACCTTTAAAGCCCAGAGAAAGTTACTATCTGTTCTCTGGAGCCCTCTGGTGGTTCCCTGAATACTTCAACTCAGTTTGGACGATACAAAGATCCTTCAGACTGCTGAACTGTGGTCAGGGGTCAAAGGTCAGGGGTCACATATTGATACATCAACTTTGAGTGACTCAGATTGTGAAGGTTTTGTTTCGATCGCTAATTATACTTTACTTTTAGTAGTTTGGTTATATTTTGTCTACTTTAGAAACATTATTGTTTAGAATTATTGTATTTGTGGTTATTTTTACATAAACTCTCTGAAGTGTTGAACACATTGTGCACTTGCATCACCCAGTCACTACAACTAACTTCCACTGTGTTTATTTTGATGCAGATCTTCAACCAAATACAGTGTTTTCACAATTTATGTTCATATGTACCAACAGTACATTGGAAGTGTTCAGGCCACATGACCTCTCAGGTCTGTTCAGACTCTTTGATGCAGTACAAATCTTTCACCACCAGAGGGCGGTATTACTCTGATATACAGAGAGAGTCAGCTGCAGGAAATCAGACAGACTTTGCAGTAACTTCATGTTGTGTTGAAGTAAAAATGGAGGGTCATGTAATTTATTCTAAATAAGGAGGCCTGAGATGTAAAAGGCCAGAATGAGACTCATGTAGTGAATCTATAAAACTCATCTCAGGCTTCACAGCCAACAGTCAGTGATAACAGACAGAAACACTCGAATGCAACTTTGATTTATTTGAATGTTGTTTTCATGTGACGACACAAAAGTGAAGTCAGATTCAGAATCACATTATTTGATACATGCAGTGAATGTACAGAAAGTTGTCCTGGAGGCAGCAGTGCTGAGATATATCAGCATTTTATAAAGATTCACAGTTCAGCCAATAACAACAAGGTTTGTGACAAATCAGTCACACAGCAGCCTGAACAACATCCTCACAGTGTGAAGAGAAGGGAGCCACTGAAGGTGCTGTAATTATCACTGTTGTCAAAGATGGAATGGCCTGATGGGAGAACCAGGTGAATTTCATCTCCTGCTGTCAGCTCCAACACCAGAGACTTAGTGAAATACTCAGGAATGTAATCGTTGTCGTTCCTCTCCCAATTATGCATAATCCTTTGGTTGTTCTTGTACACTTGTACAGCTGTACGACCAGCATGGAAACCAAACACAGTGAACTGGAGATTGTAGACACCTCTGACTGGTGCTGTGAAGAAACCTACAGAGTGAGAGCAGAAAATGAAAAACAGGAACAACTGATTTATGTAAAATGTTCACATGTGAGCTGCAGTATGTTACCTGTAGATGGATTGTAAGCATTGCCAATGTTGGTGAAGACCTTGCTGAATTTCAGTGTGATGTCTGTGTTGTATGGTCCAAGAGTTCCTGCATCAGTCAGAGCTGTGTAGAAGGCCACCTTTGGTTTCTCTGATGACACGAAGAAGAACATCTGTGTCATTAAACTTAACCTGGACTAAAGAAGTAATGTGTGTGTATGTGTGTGTGTGTGTGTGTGGATGAGTAGATACAACCCTCACCTGTATTTTCTCTCTCCAGCTGGTCAATCCTGGACTTGCTGATGAGAAGTTCACTCTCACTGCTGCTCAGTCTGGTCTGCAGGTCTGGAGTTAATGTAATGACAGTGAATCACAGAACAGACCAACACATTGTATACAGTAACTTTAACTCTCATCCCTTCTGTTGAACCAGCGCTCACAAAGATGTGCAAAACTATTGTAAATGTCCATCACAAGGTTAAATCATAACGTGACTCTTAATGTCCAAACAAGTGCAGACAAATGTGCCTCATTGTCATATTTATTTCCCTTCTTACTCTACAGATGAACGTGTCTCTGAACATGAAAGGGAAAGCATGGGGGAGGAGGGGACAGGAACCAGTAAAGATCCAGTTACAGGTGCACTATTGGATCATGTTGTGGGGCTGTGAAGTAAAGTACGAGTGTTTGGCTAATGACTAATTACCTAAATGCTTTCAATACATTTTTAGATTTTTTATCACAGAGACTGAAACTAAAATTGAATTCAATGAAACACATGTAATCTTAAACAAGTCTGCAATAATATAATAGACAATAACAAACCATGAAACTTTTAAAACCTTCATGTTTGTCAGTCACAGACCTGCGTTCTCTTTTTCTAGGTCACTTGTTTTGCTCTCGGTTGCCGTCAGTCTCGTTCCCAAAGATGTCAGTTCTGTGGCTTGGACTGAAAAACATGAGTTTGATGTATTTTTGTGAACGGTTGAATACATTTCTAAACAATCTTAATATACACAAGCTATGTTTAATCATTGATTAAATGTAGCATAATCATCTCATCCATACCACGTGGATTGTTACAGCTTTATTCTGGAGCTATCAATAAATTCATCGTGTACTGACGCACTTCATCACCTGCATTTTCTCTCTCCAGCTGGTCAATCCTGGACCTGCTGATGAGAAGTTCACTCTCACTGCTGCTCAGTCTGGTCTGCAGGTCTGGAGTTAATGTAATGACAGTGAATCACAGAACAGAGCAGACATCAAAATATCAAACTGTTAACATGTACAACACATCATATACAATATCTTGACTCAAATCTTCTCTGTCCGCCTGAACCAGTGTTAAAACTATCATTTCGTTCATGATCAGACCATATACTGACAAAATAAGTAATTTCCCATGCTGTCCAAAACAACACCTGTGTAGTTAAGGTGTTCTTCAGGCAACATAAACTGTTCTTAATTTGAGGTGAAGGTTGTCAGTGTGATACCTGCGTTCTCTTTTTCTAGGTCACTTGTTTTGCTCTCGGAGGACGTCAGTCTCTTTTCCAAAGATACCAGTTCTGTGGCTTGGACTGAAAAACAGAATAAGTTAGATTTTTGTTTGTGAATAGGTAAATTTGTTTATATTTATTTAATGAGCTCTGTTATATTTTTCATTCAATGATTCTTTCATCTTATCCATGTTGATTTTTGAAGCTTAATTGTTGGAGCTCACAATATGTTTTTAGTACACTGACACACTTCAGTCAAACTCTTCAAGGAAAACATGATCATGATCCCTGAACAGGAAAAGTAATCAGTCTGTACCTGAATTCTCTCTCTGCAGCAGCTCCACGTGAACATTGAGCTCCACCACCATGTCTCTCAGTGCCCTCAGCTCCGTCCAGATGTCAGGGTGGGTTTTCTCTGTGATCTGCTCGGTCGATTCCTCAGCCGGATCTTTTGGATCTGTCTTCTCGTTGATCTCAGCCACCTCACCGAGGCCTCCACCCTCCCCCTGAGCCCCTGATCCACACAGACCGAGCAGCAACAACAGCAAACCAACAACAACCCTCATCGTGTTCACAAAGGTACAGTGGTAGAGTGGGTCTGTCTTATATCGTCTCCAAACTTCAGCTGGCTGAACGAATGGGAAAAACAACAACGGTCCAACATAAACAATCGATGGCACAAGGTCTGAAGTCCATGGCACAAGTGTTTTTAGGGCGTGTAGATAATTACAGTATGAGTAAAGAATGCTGATAATATCAGCTATCCAATAAACAGTTATTGTTTTACTGCACATGTTGTAGGCTGTTTCGTAGTCTTAGTGCAGGCTGCTCTACTTGTTGGGTTAAATGTTTGTCAGATTTTCAAACCAGAAGCATCAGAAGCAACTGCAGGTGATGATGAAGAGCAAAGTATTCATTCTCATTTGTAAGAGCCAGCATGCATTGTGCATGAGGTGCAACCGCTTATCTCCATCGATCATCGGTCAGGACTTGGTGTTAATAAATGTTCATCTACATTGAAACTGTAAAATAAACACGGTTCAAATTCATATAGTCCAGTTGTTTGGAATAAGGCCGCAACCCTCCGGATAAATCCTGAGCTCCATCAGAGCTGTCTCAAAGTTTTATTTAAGAAGCTGAAAGTTTGATTCTGCGTCCTCTGGAGAGTTTCCTCTGTCCTGTCAAGTTTATAACTGCAGTTTTTCCTTTTGCTGTTTAAATGTACCATGATATTTGCTGCCGTGACGTTACTGTGTGCGTGGAAATGTTTAGAATAACTGAAAGCAGCCTCTCTGATCATTAAAGCAGCGTGTACATGTGTTGCCAACCCGCCTATGTAGGTTAATGTTAATATGTGAATGATGCACCCTTTAAAAAGTGGGAAAAATACTGCACCACTGACTTATGAACAGGTTTTTCACTTTTTATCATACTTCCCAGCATGCATTGTTTAAGAGTTCTCCTGAGACCCTCTTTTCATAGTTTGAAGAAAGCATATGTGATGACAACTTGCTGGTCAAAATAGGCAACATTTTGTGATAAATCGTGGTCGTTTACTTGGACAGTAATGAAAAGATTGCTATCCATGATGAAGGTTAGAAATGAATTCAGTACCTCTGCCCTCCTGTTGACCTGGACCTCAGTTTTTTAAGCTGATACAAGTAAGAGGATTTCTCAGTGAAGGTCTCAGATGATTTGATGAGATCTCTGTGGTATGAAAACAAAAGTCGGGTCGTAGAACATTTAAAGTGAATTGTGTCAACACTGTGCAGTTCTCTCTCAGGCTTCACAGCCAACAGTCAGTGATAACAGACAGAAACACTTGAATGCAACTTTGATTTATTTGAATGTTGTTTTCATGTGACGACACAAAAGTGAAGTCAGATTCAGAATCACATTATTTGATACATGCAGTGAATGTACAGAAAGTTGTCCTGGAGGCAGCAGTGCTGAGATATATCAGCATTTTATAAAGATTCACAGTTCAGCCAATAACAACAGGGTTTGTGACAAATCAGTCACACAGCAGCCTGAATAACATCCTCACAGTGTGAAGAGAAGGGAGCCACTGAAGGTGCTGAGAATACCAATGTCGTCATAGATAGTATGGCCTGATGGGAGAACCAGGTGAATTTCATCTCCTGCTGTCAGCTCCAACACCAGAGACCTAGTCAAAAACTTATGACTCTCATCGCTGTTAATCTGCCAATTAGAAATAATCCATTCTTTGTTCTTGTACACATATACACCAATATAACCAGCATAACCAAACAAAGTGAACTGGAGATTGTAGACACCTCTGACTGGTGCTGTGAAGAAACCTACAGAGTGAGAGCAGAAAATTAAAAACAGGAACAAATGATTCATGTAAAATGTTCACATGTGAGCTGCAGTATGTTACCTGTAGATGGATTGTAAGCATTGCCAATGTTGGTGAAGACCTTGCTGTATTTCAGTGTGATGTCTGTGTTGTATGGTCCAAGAGTTCCTGCATCAGTCAGAGCTGTGTAGAAGGCCACCTTTGGTTTCTCTGATGACACGAAGAGCATCTGTATCATTAAACTTAACCTGGACTAAATAAATAATGTGTGTGTGTGTGTGTGTGTGTGTGTGTGTGTGTGTATGAGTAGATACAACCATCACCTGCATTTTCTCTCTCCAGCTGGTCAATCCTGGACTTGCTGATGAGAAGTTCACTCTCACTGCTGCTCAGTCTGGTCTGCAGGTCTGGAGTTAATGTAATGACAGTGAATCACAGAACAGACCAACACATTGTATACAGTAACTTTAACTCTCATCTCTTCTGTTGAACCATCGCTCACAAAGATGTGCAAAACTATTGTAAATGTCCATCACAAGGTTAAATCATAATGTGACTCTTACTGTCCAACAAGCCTTCATGTCTACAATGTCTAAATAATGTTGACAAAAACAATATATGACTGTACAAACTGAATAAGAAGGATCAATCTTCATCAGACATCTGTGTTTTTAAGGTTCATGATTATTTCTAGTGGAAGGTTGTGGAAAAGGATGCCAGAGGGTCGTTAGCTAAAACCCATCAGACTGGCAATGAAGCTGTTGTTAATACTGTGAGGAGTTTTTGACAGACAAGTGCAGACAAATGTGCCACATTGTCATATTTATTTCCCTTCTTACTCTACAGATGAACGTGTCTCTGAACATGAAAGGGAAAGCATGGGGGAGGAGGGGACAGGAACCAGTAAAGATCCAGTTACAGGTGCACTATTGGATCATGTTGTGGGGCTGTGAAGTAAAGTACGAGTGTTGACGGTTTTGCAATATTTCTAAAAACAGGCGATTAAGATCAATTATGTGTCATGTGAATGTTACATTGATTCAACAATGAATTATTTCTTTCTATCCACACAGAGATGTGGAGGAAAACACTGGAAAATTAGTGTAAAAGTTTTAAATATGAGCCTGAAACTTTGTAGTTTCCTGATTATAGTTTCCATCCTCCATATAAATTGTAATCAGTCTGGTCATCTCTTGATGTTTCCAATAGCTCCATCATCAGGTCGACACTTTGGCTAATGACTAATTACCTAAATGCTTTCAATACGTTTTTACCTTTTTTATCAAAGAGACTGGAACTAAAATTGAATTCAATGAAACACATGTAATTCTTAACAAAGTGTACAATAATATCATAGACAATAACAAACCATGAAACTTATAAAACCTTCATGTTTGTCAGTCACAGACCTGCGTTCTCTTTTTCTAGGTCACTTGTTTTGCTCTCGGTTGCCGTCAGTCTAGTTCCCAAAGATGTCAGTTCTGTGGCTTGGACTGAAAAACATGAGTTTGGTGAATTTTTGTGAACGGTTGAATAAATTTCTAACCAAGTTTAAAATACACAAGCTATGTTTTATCATTGATTAAATGTAGCATAATCATCTCATCCATACCATGTGGATTGTTACAGTTTTATTCTGGAGCTCACAATATATTCATCGTGTACTGATGCACTTCCTCACCTGCATTTTCTCTCTCCAGCTGGTCAATCCTGGACTCACTGCTGCTCAGACTGGTCTGCAGGTCTGCAGTTAATGTAATGACAGTGAATCACAGAGTGTTTTTAGTGATGCTGATATTGATGAAGCAAACTGTTTTCAAGGCAGAAGGATTGTATTCAGAGCTCTGGGGTGTCAGGTGTGACTGTGCGGCAATGAAAAACTGGTAACACGGCTCACAGGTCAGGTAGGAGGGCTTAACCTGACTGAGGTCTGGACCGGTCCTGGTAAGGTTGTTGTTGTCAACCCTCACCTGTATTTTCTTTCTCCAGCTGGTCAATCCTGGACTCACTGCTGCTCAGTCTGGTCTGCAGGTCTGGAGTTAATGTAATGACAGTGAATCACAGAACAGAGCAGACGTCAAAATATAACTGCATGTACAACAATCATGTAAAGTGACTTGATTGTCGTCTTATCTGCTCACCTCATCATACAGGATTTAAAATTACAGGCAGAAGCCATTATTCATACAGTGAAACAATCACATTTTCTTTAATTGACTCAAATACATTAAATACAATTAAAATGGAATCTAAACAAATACAATAATTACAGGCAATCACAAATCAATGAATTAAATTTAATCAACTTAATGAAAAAAATCTACATTCACTTATTTGACTTAAATGAACTCAATTAAATCAAATGATCTCAAATCTATTATGTATCTTCTATGATATTGATTCAATGTAAATAATAACATTCAATCATACAATTTTATTTTTATTTGAAAGCTAACATTAAATAAAAGATAAAACTTTATAGATATGTGGGGAAATTCTCAACCGACCAATCAGTCTATAAAGTAATTAAAAATAACTCCACCTTTATCAGCTGCAACAGAAGAGTGACGCACATATAAATGCATCAATAATGATGGTCAAATAGTTTAATATATATTATATTGACATGTCCCATTTTTCATAGTGAGTATTAAAATCATTGTATCATATCATGTTTGTCAGTCACAGACCTGCGTTCTCTTTTTCTAGGTCACTTGTTTTGCTCTCGGTTGCCGTCAGTCTGGTTCCCAAAGATGTCAGTTCTGTGGCTTGGACTGAAAAAAAGAAAAATGTCAGTTTTGTTTGTAAATGATAAAATTAATTCATGAATGATTCATTTTATGTGAACAAAGTTTTATTCTGTAACTTCCAGTCATTACATCAGTGCACTGACACACTTCAGTCGAACATGATCATCACTGAACAGGAAAAGTAATCAGTCTGTACCTGAATTCTCTCTCTGCAGCAGCTCCACATAAACCTTGAGCTCCACCACCATGTCTCTCAGTGCCCTCAGCTCCGTCCAGATGTCAGAGTAGGTTTTCTCTGTGATCTGCTCGGTCGATTCCTCAGCCGGATCTTTTGGAGCTGCCTTCTCGGTGATCTCAGCCACCTCACCGAGGCCTCCACCCTCCCCCTGAGCCCCTGATCCACACAGACCGAGCAGCAACAACAGCAAACCAACAACAACCCTCATCGTGTTCACAAAGGTACAGTGGTAGAGTGGGTCTGTCTTATATAGTCTCCAAACTTCAGCTGGCTGAGCAAATGGGAAAAACAACAAGTGTTTCTTGTTTGACAGTTTGATTCAAGGCCTCTGATTATTCAATATGGTCTCTGTGCTGGTGAGAAAATACAAGCTGCTACAGGCTGAAGGAACACTTTAACTGTGACACCTTATCATGAAGCCACAACTGTGTCAACACTGTTTATTAATTCACACATAGACAAACACTCACAGAGACACACTGATCCTGATGCTGAGGCCTTTTAGTGTGACTGAGGGTTATCTGATTAAACTCAGTGATTAATTTCAACTTTTTCTTCACTCTGTCTCACTTGTATCTCATTATCTCTGATGTATCAGGCCTATAAATTAATATAGATACTGTCCTGTGGTTGAACATTGTGATTGTCATTTATATCCCAATAATGATTTTGTTTTTTCCTCGTACATTATTTAAAGCCCAGAGAAAGTTACTGTCTGCTCTCTGGAGCCCTCTGGTGGTTCACTGAATACTTCAACTCAGTTTGGACGATACAAAGATCCTTCAGACTGCTGAACTGTGGTCAGGGGTCAAAGGTCAGGGGTCAGATATTCATACATTCAACTTTGAGTGACTCAGATTGTGACGGTTTTACTTTGATCGCTAATTATACTTTACTTTTAGTAGTTTGGTTATGTTTTTGTCTACTTTAGAAACATTATTTTTTAGAATTATTGTATTTGTGGCTGTTTTGACAGAAACTCTCTGAAGTGTTGAACACATTGTGCACTTGCATCACCCAGTCACTAGAACTAACTTCCACTGTGTTTATTTTGATGCAGATCTTCAACCAAATACAGTGTTTTCACAATTTATGTTCATATGTACCAACAGTTCATTTGAAGTGTTCAGGCCACATGACCTCTCAGGTCTGTTCAGACTCTTTGATGCAGTACAAATATTTCACCACCAGAGGGCGGAATTACTCTGATGTACAGAGAGAGTCAGCTGCAGGAAATCAGACAGACTTTGTAATAACTTCATGCTGTGTTGAAGTAAAAATGGAGGGTCATCTAATTTATCCTTAATAAAGAGGCCTGAGATGCAAAAGGCCAGAATGAGACTCATGTAGTGAATCAATGAAACCTCTCTCAGGCTTTACAGCCAACAGTCAATGATAATCTTGTGAATATTCTCATTCATCCAGGTCATAGTTACAGAGTCATGACATACCATAGTCATCCTATGGTATCCTATGACGTGACTTCCTTGTTCACTTGCATACCAACAATGGAGGCTTTGGCAACAGTAAGAGAGCGACTTACACAGGACAACTCACTCCAGAACAGAACCAAACTCAAACCAGAACACATTTGCCAACTCCTGGATTTATGTCTAAACACCACATATTTCCAGTTTAATGGCAAATTTTACAGACAGAAACATGGCTGTGCCATGGGCTCACCGGTATCTCCCATTGTGGCAAATTTATATATGGAAACGGTAGAAAGCAAGGCCCTGAATTCCTTTGAGGGAACAACCCCGAGCCACTGGTTCAGATATGTGGATGACACATGGGTCAAAATCAAAACCCAGGAGGTGCAAGCCTTTACTGAACACATTAACTCTGTGGACAGAAACATCAAGTTCACCAGAGAGGATGTTAAGGATAAGAGTCTGCCCTTCTTAGATTGTGATGTCCATATGGAAAAGGACAGGAGCCTCCACATTGGGGTATACAGGAAACCCACGCACACAGACCAATACCTACTTTTTGACTCACACCACCCACTGGAACACAAACTGGGCGTTATCAGAACCCTGCAACACAGAGCTGATAATGTACCCACCAGCTCGCAGGCACAAGGGGAAGAACATCAACACCTGAGGGGTGCCCTCAAAACTTGTGGTTATCCCAACTGGACCTTTGTGAAAACTGCAGCAGGTTCCAGAAAGAACACCAAAGTGGTGGAGGAACAAAAGCAGGACAAACGAAACAACATTGTCATCCCGTATGTGTCTGGGGTATCAGAGAAACTCAGGAGGATTTTTAGCAAACATTGCATTCCTGTGTATTTCAAACCCAGTAACACACTCAGACAGAGACTGGTACATCCCAAAGACCGAACGCCACACACCCACAAAAGCAATTTGGTGTATGCAGTGCAATGTAATGAGGAATGCAAAGATCTTTACATTGGTGAGACAAAACAACCGCTACACAAACGCATGGCCCAACACAGGAGAGCTAACTCCTCAGGCTTAGACTCTGCTGTCTATTTGCACCTCAAGGAAAAAGCTCACTCCTTTGAGGACAATAATGTTCACATCTTGGACAGAGAGGATAGATGGTTTGAAAGAGGAGTAAAAGAAGCCATCTATGCAAAAATTGAAAAACCATCTCTAAACAGAGGAGGGGGTCTGCGACACCACCTATCTCCAATTTACAATGCTGCCCTTTCATGTCTTCCCAGGAGATTCAACAACTTAGCCTCTAAGAATAACGGCTGTGCACAAAGGGCCGCATGTGACTCCAACGACTGTCGTTACAACACAATAGAACACTAACGAAGTCGAAACCAACTTTCCACCATCCCCAACGACCATACTAACGACTGTCGTTTGGCAATAATGGAGCACATACAACCCATAGGCCTCAGTGGCCTTGTGCCCGCCTCCTGAGAGGTTAAATAGCTGGACCTCCACACCGGCTAGTTGGACTAGTCTCAGCCTAGTCAAGGGATCAGGAACTGATGAAGCCTCTCGGATGAGAGGTGAAACGTCTTCAAGACAAAAACCAAATCCAGTTGCTTTCGATTCAATTTCCTTGAGATAGTCAATGATAATGAACAAAATCCAAACACTTGAATGCAACTTTGATTTATTTGAATGTTGTTTTCATGTGATGACACAAAAGTGAAGTCAGATTCAGAATCACATTATTTGATACGTGCAGTGAATGTATAGAAACTTGTCCTGGAGGCAGCAGTGCTGAGATATATCAGCATTTTATAAAGATTCACAGTTCAGCCAATAACAACAGGGTTTGTGACAAATCAGTCACACAGCAGCCTGAACAACATCCTCACAGTGTGAAGAGAAGAGAGCCACTGAAGGTGCTGAAATTATTACCATCATCATAGACAGAATAGCCTGATGGGAGAACCAGGTGAATTTCATCTCCTGCTGTCAGCTCCAACACCAGCGAGTTAGTGAAATACTCAGGAACCCAATCGTCGTTGCTCTTCTCCCAGTTAGCCATAATCTTCTGGTTGTTCTTGTACACTTGTACAGCAGTAAAGCCAACATTGACATCAAACACAGTGAACTGGAGATAGTAGACACCTCTGACTGGTGCTGTGAAGAAACCTATGGAGTGAGAGCAGAAAATGAAAAACAGGAACAACTGATTGATGTAAAATGTTCACATGTGAGCTGCAGTATGTTACCTGTAGATGGATTGTAAGCATTGCCAATGTTGGTGAAGACCTTGCTGAATTTCAGTGTGATGTCTGTGTTGTATGGTCCAAGAGTTCCATCATCAGTCAGAGCTGTGTAGAAGGCCACCTTTGGTTTCTCTGATGACACGAAGAAGAACATCTGTATCATTACACTTAACCTGGACTGAATAAGTAATGTTTGTGTCTGGATGAGTAGATACAACCCTCACCTGCATTTTCTTTCTGCAGCTGGTCAATCCTGGACTCACTGCTGCTCAGTCTGGTCTGCAGGTCTGGAGTTAATGTAATGACAGTGAATCACAGAACAGAGCAGACGTCAAAATACCAAACTGTTAACATGCACAACACATTTACAGTACAGACCCTCATCTTATCTCCAGAATGAATACTTAAAAATGTACCCACAGTCCACCACTTTGGATTGTCATGAATATATGAACACACTTCATGTTCTCCAACGTATGGATCCCACCGTGATGCCCTGACGTCTCTTCTCACGTCACCAAGAGCCTGAAATGTATGCTTTTTAGAAATGATCTCAATAGCTGTTGGATTGATTACCTTAAACTTTGTTACACACACTCATGTTCCCCTCAGGATAAAGTGTAATCAACTGTTGATCTCTTAACTTTTCATCTGGTTCCATAATCTGGTCAAAATGTTGTCAAGTCAAAGAGAGTTTGGTTTGTGAATACTTTTGAACTATAAGTAAGTAAAGTGAGTAAGTAAGTAAAATAAGTAATACTCTGCTCCGATTCCCTCCCGGATGGCTGAGCTTCTCACCCTATTTCTAAAGGAGACCCCAGCCACCCTGCGGAGAAAACCCATTTTGGCCACTTGTATCCGCGATCTCATTCTTTCGGTCATGACCCATTTGTCATGACCATAGGTGAGGGTAGGGAAGAAGATTGACCGGTAGATCGAGAGCTTTGCCTTCTGGCTCAGCTCTGTTTTCGTCACAACCGTGCGGTGAAGAGCATACAACACCGCACCCGCTGCTCCGGCTCTCCAGTTGATCTCCCGTCCATCATCCACTCACTCGTGAACAAAACCCTGAGGTACTTTAATTCCTTCACTTGGGGCAAGGACTCATTCCTCACCCTGAGTAGGCAAGCCACCGGTTTCCTACTGAGAACCATGGCCTCAGATTTAGAGGTGCTGATCCTCATCCCCGCCGCTTCACGCTCAGCTGCGAACCGATCCAGTGAGTGTTGTAGATCTAAAGCCGATGATGCCATCAAGACCACATCATCTGCAAAAAGCAGTGATGTGATCTCCAGGCCACCTACCTGTCACCCCTCCACACCACGACTGTGCCTCAACATCCTGTCCATGTATATCACAAACAGGATTGGGGACAAGGCACGGCCCTGGCGGATGCCCACACCCACCTGGAACCAGTCCGACTTACATCTGAGTACACGCACACAGTTCTCGCTTTGAGAACATAGGGATTGGATGGCCCTGAGAAGGGACCCCCTCACCCCATACTTCCATAGCACCTCCCACATAATATCCCTTGGGACCCGGTCATATGCCTTCTCCAGATCCACAAAACACATGTAGACTGGAAGGGGCCCTCTCCAGGATACCTGCAAGAGGAAAGAGCTGGTCCGTTATTCCACGACCAGGACGGAATCATGCATTGTACCTCTTCAATCTGAGGTTCGACAATCGGCCGGACTCTCCTTTCCAGCACCTTGGAGTAGACTTTCCCAGGCAGGCTGAATAGTGTGAGACCTCTGTAATTGGCACACACCCTCTGGTCCCCCTTCTTAAAGATAGGGACCACCACACCTGTTTGCCACTCCTTCAGCACCGTCCCCGACCCCCACGCAATGTTGAAGAGGCGTGTCAACCAAGACAGCCCCTCAACACCCAGAGCCTTCAGAATTTCTGGAGGTATCTCATTGATCCCCGGGGCTTTGCCACTGTGGAGTTGTTTGACTACCGCAGTGACTTCACCCAGGGAAATCGGCCATGATACCCCATCATCCTCCAGCTCTGTCTCTGCTACAGAGGGTGGCTGAGTGGGATTCAGGAGGTCACCAAAGTACTCCTTCCACCGCCCTATGATCTCCTCAGTTGAAGTCAACAAGGTCCCATCCTTGCTGTACACAGTTTGGATGGTTCCCCTTTCCCCCCTTCTGAGGTGCTGGACAGTTTTCCAGAAGCGCCTCGGCCCCGCCGAAAGTCCTTCTCCATGGCCTCGCCAAACTCCTCCCACACCCGCTGCTTTGCCTCTGCCACAGCTGCGGCTGCTGCCCTTTGGGCCTGTCGGTACCCCAAAACTGCCTCAGGAGTCCCCCGGGACAACATGTCCCTAAAGGACTCCTTCTTCAGTCGGACGTCTTCCCTGACCACCGTTGTCCACCACGGTATCCGAGGGTTGCCGCCCCTTGAGGCACCTAAGACCCTATGGCCACAGGACACAGCTGCAGCTTCAAAAACAGAAGCTTTGAACATTGTCCATTCAGGTTCGATATCCCCAGCAACCACAGGGATGCTAGAGAAGCTCCTTCAGAGGTGGGAGTTGAAAGCTTCACGGACAGGGGCCTCCCTGAGACGTTCCCAGTTTACCCGCACTCCTCGTTTGGGCTTACCAGGTCTGTCCAGGGGTTTCCCCTGCCACCGAACCCAACTCACCACCAGGTGGTTATCAGTTGACAGCTCTGCCCCTCTCTTCACCCGAGTGTCCAAAACACACTGCCTCAGATCAGATGATACGATCACAAAATCGATCATTGACTTTGTCATTTCACCAAGGCTGCTCTGGAACCACGTACACTTATGGGCATCCTTGTGTTCGAACATGGTGTTCATTATAGACAAACTGTGACTAGTAATGGTCTAAAGTCAGCTTGCCAAACGGAAAAAAACACACACGTGTTGAAGTGCTGTGAGTCAACCTCCACTAACTTAGCTAATAGCTAAGCCAGTAGCTATTAGCTACTAGCTAATGTTACACCATTACTGTTCAGCTCCCGGACCGTGGTCGGGAAGCACAGGGGAGATGATTTCCTCCAGGGCAGAAGTTTCTGTTTCCCTTCGGGGTGAACCCCCTTTCACGTGTTCAGCTGGTCGGGAAATAATATCAGGGAGCTTTGCTGTATCTTGAGGAGCCGTCGCCTTTATTCACAGCCAAACTGCAGCCTATATTGTACACTTTATTGCTGTCGCTACTACTGCTACTGCTTTCATTTCTACTTCCCCTCCCATTCATTCACTGTCTGCACGTACGCATGCTCCCTCACTCTCGCTCACCCACTCACACCTCACACACCACCATATTCCTGAAAGGTGCTACGCCACTCTTACAACAATTATCTGTGTGGTATATGTTCAACTGTTCAGAAATAGTTTGTTAAGACACTTTATTGTTCAGAGAAGAGTATGGACATGGCTGTTTTATTTTTTGGTTTGTTTTGTTGTGAACTTGAATGTTATCTTCTATGAAGAAGAATGCAGTTACAAAAGAGAAGTTATTTTGTTTAAGTTCCCAATTGACTGAAGATATAAGTTATTGTTACATTATTTTATTAATAAATATTTTAAATTTGACAGTGTAGTGTGGTACATTGCTAACAAAGGTCAGATATTATATTGCATAGAAGTCTAGTCTAAAATGGCATAGCAACCTGTGCTTAAAAAAAAATACATGTAAAAATCGAGAATCGAATCGAACCGTGACCTTAGAATCGAAAATGTGATCAAATCGAGGATTTGGGGAATCGAGACACTCCTACATCCTATCCATGTTGTTTTTTGAATCTTTATTGTTGGAGCTCACAATACGTTTTTAGTGTACTGACACACTTCAGTCAAACTCTTCAAGGAAAACATGATCATCACTGAACAGGAAAAGTAATCAGTCTGTACCTGAATTCTCTCTCTGCAGCAGCTCCACGTGAACATTGAGCTCCACCACCATGTCTCTCAGTGCCCTCAGCTCCGTCCAGGTGTCAGGGTGGGTTTTCTCTGTGATCTGCTCAGTTGGTTCCTCAGCTGGATCTTTTGGATCTGTCTTCTCATTGATCTCAGCCACCTCACCGAGGCCTCCACCCTCCCCCTGAGCCCCTGATCCACACAGACCGAGCAGCAACAACAGCAAACCAACAACAACCCTCATCGTGTTCACAAAGGTACAGTGGTAGAGTGGGTCTGTCTTATATCGTCTCCAAACTTCAGCTGGCTGAACGAATGGGAAAAACAACAATGGTCCAATTCAAACAATCGATGGCACAAGGTCTGAAGTCCATGGCACAAGTGTTTTTAGGGCGTGTAGAAAATTACAGTATGGGTACAGAATTCTGACCACATCAACTATCCAATAAACAATTATTGTTTTACTGCACATGTTGTAGGCTGTTTCGTAGCCTTAGTGCAGGCTGCTCTACATGTTGGGTTAAATGTTTGTCAGAATTTCGAACCAGAATCAAAAGCAACTGCAGGTGATGATGAAGAGCAAAGTGTTCATTCTCATTTGTAAGAGCCAGCATGCATTGGTTTATCTGGTTTATCTGATTAAATTCAGTGAGTTAGTTCAACTTTTTCTTCACTCTGTCTTACTTGTATTTCATTATCTCTGATGTATCAGGCTTATAAATTAATATTGATATGTCCTTTGGTTGAACATTGTGAGTTTTTTTGTATTTTATGAATATTTGTTAAATCAATGAAGACCAGAGAAAGTTAATATCTGTTCTCTGGCGCCCTCTGGTGGTTCCCTGAATACTTCAACTCAGTTTGGATGATACAAAGATCCTTCAGACTGCTGAACTGTGGTCAGGGGTCAAAGGTCAGGGGTCAGATATTCATACATTCAACTTCAAGTGACTCAGATTGTGAAGGTTGTGAAACTATTTGATGCAGTACAAATCTTGCACCACCAGAGGGCGGTATTACTCTGATATACAGAGAGAGTCAGCTGCAGGAAATCAGACAGACTCTGTAATAACTTCATGTTGTGTTGAAGTAAAAATGGAGGGTCATCTAATTTATCCTTAATAAGGAGGCCTGAGATGCAAAAGGCCAGAATGAGACTCATGTAGTGAATCAATGAAACCTCTCTCAGGCTTTACAGCCAACAGTCAGTGATAATGAACAGAATCCAACCACTTGAATGCAACTTTGATTTATTTGAATGTTGTTTTCATGTGACGACACAAAAGTGAAGTCAGATTCCGAATCACATTATTTGATACATGCAGTGAATGTACAGAAAGTTGTCCTGGAGGCAGCAGTGCTGAGATATATCAGCATTTTATAAAGATTCACAGTTCAGCCAATAACAACAGGGTTTGTGACAAATCAGTCACACAGCAGCCTGAACAACATCCTCACAGTGTGAAGAGAAGGGAGCCACTGAAGGTGCTGTAATTACCACTGTTGTCAAAGATAGAATAGCCTGATGGGAGAACCAGGTGAATTTCATCTCCTGCTGTCAGCTCCAACACCAGAGAGTTAGTGAAAAACTCAGGAACACCACTGTTGTTGTTATACTCCCAATCATACATAATTCTTTGGTTGTTCTTGTACACAAATACACCTATATCACCAGCATGGAAACCAAACACAGTGAACTGGAGATAGTAGACACCTCTGACTGGTGCTGTGAAGAAACCTACAGAGTGAGAGCAGAAATTGAAAAACAGGAACAACTGATTTATGTAAAATGTTCACATGTGAGCTGCAGTATGTTACCTGTAGATGGATTGTAAGCATTGCCAATGTTGGTGAAGACCTTGCTGTATTTCAGTGTGATGTCTGTGTTGTATGGTCCAAGAGTTCCATCATCAGTCAGAGCTGTGTAGAAGGCCACCTTTGGTTTCTCTGATGACACGAAGAAGAACATCTGTATCATTAAACTTAACCTACACTAAATAAGTAATGTGTGTGTCTGGATGAGAAAATACAACCCTCACCTGCATTTTCTCTCTCCAGCTGGTCAATCCTGGACTTGCTGATGAGAAGTTCACTCTCACTGCTGCTCAGTCTGGTCTGCAGGTCTGGAGTTAATGTAATGACAGTGAATCACAGAACAGAGCAGACATCAAAACATCAAACTGTTAACATGCACAACACATTTACAGTACAGACCCTCATCTTATCTCCAGAATGAATACTTAAAAATGTACCCACAGTCCACCACTTTGGATTGTCGTGAATTTATGAACACACTTCATGTTCTCCAAAGGATGGATCCCACCGTGACGCCCTGACGTCTCTTCTCACGTCACCAGGATGCTTAAATTTATGCTTTTTAGAATTTATCTCAATAGCTGTTGGATTGATGACCTTAAACTTTGTTACACACACTCATGTTCCCCTCAAAATAAACTGTAATCAACTGTTGATCTCTTAACTTTTCATCTGGTTCCATCATCTGGTCAAAATGTTGTCAAGTCAAAGAGAGTTTGGTTTGTGATGAAATTCCTAAATATTCTCAACACTTTTGAACAATTTGTAACTTTTTAATCTGAATCTAAAATAATCTTCAGAGATGTGCATAGTACACAGATTAGAATAATATCATAGACAATAACAAACCATGAAACTTATAAAATCTTCATATTTGTCAATCACAGACCTGCGTTCTGTTTTTCTAGGTCACTTGTTTTGATCTCGGTTGCCGTCAGTCTAGTTCCCAAAGATGTCAGTTCTGTGGCTTGGACTGAAAAAAAGAAAAATGTCAGTTTTGTTTGTAAATGGTAAAATGAATTCATGAATGATTTATTTTATGTGAACAAAGTTTTATTCTCAAGCTTCCAGTCATTACATCAGTACACTGACACACTTCAGTCGAACATGATCATCACTGAACAGGAAAAGTAATCAGTCTGTACCTGAATTCTCTCTCTGCAGCAGCTCCACATGAACCTTGAGCTCCACCACCATGTCTCTCAGCGCCCTCAGCTCCGTCCAGATGTCAGGGTGGGTTTTCTCTGTGGTCTGCTTGGTCGATTCCTCAGCCGGATCTTTTGGATCTGTGTTCTCGTTGATCTCAGCCACCTCACCGAGGCCTCCACCCTCCCCCTGAGCCCCTGATCCACACAGACCGAGCAGCAACAACAGCAAACCAACAACAACCCTCATCTTGTTCACAAAGGTACAGTGGTAGAGTGGGTCTGTCTTATATCGTCTCCAAACTTCAGCTGGCTGAGCGAATGGGAAAAACAACAAGTGTTTCTTGTTTGACAGTTTGATTCAAGGCCTCTGATTATTCAATATGGTCTCTGTGCTGGTGAGAAAATACAAGCTGCTACAGGCTGGAGGAACACTTTAACTGTGACACCCTCTCATGTAGTCACAACTGTGTCAACACTGCTCATTCTCTCACAAATTTTCTAAATTAATATGAAAACCATGCTTGGACTGAGCACTGTGATCGTCCTGAGATTGGGTCAGGGGTCAAAATTCAGGGGTCAGATCCTCATATTTGTTTTCAGGCCGAATTGCACGGAATGCCAATTTCTACATGATGTGGTTTTAATACATCAATTTCTTCACATTGTTTTTATACTTTTTCTCACTTTTTCTCATCAGTTTGTTTCCTTCAATATAGTTTCCCACCTAGCCAACTAAAATCTTTTTCAGTTATAAAGACTTGTGCTTTTATTATCTTTAAATAGAAAATCTGAATCTTAAATCTTCATGGTGAGTCATGAAATGCACAATGTTTCATTAATGCAGATATAAATGCACAGTAAACAGAAAAAACACCTTCAGTCATTACACGTTTCTCATATTTATATTAAAAAAATCATTTATATTCATATTTTCATCAGGAAGACTTTAATGCATATTGACAAGATATTGTATATTTGTAGAAAACTGAGTAGGACAACAACAGATGTCAGTTTCACTGCAACATGTCTATGCATGTTACATGAAAACTGAACCATTTAATCATGAACAATTCAAGCTTCACATAAACATCCCTGATTGCAGGTTCACATCTTCAGTTTTGGTTCTACAAGAGATTGACAGTATCACATAACCCTGACACTTTCTTGATGAAGTGTATAGTAAGTTGTGTGAGTAAGTTCTGTCCTCTTGAGTACCTTGTTTTGTGCCTTTAGTGCAATGTGACATGTGCATCCTCTTGCACTGTGCTATAGTTTCTTATAGATGTACACAGCACCAGATATGTAGCCGTGCTCCTGCTCCGACACCGCTCTCTCCCAGTCCTCCACCTGAGAGTCTTCTACACAAGTCCACAGCCCCTCTTCCTCCATCTGCTTCAGCTCACGCTCCAGCGAGGCTTTGTATTCCAGATTGTCACAGTTACTTCTGGTGGTCATGCAAATGTAGCCACCTAGTGTGAGACAGGCAACAGTGCAGTGTCGTCATAAAACTCACCTTTCGTTGAGAGATACTGATGTCCAGTCAAAGATCAGAACTGCAGCTGAGACAGCATCAAACCAAAAAAAAAAAAAAAATCTTCTCACCTGGTTTGGTGGACTTGCACAATTCTCTGACCACATCAACGGGGACCTGACCAACACTCAGCGCTCCGACGATCACAACCACGTCAAACAAACCTGCAGGAGGTGAAGAGAGGCGAGGTGGAGACCATCAGTGAGAAGACTGGCAATTTCAGTAAAGTTATTATATATTCTTTATGCCTATCACTGGGTCAGATTCTGACTTATCCAGGTCAGAAGCCAATATATACCTTTATCTATACCTTATGGTGGGCCAACTTTGATGCCTGGGCCCTACTGACTAATAATAATAATAATAATACTATAGATGAATAATATTTAATGGCCATAATTCTAGAGATCTTTTCATAAGTGGTTTATAAAGTCGATCACAAACAATCATATAGGATTGAAACATGTAATACTGTGATAGAGTAAAATAAAATTACCCCACTCGACAGGTAGCTGCTCCTCTCCCAGCATGCACTGCTTCAGGCCCTGGTACAACCCGCTCTCTCTGGCCACCTCAAGCATAGACTGGCTTCCGTCAATACCCACAAAATGTCCAAATCCATGTCTCTTCATCTGTTCAACAGACGCACATTTAGATGCAAGTCAGCCTGGACAAATCCACTGAACGTGAATCTGGAAGATAACAACTGAGGTTCTAAATCACAGAACCAAGAAAAGAAAAAACCCTCAAATAAAAGTTTTGATCCAAACTAGAAAAATAGACATGCAGAGAACCAAAACACGTCTTTACATTTACCGAGATCACTTTATATTCTAAACTCAAACAAACTAGAGATCGACACAGAAGTCATATTGGTCTCGTCTCGTTTGCTATCTTGTGAGTTCACCTGTTTTGCCACCAGTCCGGTGCCACAGGCCACATCCAACACCACAGCTGCCTCACGATCGCCGCTGAAATGGGTGGAGATGCTGTTTGCTGCCAGACTCGGTGCACGGTAGTCCAGAACAGCCACATCCTACTCAAACAAGTACAGTACAGAGATACAGAGCATCATAATGTTTTATATTTTGAACTGTGTTATTTAGCTTAGTCAGAATCTTAATAGTTATAATATTAATGAGGTCATAATACAAACTCAGAAATATTAATTATTTCAGAGTACTTCAGTTATCTCACCTGATCATAGTTCGTTGCCCAGGTGTTGTAGAAGTTGACCTTTTCTTCTAACGTGGAGTTTTTATGACATGATAAGATAACTGCTTTCACATTTTCAAATGTGTTAGTGTCAGCTGACATTGTAGACAAACCTGTTCAAAAGAAGAGAGAACCAGAGAGGACAATAAAGTCAAGTTATAATAATAAAAGATATCAGTATAGATTGTATGTATAAAAAAAGAACAAAAATGAAATTGAAATGAATTAAAGTTCAGTGTGCCTACTTTTCAACAGTCACTCCACCAGTTTTACATGTTAAAATGTGTTTACGACGTAAACGATGTGGAGTATGACAGCTTATGTGAAAAAACGTAGTATAAAACCTTTTGTAGCTCCAGAGGAAACTGCAAATGAAAAATGGTAAATTCCCTCCAGTGATATCACTCTGTGTCTAAAGTGCATTGTGGGTAATGTAGGCACTTTGTTTAGAAAAGGAACAAGAAGGTGTTGGAATGAGTCGGACAGTGTTATACGATGTGCATTGGTAGACCAGTTGACTGCTTCTACCCACAATGCAACTTAGTCACTAAATCACAGATGGCATGCAGCTTAATCTCCAACCACAAAAGGTTTTATACGACTTTTTTCACATATGCAGTCGCACTCCACGTAACCTGCAAGCACACTTTAGTATGTAAAATTGGTGGGGTCACCCTTTAATTGGTGATCACACCTGAGCACACCGGGTCACCTTAACTTCTGGTTTTGATTGGGTCTTGTGGTGATGATGGCTTACTGTAATTTAACTGTACTGCTTTTCTGACCTCTCCTATGATTATAGAATAAACAGCCTGCTTCTACTGCACTTATTACTATTTACTTATTACACAGCATGCATCGTGGTGACACAGTTACCTTCAGTAGCCTCCAAAATTATGTATTCCTCGTTCTTTCAAGCTATTCCAGAGTCAGATTAAGTGGAACAACATTAAAGCAGCCTGCTTTATGTTGTGCCACACGGACCAGGAAGGACTAGAAGTAGCGTTTAATGGCTCGAAATCCCCTCGTTAAAGTCAAGACTATCAGAAGGAGATGCATCCAGTCCACATTTATCTCATCTTCGCTATGAACAGCTCTTGACTTTTTACCTACCTGTACGTGCTATAACCTCCGTGTGATTTTTTAAAATCCAGCAGACAGACAGATAATCCTCCGCCAGACGTTTAAGACTCGTAAACCCGCTGCTGCACTCACAACCCTGTCTTTAAAATCGCATATTTCCGATAACCCGTGAAGCGGACATTCCAAATTCTTGCACATGCGCAGCGGCGTTCTTCCAGGCTGCTGTTCGTGTTCCCACCTGCAGAGTGACCAGGAGTCAAAACAAAAGTCTTCTGGAAAGTCCTCCTGATATTTAACAGCAAGCTAACCAGCTAAAGCACGTAGCTAGCGACAACTCAGCCTCGGCTGTCTCCCGGTGATATTTAAAACAACCGTGAAAGCTACAGAGTCATTTCGCTCGACACACTTACATTATGGAGATCTCTCAAAAGTTCCGCTCTTTCTACAACTTGTTCTGGTCCGTTTTCGTGGCATAGCTGGGAAGCTAACGCTGTCTAGTAATATCAGTTAGCTTAGCATTGGTCTCCCCCCTCCCCAGCAAAAAGCACCGTTGGACGGCAGAAGTTTATAACTTTTACTCGCTGGTAATGGGCCTCATGTATTATAACTTACCTTTCAGCTGCATGTTCATATTTTTTGTGTGTAAAACATTAAACTCCTGTCGCCTGAAAGCTAATCACCACATCGAATAACAGTCAACTGTATCCTCTCCCAGTTGAAATGCTGTATTACATTAATATGTGCCATTTTAGTTGCTAACTAACTGTTTTATCACTTCCAAAGTACCATGTTTTGTCCCGAAACTCATAAAAAACACTGAAGTTGTGTTTTTATCCACAGGGTTTTTTGTTTTTTTTGACAGCAACATCCTCAACATGTCTATCCTGGGATTAAAGAAGAAACAGCCAAAGACTTTCAAAGTCAAAGTTATCACCATGGATGCTGAAATGGAGTTCAGCTGTGAGGTATGGATTTATTTATTAAACGTTTGAGCCTAAAAGGATGATCGATCCATCATCTGTGTGGATGAGTGGATCAATGCATAACCATTTATTTGTATATATCACATTAAATGAGCCCTTTCAAACATCCTTACACATTTAGTAATATTTGTCTTGCACAAGTCACGGTCTGTGTACTTTTTTAAATGACTTATTTGTCATTTTTGAAGACACCACACTGAGAAAGATGGAGAAAGCAGTTGAGCATGTTTCCTCGTAGATATGACCATTCATTTTTCATTTAAGAGACATACCAAATGAATGATGTCATACAAGTTGCTGGGAAGAGCGTCAGTCAGGTTTTCCCGCATGAAATTCAGTAGACATTTATGTAGTAGATGACGGTGACGGTTCTACCTCAGGTCGCGCACCTACACTATAAAATCCTGAAGAAACGATGTCAGCAAAGCAGTTTTATGTTTTATGTGATGTTTTGTTCTATAAAGAGAGCATGAGTTTTGAGTTTATGTTTGAGTTGCTTAGTAGTTCCTGGAAATGGGAACAGAAGCTGCAGACTCGCACATTTGCTGTCAGCATCTGAACTCACTGTCTTTCATGCGCTGATTTTCTCAGGTGAAGTGGAAAGGCAAAGACCTGTTCGACCTGGTGTGTCGCACTGTTGGTTTGAGGGAGACCTGGTTCTTTGGACTGAGATACACAGTAAAGGACACCTACGCTTGGCTGAAACCAGAGAAAAAGGTGGGTGAAACTATGTGTTCATGTGCTGTTGGAATTGGAAAATTCACGTGAATGCACTCTGACCCCCGAAAGTGTGAGATGCGGATGAAAGTCAACATTGGCGCTTCCTTCGTGCTTGCTTGTCACTCAAATACCGGAAACAGCTGTTGTTTAAATGCTCTGAGAGATAAAATGCAAAACAACTTCTTTTTGGCGTCCATGTTGTGCCACATTCCGATTTGATGCACGTGAACACACAGAAGTCGGAACTTTCCAACAAGTAAAATGAAACCCTCCGAGGAGCAAGTGAATGCTAACCTGACTCTCGCCAGATGAATTTCGTTCCGCCTCGCTCCACTCATCCATCTGGGATCGCTCCATTGGAGGTGTGTTTCAGAAGGCTGGGCCTTATCAAAAATCCTTGCATATGATTGGATAAACCACTTGTCTGTCATCTTTATTGACGTGCTACTTCAACCACTCACATCGAAACCAACCTGTGACGTTGATGAGAGCGACGTTCTTTTAACGAAAAAATATTGGGTAGATTGGACAACACGGATGAAATAGCAGCATCAATGTTGACGCTTGCTTCCTCGATGCGAGCCGCCATTGTTGTCTGAATGAAAACAGTCGCTTCTCCGCTACGTCACATCTATGAAACTCCCGCCCGGCGGTCCTGATTGGCTCGACCATAAAATCTGGTGCCGAAATCCCTCCCAACGGGAGCGATCCCAGATGGATGTGAGTGGAGCTAGGTGGAACGAAATGCATCTGGCGAGAGTCAGGACTGAACCTATAAAGGTCAAACTGGCTAATGAAAAATTAAAAAAAACAACAACAACACATTACTAGAAGAATATGTCAGACAACATTTGGGTGAAACCAAATTACAGAGCTGAAACATTTTTCTTAATCAGGTCATTTGTAGGGCTGCAACTAGTGATTATTTTCATTATCGTTTATTCTGCTGAGCCCAAAGTGACGTCTTCTAATCACTTGTTTTGTCCAAACAACAGTCTAAAAGCCCAACGACACTTCATTTACCTTTGCCGGACAAATCCTTGACTTTTTTACTTGAAAAAGTAAAAATACTTTAAGATTGATAATGGAAAAATGTTTGTAGCTGAAGTGATTATTGTTTTATCTGCTATTAATTAATTTTCAATTAAAAAAATAATCATTTAGTCTATAAAATGTCAGAACGTGGACCAGAGTCCAAGGTGACTTCTTCAGGTTTCTTGTTTTATCCGACATGTTCACTTTGCAGTAATACAAAACAGTAAATCTTCACATTTGAGAGCACAGAATGAGTTTATGTTTTTGCTTGTTAAATGACTTCATACATTAATTGATTATTAAAATTGTTGATGAATTGTAAGTCGACCAGTTAAGCAGTTCATTACCTAACTGATCCTTACATGACACTCTGGCTGAGGGTCTAACAAACACGTTAATGTTCACTTTCTTCTCCTGTTTATTTGTTCACCAAGGTCTTGGACCAGGAGGTTCCCAAGGACTCTCCCATAACATTTCATTTCCTGGCAAAATTCTTCCCAGAAAAAGTAGAAGAGGAGCTTGTCCAAGAAATAACGCAGCACCTCTTCTTCTTACAGGTAACACAGCCGGAAAAATTCCTTCGACTTGATCTTTTTTTTTTTTTTGTGGAAACACTTTTGAAGATTTATTTGCCGGTTTTATTTTAACATCTAAGCAGAATTCACCTCATGTTTCAGTAAACTGAATGAAAAACTTCTACTTTGTTCGGTACATGTTCTCACGTGTCTTCAAACTCATGTGCAGGTGAAAAAACAGATATTAGACGAAGAGATATTCTGTTCCCCTGAAGCATCTGTTCTGTTGGCATCATACGCGGTCCAAGCCAAGGTAAGACATGCATACGTACAGACATACACAAGGTGAATGGTTCCTTACTGTATCTCAACGTTTTGTCCATTAAAGTCCACTTGAAATTCACAGTTAATGCTTTATGCAAATACACTTATGAATAAAAAGTTTTGATTTGTTACGCAAAGAAGCTCTCACAGGCGGACCAAGACATAAAAAAAGATACATTTCACCTTTTTGGATACAGATTTCTGTCCTCGGAAGAGCAGATCTCTTAAGGCCCCCACACACCGGCTCCGAATCCGACCACTCCGTCGGATCCGTTCGGTAGAAAAGTTGCATTGAAACACAGCGCCCCGGCTACACAGTAGCGTATACGTTCTGCGCCTGCGTGAAATGCAATAAGTCTCCTAAACATCGGGTGGCGCTAGTCTTGTGCCAGTCACCCAAAACATAAAAACAGGAAATGACAGAACGGAGTGCGGACCGTAGCTTATCAGAACAAAGCACACACAGTGTTAGCTCAGCATTACTTGCGTGATGTCGTATTACGGTGGTCTCTCTTCCACCAGGGCAGCCAGCTGCTCCTCAAAGTCCTCGGTCCACACAGCCATGGCTTCCAAACATACGCTGGTTTATCCCCAAAATAACGAACGCCGAAGTGTTGTTTGTAACTCTGTGCCGTCTCTGTTTATGTGGTTTGTTCATCATCGTCACTTCCGCCGCCCCTCCCACACGCCGCGCTGATTCGCTGGCACACCGCCAATCAGAATGGTCACTGAACAGCTAGCTAACAACCAATCAGAGTATCCGACGGTGTCCAACTTCAGACGTCCGACTTCGCATGTTCAGTCGGATCAGACGCCGCGGCTCACAGCTGAACACACCGAACAGAGCAGCTCCCGAACTCGTCCGACTCTCTCTGAACGCTTCTGACGTCCGACGTCGGAGCCGATGTGTTGGGGGCCTTAAAATGGCAAAACAAACTATTTTCAGTTAGACTACATATATACAGTGTGCTTTAACGTCTACATTTCTTTCTTTTCCACCTTCTTCTTCGATCTCAATCGCAGTATGGGGACTACGACCCAAACTTTCACAAACCAGGCTTCCTGGCACAAGATGAGCTTTTGCCAAAAAGAGTAAGTTTTCAGTTCTATTTGCATATTTGACTATCCATGAAGTCACTTGTTGTATTTGCGCACACAGCAGTTAGCCAATGTTTTTATGCTTGTGGCTGTAATCCAGGTTTTGATGCAATACCAAATGACAGCTGACATGTGGGAGGAGAAGATCACAGCTTGGTACGCAGAGCACAGAGGCATCGCCAGGTAGGACCGACCCAGGAGGCCTTGTGACATCAAGCACGTTAAGAGAATTAACACCTTTACAAGAGGTGTAGTCCTAGATCCTGTAGTTGAAGAACCATTTGTCTTTAACGGTTTCAGTGCCCCTTCTGTCCCTTTTTTACACGCACATACAGGGATGAGGCTGAGATGGAGTACCTAAAGATTGCTCAGGACCTGGAGATGTATGGTGTCAGCTACTTTGCCATTACTGTGAGTGTAAATGACTGTGCCCTGCTACTCTGTAAATTTATAAACTTGCATGGTATCCTTGAATATCACCGTCATGTTGGTTTGAATTTCTGTTCGACACGTCCCATTGACAGCAAAACAAGAGAGACACAGACCTGTTACTTGGAGTGGATGCTCAGGGCCTTCACATCTACAGCCCCAACAGCAAACTCAACCCGAACAAGTCGTTTCCCTGGAGCGGCATCCGCAACATCTCCTACAGCGAGAAGGAGGTAAATGCAAGCTGTGGACTGTCTTTCGTCAGTCAGGACCTTCTGCATTCTTTTGTCACTTTGGAAGAAGGAGTAAAAAGATCAGATCCAAACATTTGTAAAACCTGCAATAGGATTTAATCTCTAACCAGTTAGCTGTGCTGTAGTAAAGGCAACAAATATGACTGTTGAAACATTGCTAAAATGTCTCGTCAGCAGTGCAGGAAAACTGAAATGTGTAACTTTCCCATGTTTGCAGTTCACAATCAAACCTCTGGACAAGAAGAAAGATGTTTTCAAGTTCTACTCATCTCAACTGCGTGTCAACAAGCTGGTTGGTTTACCTCTCAGTCCGTGTAAATGTCCGACCACAATGAAGTTATGTCAAGTAAGATAGCGCCGGTTTGTGTCGCTTGTGTCTCCAGATCTTGCAGTTGTGCATCGGTAACCACGATCTGTTCATGAGGAGGCGGAAGGTGGACTCCATTGAAGTGCAGCAGATGAAAGCTCAAGCTAAAGAGGAGAAGGCCCGGAAGAAGGTCAGTGCTCTCTCAGCTCCACTGGAGAATAACAGAGCAGACCGGATGTAAACCGTTCATACATGTGCAAACTGAAGTCGTAAATTCATCATGGACTGTTGTTCTTACTGTGATTTTGTTTCTTGGCTTTCATCCAGATGGAGCGTCAAATCCTGGCACGGGAAAAACAGATGAGGGAGGAAGCGGAACGAGCTAAAGAAGAGATGGAACGAAGACTTTTCCAGCTGCAGGATGAGGCGCGACTGGCCAACGAGGCACTGGTGAGAGCTTCATCGTTGGTTTGAGATAATTGTTGAATCTACCAGACTTTTGGGTGACATCCCGTGTGGGCAGCAACCTATAACATTCCTGTTGTTCAGTCGTTAACCCATTCAGGCCGGGAAAGCATTGCCGCATTTCTACCTTTAAAACCGGGGGCGCTGTTGCGTAATTCTACCATTAAAGCCGGGAAAGCGGGTACGTCTTTCTTCGGAAGGCAGCGATTTCGAGGAGTTTCTCGGCTACGAATAATATAAGACAGCCTCGCTGACATAATCACTGAGGAGGGCTTTGACCACGCCGACCCGATCGACCGGGAGTTATGGTTGAGGCATATGTTTGAGGACAACAACGATGATAACGATGACGAGTTTGAAGGGTTTGAAAGTGAGTGGAAGACTGACAACTACCACAGTAATCAGCGTAGTGTTTTCAATCGCACAGCAGGGGTGAAAGTCGATTTGCCTGCAGACGCCACACCGCTGCAGGCATTTGATCAGATTTTTACGGAGGAACTTTGGGCGCATCTTGTTACCGAGACTAATAATCACCGTGACCAGGTTCAACAAACTCCAGCTCACATTGAGTGCTTCGGGAAGCACTATCGCCGGTACATCTAAGGCAGACTGTTAGTCATTACATTCTGGTCTTGTTCTTTTTTTCTAGTTGATTTTTATTTATTTTCTCACTGTTTTTTATTTGAAAATAGCGCTGTTCCTGCACTGACACTTTGACATTGACAATTTGTGTGTTCACTTTATCTAAATAAACTCAATGTCTGAGGAAAGCCACAGGTGTAAGCTCTCAAATACTTTTTGAATTTTGTTTCTATCTGCTACAGAGGCTGAGAAATCAATCATTTAGTAGCTGTTGAATTTCCCGAAAATCTTCAGGTTTTAGGGGTTTTTCTGAAATCGCCCGCAGGTTTTACAGGCATTTTTTCCAGGCGTCTTAGGCCTGAATGGGTTAAAAAGACAGAGACGCTGACAGAAGTTGTCACAAGAAAATGACAAACAGCACGGTGGTAATAAAATTATGTCGTCTTCATTAAAGAGCAGAACAGATTCCTTCGTGCAAAGCCTTAAACTCTTCCACAACTTATTTTATTCTCCAGCTGCGATCTGAGGAGACGGCAGACCTGCTGGCAGAGAAGGCCCAGATTGCTGAGGAGGAGGCCAAGCTGTTGGCCCACAAGGCCGCAGAAGCTGAGCAGGAGAGGCAGAGGTTAGAGGTCACTGCCATGAAGACGAAGGAGGAGAAGAGGCTGATGGAGCAGAAGATGAGGGAGGCAGAGCAGCTGGCTGTCAAGCTGGTGGAGCAGTCAGAGAGGAGGTCTGGAATCATCTTGACTCGTGTCGCATCTGTTTAACTCGTACAGCTTTTCTATGTGCATTGCAGATTTTTGTCCATTTTCAATCCGTATTCTTCAGCCCCATCTAGCACTAGCCCCATTCACACTGGCGTTTGGGTGCGGCTTCAGTGCGCCAATTCTCCGCATCCGTCCCAGTGTGAATCTCTCCGATGCGGCGAGAGGTGAAATTTCGCTCCGGCGCTGATACGTCTCTGGAGGTAGTATCAGGGCCGCATTATTGGCGAACGGAACCAGTGTGAACGGATAAGCCGGCCTCGCGTATCGAGGGCTTGTCGATGGGACGGTCGGTTAACTACACAGGTCCTTCACTCAACTTAATACAGAGACGTTACAGGACCAAACAACAGTAACGTAGCAACTGTAACTGTCTTTGGCAACTTATATGAGGAAATAAATACCGCAGATATACGTGAAGAAGCCTCTGCCCTCCCGTCTGTCTGACCGACACATTTCTGCCCTAAAAACAGCGTCTGTCACCGGCAAAAACTTTAACTCACCAAGTGTTTGTGATGAAAATAAATCACCGCGACGGTCAGTCCTCCCGACCGAGACTTTGCTTCGGTGAACTTTCCCCCGGAAGACAGCCTCCGTCCCCGAGAGTCAGACAGCGTCCAGTTTATTGATGGTGATTATTTAATTATGTAATTTAGCGCGACATCACTTTCCAGGATGTTTGGTGGGTCAGGATCTCAATCACGACACATCATAACAGCATCCATATGATTATAAACTATCCGCGGGTTTAGATTGACAGGAGGACACCGGGGAAACACCTTGAAAACACACATATGTCATCATCATGACGTGTACCGTCACGCCTCTTTAGGAGCCGCAGCGCCGGATTTCTGTGTGAATTCACTTCGGTTCATCTTTAATGTGGAGCTGCTTCGCTCTGTGTGAATTGCTATCGGCGGAGAATTGGCGAACCGCCGCTGCAGAGATAATGCGTCTTCTCCTGTGTGAAAGGGGTTACAGACTCAACTGACATCACTGGAGGTATTTTACCAGATTTGTTCAGGTCCCTCTGGAGTCACCTGACTTCATGATTCCCTTCAAACGGATGTAGTTTTAAATATAACTTTAGCTTTTGACTGAAACATCAGGCCCATGTATCCAGAATAAGAGGAAACCACACACAGTGTTCTGTTTATAATACTCAAAGGTGATAACTGTATATTGAAAACACCATAACTGTCTTCCAACGGCCTCAAACTAACCAAAACTCTGGTTCCAGGTTGAAGGAGGCAGACCACCTGAAACAGGACCTGACCGAGGCAAAGGATGCAGAGCGGAGAGCCAAACAGAAGCTGCTGGAGATCACCAAAACAACATACCCTGTACGGTGGCGATGAGACGGCTGTCCATGTGCTCTTTGCTGTTTCATTTTGTGATCGAATGCATCTTGTTTTTGTTTATTATTGAATATCTGTGAAATATAACGTACAGGTTATTACAGCGCAGTCTTCTAAATAAGACTTGATGATAATGTGCATTAAGTTCAGATTTCAGATCATGCCATTGTGTGTCAACAACTTTACCTTCATGAGTATAACAACCTACTTGAAATCCCATTTCCTGTCTCCCAGCTCATCGCAGCCTACTCTTCTCCACCCGCTCCCCCTGCTCCTCCCGAAGCCCCCGACTTTGCCTACGAATCGGCTTCCACGCGCCTCGACTTCAAGGACTCTGACATGAAGAGGCTGTCGATGGAGATCGAGAGAGAGAGGTGTGTTTTAAATCCCCTGCAGCGATTCTCTACGCAGTTTAGATCCGCTTGTTTACATGTTGTCATGCGTTAATGCAGGCTGGAGTACATGGAGAAGAGCAAACACCTGCAGGACCAGCTGAAGGAGCTGAAAACGGAGATAGAGTCGTTGAAGCTGGAGGAGCAGCAGCAACAGGCTGGCCTCTACAACCTCCGCAGTGAGGCGAGGGGATACGTCCAGGAGCCCGTCTACATACCTCACAGCAACGTACGTACGAGCACGTCACACGACGGTCTTCTCAGTATTGGTATCACTAATATTTTAAGTCTTTTGGATGATTGGTCACCCATTCTTGTCAGATGTATAATAGAAGTGTTTTCGCTGCGTCTGCCGCTCCATAATAAGGGTGTCACGATTTCGATTTTTAATCGGAATCGACCGAAATTAAGTCTCAATCTCGAACTTCGAATTAAAAAAAAGAATCGTCGATGCTGCCTCGCCCCCATGTCACGTCCGGTCGGCTTGTCAGACGGAAAAAAAAAACACGTGTTGAAATGCTGCGAGTCAACTTCCTGTAACTTAGCTACTAGCTAAGCCAGCAGCTGTTAGCTACAGCCAGTCAAATGATAGCATGGTGTTACACCATTCCTGTTCGGCTCCTGGACCGTGGTCGGGAAGCACAGGGGAGATGATTTCCTCCAGGGCCGAAGTTTCTGTTTCCCTTCGGGGTGAACCCCCCTTTCACGTGTTAAGCTGGTCGGGAAATAAGACCAGGGAGCTTTGCTGTATTTTGAGGAGCCGTCGCCTTTATTCACAGCCAAACTGCAGCCTATATTGTACACTTGATTGCTGTCGCTACTACTGCGACTCCTTTCGCTTCTCCATACTCTCTCATTCATTCACTGTCCGCACGTACACACGCTCCCTCACTCTCGCTCGCCCACTTACACCTTACGCACCTCACGCACACACACCTCACGCGCCGCCTTATTCCTGAAAGAGGCTACGCCACTCTTGCAACAATGATCTGTGCGGTATATGTACAATGTATCAACTGTTTGGAAATAGTTTGTTAAGACACAAAATTGTTCAGAGAAGACTATGGACGTGGCTGATTTATTTTTTTGTTTGTTTTGTTGTGAACTTGAATGTCATCTTCTGTGAAGAAGACTGCAAAAGAGAAACTAGATGGCAGATTATTTTGTTTAAATTTCCAATTGACTGAAGATATAAGTAATTGTTACATTATGTTATTAATAAATGTTTTAAATTTGACAATGTAGTGTGGTTCATTGCGAACAAAGGTCAGATATTATATTGCATAAAAAAAAAAACATGTAAAAATCGAGAATCGAATCGAACCGTGACCTTAGAATCGAAAATGTAATCGAATTGAGGATTTGGAGAATCGTGACACCCCTACTCCATAATAATGTGCTCATGTGTAGACGGTAGCCTGCATGGTAACATTTGACTTGCGAATTACCCAAAGTATAACGGAAAATGTTGTGCCAAAACTAGGGATGCACCGATGCTTGTTAACATCAGCCATCGGCAAAAAAGATGACATTCACCGATGGCAGTGGCCGATGTTTATGTTGATTTAAATGTGGCATGAACGCTGTGCTCGGGAGGAACCTTTTCTTTTTCCCTTTTTAGTTGGGGGAAGATATAACTATGTTAAGTTGTCTTAAATGTCAACTAAAATTAAACATTGACATTAAAGGTTGTTTTTGTTTCATAAATTTGTCTAATTGAATTTGTGCTCAGTAAATAATAGTATGATGAAGAGCTGAAAGACTTTTAAAATAGTTCAGTAATGTTTCTGTGGCACCAAAGACGGAATAAATAACAAAAAAGAAAAAACATCGGCATCGGCATCGGCCATCGGCCCAGAATTCGGTGCATCCCTAGCCAAAACTCTTCTTCTCAAATGGAGCTAACAAACTCAAACTCTTGTTTTGTTCTGCAGCGAAACTCTGCGTACATGTCTCAGATGGCCTATTTTGAAGAAGTGTGATCCGAGTCCTGCAGGATGAAGAAGGAGGAGGGCACCAGCTGTTGTGACTCTGCGCTTTTTTCAAAATGTTTGGTTGATTTTTTTTTTTTTTTTACCTGGCTGAAGCTAACAGACAGACGCATACATACACCACGACTGTGTGCTTTTGGAAAAGACTTACTATCCTTTACAGCAAACGGCCACTAGTTTGGCTGCCTGCACAGGCTGTCAAGCTAGATTGTACCACTTGCCACACTACAGCACCTTCCACACGCCTTTTATATGTAATGAACACATTCATATGTGTGACACTGATTCAGGAAATGGTGCTGAAGATGGATGTATGAACGAGTTTTGATGTGCTGATTTTTTTTTTTTTGTGGCTTTAAGGGACATTTATCTGTAAGATGGTCAGATGTAGAATCTCGCCTTAATAACAAGTTACACAATAATGCCCTTAATGACATTTTTGGTCAGGGATTCATTTTAAATTCAGTACCGCCTTTAGACAAAGTTCTTGCGTTAGATTATTGGCAAAATTGTTTTTTTCAGGCTGTGGGGAAATTATGAAAAACAGTAATATCCTTAAGAAATTGTAAATATGGAAGCTTTTGGTCATTTTCTTTCAAACGAGCAAACTTAGCTTTAAAAAAAATAATATATCAAAACAAATTCCCAACTTTCTGATTATTAATTTAACAAGCTCTTATTAAATGTGACTAAAAATACACTCACCACTGGGGCTGGGCATTATGGCCTTACGCTAATATCCTATTTCGTAACACTCGATGTTCAATACCTCAACATTATTGTGACAGTATTGTAGGGGTGACTGTTGTTATCAGAAAATAGTAACACAGTGAGATCTTTGTTAAATAATCATCAGTAATGTGGATTTCATGTCTAAGTGGGTAAAGACGAGTATTAAAACATGTAGAACAAACTGCTGACTTCAGAAAATGATATCACTTTACTGCGATGCAGCTTTTAGACACTTCACGTCGATCTAACGATCCGAAATGTGAGACAATAAATCGTCTAGTCTCAGGATATATTATCGATACGTTGCCCAGCCCTAATTAAAGATCATTCTTGATCGGTGACATATAATGTGAAAAACAACTTGGCGATCTTGCTCCGAAACGTATTAATTGCAACTTAGAAAAAAAAAAAAAGAGTATCAAAATGTCAGATGCAGTGTTCGATCTTTGTTTTGGTCTTTCATTTGTGTTTGCTTGCGGTTTTTTGTAACTTACTTCATGAACTGCCCTCACTGAACACATCACACAGGTGCCTTTTTTTTTTATTTTTATAGTTTCTAGTGCCTCAAAGTGATGGTTGATAGAAACGTAGTATACAGCTACAGGCTTTAGCTCTGTCATTTCAAGTTTTTATATTTTGTACTCTAGACTGTCGATGTGCCTTGAACTTTATTTTGTACTTTCATGATTTGAGTTACTGAGGTTTTTATTTGTCTTCGTGTGTGTGTCAGCGTAAAGGGTAACTTTAAAATTTGGTTCTGATTCGCAGGACGGCAGATTTGCGGCTTTTCCATTTACTTTTTTCGTTCCTCTCATGTTCTTCTCAGGGTTAGTGTTGGAGACAATCACTGCAGGAAGAATCTCATTGTTTTCCCCCCTGAGATGCACAGTATGGAATCCAATAAAGGTGGCTTTTTTTTTTTTTTGAACAGGCTATTTTCATTAAACGTAGGTAAATCCTATAGGTTTTGCTGGCAGTGGGTGCTCACTACAACCTTTAAAAAAGGGAGAGGCTGGATGCCAAATGTACAGCCAGAGATTCTTCATGTTTGTTTATTTGGAACGGCCTATTAGACTCGATTATGGACCTAAAAGTGACAAATGGTTAGATTGTGTTTGGGTTACAAATAAGTGAGGCTGACCTTGTTTTTATGTAAATGTTTTTGTCAAGTGTCCAACTAGAAATGTCCTGTTTTTCATCATTGCTTAAGTGCTTCAGTTTGCATCTTTAACCTTATTTATTTGTGCTCTAATGCCTTGAATAACATCACCGTACACATTTTTCTTGAGTTCTGTCATTGAGGAGGACTTACTTGTAATTTAATGTCTGTTTTGATGATTTTCCTGCCAAATTCAAGTCCTGTGTTAATAACAATTAGGTTTATTTTGAAGTGAAACAAAAGTTTTGTCAGTGATTTGGAACCCCAGATTATTTTTGTGTATATCATTTCAATACAACAGTGATCATACAACGGTGTTTCTGTTTTTTTCTGATGAGTGTGCAGACATTTGGAGTCACAGTTTATCACAGACAACTAGAATTGCACTCAGTGGAGCGCTGACCCCCGTCAAGGCCCAACAGTTTCTCATAGATTGCAGCCACCTAAATATGCCTGATTTCTTTTCATCAAGACCAACGCATTATTCCCTGAAAAGCGCCCTATCTCACAACATTGCAAAGTGAGAAAGGCTGATGTTGTGGTGGAGAGGCTCATGGGAAATATTCACGCTGTATAAGAACAAAGATGTGGATATGTTTTTTTAGTTAATAACTTTTCTCTTTTTACTCACTCACTGAATTTAATCAGATAACCCTCAGTCACACTCACAGCATCAGGATCAGTGTGTCTCTGTGAGTGTTTGTCTATGTGTGTATTAATAAACACAGTGTTGACACAGTTGTGACTTCATGATAGGGTGTCACAGTTAAAGTGTTCCTTCAGCCTGTAGCAGCTTGTATTTTCTCACCAGCACAGAGACCATATTGAATAATCAGAGGCCTTGAATCAAACTATCAAACAAGAAACACTTGTTGTTTTTCCCATTCGTTCAGCCAGCTGAAGTTTGGAGACGATATAAGACAGACCCACTCTACCACTGTACCTTTGTGAACACGATGAGGGTTGTTGTTGGTTTGCTGTTGTTGCTGCTCGGTCTGTGTGGATCAGGGGCTCAGGGGGAGGGTGGAGGCCTCGGTGAGGTGGCTGAGATCAACGAGAAGACAGATCCAAAAGATCCGGCTGAGGAATCGACCGAGCAGATCACAGAGAAAACCTACCCTGACATCTGGACGGAGCTGAGGGCACTGAGAGACATGGTGGTGGAGCTCAATGTTCATGTGGAGCTGCTGCAGAGAGAGAATTCAGGTACAGACTGATTACTTTTCCTGTTCAGTGATGATCATGTTCGACTGAAGTGTGTCAGTGCACTGATGTAATGATTGGAGGCTCGAGAATAAAACTTTGTTCACATAAAATTAATTATTCATGAATTAATTTTATCATTTACAAACAAAACTGACATTTTTCTCTTTTTCAGTCCAAGCCACAGAACTGACATCTTTGGGAACCAGACTGACGGCAACCGAGAGCAAAACAAGTGACCTAGAAAAAGAGAACGCAGGTCTGTGACTGACAAACATTAAGATTTTATAATATTCATGGTTTGTTATTGTCTATGATATTATTCTAATCTGTGTTAACAGTGTACTATGCACATCTTTGAACATTATTTTAGATTCAGTTAAAAAAGTTACAAGTTGTTCAAAAGTGTTGAGAATATTTAGGAATTTCATCACAAACCAAACCCTCTTCGACTTGACAACATTTTGACCAGATGATGGAACCAGATGAAAAGTTAAGAGATCAACAGTTGATTACAGTTTATTTTGAGGGGAACATGAGTGTGTGTAACAAAGTTTAAGGTCATCAATCCAACAGCTATTGAGATCATTTCTAAAAAGCATAAATTTCAGCCCTCTGGTGACGCGAGAAGAGACGTCAGGGCGTCACGGTGGGATCCATCCTTTGGAGAACATGAAGTGTGTTCATAAATTCATGACAATCTAAAGTGGTGGACTGTGGGTACATTTTTAAGTTTTCATTCTGGAGATAAGATGAGGGTCTGTACTGTAAATGTGTTGTGCATGTTAACAGTTTGGTATTTTGACGTCTGCTCTGTTCTGTGATTCACTGTCATTACATTAACTCCAGACCTGCAGACCAGACTGAGCAGCAGTGAGAGTGAACTTCTCATCAGCAAGTCCAGGATTGACCAGCTGGAGAGAGAAAATGCAGGTGAGGAAGTGCGTCAGTACACGATGAATTTATTGTGAGCTCCAGAATAAAGCTGTAACAATCCACATGGTATGGATGAGATAATTATGCTACATTTAATCAATGATAAAACATAGCTTGTGTATTTTAAACTTGGTTAGAAATGTATACAACCATTCACAAAAATAAATCAAACTCATGTTTTTCAGTCCAAGCCACAGAACTGACATCTTTGGGAACTAGACTGACGGCAACCGAGAGCAAAACAAGTGACCTAGAAAAAGAGAACGCAGGTCTGTGACTGACAAACATGAAGGTTTTATAAGTTTCATGGTTTGTTATTGTCTATGATATTATTGCAGAGTTTGTTAAGAATTACATGTGTTTCACTGAATTCAATTTTAGTTCCAGTCTCTTTGATAAAAAATCTAAAAATGTATTGAAAGTATTTAGGTCATTAGTCATTAGCCAAAGTGTCGACCTGATGATGGAGCTATTGGAAACATCAAGAGGTGACCAGACCGATTACAATTTATATGGAGGATGGAAACTATAATCAGGAAACTACAACGTTTGAGGCTCATATTTAAAACTTTTACATTAATTTTCCAGTGTTTTCCTCCACATCTCTGTGTGGATAGAAAGAAATAATTCATTGTTGAATCAATATAACATTCAAATGACACACAATTGGTGTTAATCGCCTGTTTTTAGAAATATTGCAAAACCCTCAACACTCGTACTTTACTTCACAGCCCCACAACATGATCCAATAGTGCACCTGTAACTGGATCTTTACTGGTTCCTGTCCCCTCCTCCCCCATGCTTTCCCTTTCATGTTCAGAGACACGTTCATCTGTACAGTAAGAAGGAAAATAAATATGACAGTGTGGCACATTTGTCTGCACTTTTCTGTCAAAAACTCCTCACAGTATTAACAACAGCTTCATTGCCAGTCTGATGGGTTTTAGCTAACGACCCTCTGACGTCCTTTTCCACAACCTTCCGCTATAAATAATCAAGAAGTTAAAGTTCCCTAAACTAAACCAAACCTTCTTATTCAGTTTATTCAGTCATATATTGATTACATTATTTAGACATTGTAGACATAGAGGCTTGTTTGGACAGTAAGAGTCACATTATGATTTAACCTTGTGATGGACATTTACAATAGTTTTGCACATCTTTGTGAGCGCTGGTTCAACAGAAGGGATGAGAGTTAAAGTTACTGTATACAATGTGTTGGTCTGTTCTGTGATTCACTGTCATTACATTAACTCCAGACCTGCAGACCAGGATTGACCAGCTGGAGAGAGAAAATGCAGGTGATGGTTGTATCTACTAATACACACACACACACACACACACACACACACACACACACACACACACACACACACACACACACACACACCTTATTAAGTCCAGGTTAATTTTAATGATACAGATGTTCTTCTTCGTGTCATCAGAGAAACCAAAGGTGGCCTTCTACACAGCTCTGACTGATGCAGGACAACTTGGACCATACAACACAGACATCACACTGAAGTACAGCAAGGTCTTCACCAACATTGGCAATGCTTACAATCCATCTACAGGTAACATACTGCAGCTCACATGTGAACATTTTACATAAATCAGTTGTTCCTTTTATTCATTTTCTGCTCTCACTCTGTAGGTTTCTTCACAGCACCAGTCAGAGGTGTCTACTATCTCCAGTTCACTGTGTTTAGTTACAATGCTGGTAGTATAGGTGTGTCTGTCTACAAGAACAACCAAAAGATGATGTATAATTGGGACAGTAACAACGAATGGAGTCCTGAGTCTTTCTCTAACTCTCTGGTGTTGGAGCTGACAGCAGGAGATGTAATTCACCTGGTTCTCCCATCAGGCCATTCTATCTTTGACACCAGTAATAATTACAGCACCTTCAGTGGCTCCCTTCTCTTCACACTGTGAGGATGTTGTTCAGGCTGCTGTGTGACTGATTTGTCACAAACCCTGTTGTTATTGGCTGAACTGTGAATCTTTATAAAATGCTGATATATCTCAGCACTGCTGCCTCCAGGACAACTTTCTGTACATTCACTGCATGTATCAAATAATGTGATTCTGAATCTGACTTCACTTTTGTGTCGTCACATGAAAACAACATTCAAATAAATCAAAGTTGCATTCAAGTGTTTCTGTTAGCTATCATTGACTGTTGGTTGTGAAGCCTGAGATGAGTTTTATAGATTCACTACATGAGTCTCATTCTGACCTTTTGCATCTCAGGCCTCTTTATTAAGGATAAATTAGATGACCCTCCATTTTTACATCAACACAACATGAAGTTACTGCAAAGTCTGTCTAATTCCCTGCAGCTGACTCTCTGTATATCAGAGTAATACCGCCCTCTGGTGGTGAAAGATTTGTTCTGCATCAAAGAGTCTGAACAGACCTGAGAGGTCATGTGGCCTGAACACTTCCAATGAACTGTTGGTACATATGAACATAAATTGTGAAAACACTGTATATGGTTGAAGATCTGCATCAAAATAAACACAGTGGAAGTAAGTTCTAGTGACTGGGTGATGCAAGTGCACAATGTGTTCAACACTTCAGAGAGATTATGTCAAAACAACCACAAATACAATAATTCTAAATAATAATGTTTCTAAAGTAGACAAAACATAACCAAACTACTCAAAGTAAAGTATGATTAGTGATCGAAACAAAACCTTCACAATCTGAGTCACTCAAAGTTGAATGTATGAATATGTGACCCCTGACCTTTGACCCCTGACCACAGTTCAGCAGTCTGAAGGATCTTTGTATCGTCCAAACTGAGTTGAAGTATTCAGGGAACCACCAGAGGGCTCCAGAGAACAGATAGTAACTTTCTCTGGGCTTTAAATAATGTACGAGGAAAAGACAAAATCATTATTGGGATGTAAAAGACAATCACAATGTTCAACCAGAGGACAGTATCTATATTAATTTATGAGCCTGATACATCAGAGATAATGAGATACAAGTGAGACAGAGTGAAGAAAAAGTTGAACTCACTGAGTTTAATCAGATAACCCTCAGTCACACTAAAAGGCCTCAGCATCAGGATCAGTGTGTCTCTGTGAGTGTTTGTCTATGTGTGTATTAATAAACACAGTGTTGACACAGTTGTGACTTCATGATAGGGTGTCACAGTTAAAGTGTTCCTTCAGCCTGTAGCAGCTTGTATTTTCTCACCAGCACAGAGACCATATTGAATAATCAGAGGCCTTGAATTAAATTGTCAAACAAGAAACACTTTTTTTCCCCATTTGTTCAGCCAGCTGAAGTTTGGAGACTATATAAGACAGACCCACTCTACCACTGTACCTTTGTGAACAAGATGAGGGTTGTTGTTGGTTTGCTGTTGTTGCTGCTCAGTCTGTGTGGATCAGGGGCTCAGGGGGAGGGTGGAGGCCTCGGTGAGGTGGCTGAGATCAACGAGAACACAGATCCAAAAGATCCGGCTGAGGAATCGACCGAGCAGATCACAGAGCAAACCTACTCTGACATCTGGATGGAGCTGAGGGCGCTGAGAGACATGGTGGTGGAGCTCAATGTTCACGTGGAGCTGCTGCAGAGAGAGAATTCAGGTACAGACTGATTACTTTTCCTGTTCAGTGATGACTTTTTTCACATAAAATGAATCATTCATGAATTAATTTTATCATTTACAAACAAAACTGACATTTTTCTCTTTTTCAGTCCAAGCCACAGAACTGACATCTTTGGGAACCAGACTGACGGCAACCGAGAGCAAAACAAGTGACCTAGAAAAAGAGAACGCAGGTCTGTGACTGACAAACATGAAGGTTTCATAAGTTTTATGGTTTGTTATCGTCTATGATATTATTGCAGACTTATTTAAGAATTACATGTGTTACGTGCAGCAGCCTGTGTTCTCTCTCTCTCCCTCCTCCCTCTGCCTGCTGCGCACCGCAGTGCAATCGGCGCTCAGGTAGTGAGAGGGGAGGGTGATAAGAAGGACAGGGAGAGTGAAGCCAGGGCGCAGCACATGGCATACAGACACCAGCACAGATGGTGAGGAGGTTTTTCCTTTCCAACTTTCTTTTGTTTTTTTTTCCCCAGCAGGTTTTTTCCCTCCATGTTCATTTAGGAACTGGAGTTTTATTGTGTTAGTTTGGGCTGGAGATCACCGGTAGTTACTCTATTCATCCTTTTGTTTATTCCAGGTTTAATTCCCTTTTTCAGGTAGTTTAGGGGGAGACACTGGGAGCGACGGCCCACTGCGTGGTTGGTCCAGTGTCTTCCCTCCATTTGTTCTTTTTAGCCGGGGTCAGTGGAAGTTAGTTGTAGTGACTGGGTGATGCAAGTGCACAATGTGTTCAACACTTCAGAGAGTTTATGTCAAAACAACCACATATTGTCACGGTGCTGCCGTGGCAGCCTGTTTGTGTGTTTTCTTCCCCCCTCCTTTCTCCCTCACCTGCTCCTTCTCTCTGTGTGTGTCTGTGGGCGTGGCAGCAGCAGAGGGGCACACCTGTGAGGATCAACTCATCACCCACTGGCTATATCTGTCTGGTCTCTCCACCACTTTGGTGCTAGATCGTTGCGTCCCATATGGTGACCTGAGGGCTTTTACCTTGTGTACTGCCATGCTCTGGGTATTCAGTGTTTCCTGTGTTTTTGCCTTTTGTCATGACTGTCTCTTTGTCCGTTCCTGCAATGATCTCAAGCGCCTTGCAGTTTTGCATCCTGCTCACCTACTCATCCGAGTTCCTCCGTGCTGGTCTTCTCCGCCTGCCTGCAACCCCTGTCATCTCGTCCACTCCACCCTCCAGCACCGTTTGTGAATTAAATCTTCACTGCACTACTTCCTGTCTCCGTTGTCTGCATTTGGGTCCTCAAATATTACCTCACCATAACACATATACAATAATTCTAACCAAGTGTTGGTCTGTAGTCTCAATAAAAAGTAAATTCTCATTGTTTTCAAAGTGTATCAAAGTAGACAAAAATGTAACTAAACTACTAAAAGTAAAGTATAATTAGCAATCGAACTGAAACATTCACAATCTGAGTCACTCAAAGTTGAATGTATGAATATCTGACCCCTGACCACAGTTCAGCAGTCTGAAGGATCTTTATTGTCCAAACTGAGTTGAAGTATTCAGGGAACCACCAGAGGGCTCCAGAGAACAGATAGTAACTCTCTCTGGGCTTTAAATAATGTACAAGACAAAAACAAAATCATTGTTGGGATGTAAAAGACAATCACAATGTTCAACCAGAGGACAGTATCTATATTAATTTATAAGCCTGATACATCAGAGATAATGAGATACAAGTGAGACAGAGTGAAGAAAAGTTGAACTCGCTCACTAAATTTAATCAGATAACCCTCAGTCACACTAAAAGGCCTCAGCATCAGGATCAGTGTGTCTCTGTGAGAGTTTGTCTATGTGCGTATTAATAAACACAGTGTTGACACAGTTGTGACTTCATGATAGGGTGTCACAGTTAAAGTGTTCCTCCAGCCTGTAGCAGCTTGTAGTTTCTCACCAGCACAGAGACCATATTGAATAATCAGAGGCCTTGAATCAAACTGTCAAACAAGAAACACTTGTTGTTTTTCCCATTCGCTCAGCCAGCTTAAGTTTGGAGACGATATAAGACAGACCCACTCTACCACTGTACCTTAGTGAACACGATGAGGGTTGTTGTTGGTTTGCTGTTGTTGCTGCTCGGTCTGTGTGGATCAGGGGCTCAGGGGGAGGGTGGAGGCCTCGGTGAGGTGGCTGAGATCAACGAGAACACAGCTCCAAAAGATCCGGCTGAGGAATCGAACCGAGCAGACCACAGAGAAAACCTACTCTGACATCTGGACGGAGCTGAGGGCGCTGAGAGACATGGTGGTGGAGCTCAAGGTTTATGTGGAGCTGCTGCAGAGAGAGAATTCAGGTACAGACTGATTACTTTTCCTGTTCAGTGATGATCATGTTCGACTGAAGTGTGTCAGTGCACTGATGTAATGATTTGAAGCTACAGAATAAAACTTTGTTCACATAAAATGAATCATTCATGAATTAATTTTATCATTTACAAACAAAACTGACATTTTTCTTTTTTTCAGTCCAAGCCACAGAACTGACATCTTTGGGAACCAGACTGACGGCAACCGAGAGCAAAACAAGTGACCTAGAAAAAGAGAACGCAGGTCTGTGACTGACAAACATGATATGATACAATTATTTTAATACTCACTATGAAGAATGGCACATGTCAATATAATGTATATCAAACTATTCGATCATCATTATTGATGCATTTATATGTGCGTCACTCTCTTCTGTTGCAGCTGATAAAGGTGGAGTTATTTTTAATTACTTTATAGACTGATTGGTCGGTTGACAATTCCTCCACATATCTATAAAGTTTTATCTTTTATTTAATGTTAGTTTTTAAACAATAATACAATTGTATGATTGAATGTTATTATTTACATTGAATCAATATCATAGAAGAAACATAATAGATTTGCGATCATTTGATTTAATTGAGTTCATTTAAGTGAAATAAGTGAACGTAGATTTTTTTCATTAAGTTGATTAAATTTAATTAATTGATTTGTGATTACTTGTAATCAATTGTATTTGTTTTGATTCCATTTAAATTGTATTTAATATATTTGAGTCAATTAAAAAAAATGTGACTGTTTCACTGTATGAATAATGGCTTCTGCCTGTAATTTTAAATTCGGTATGATGAGGTGAGCAGATAAGACGAGAGTCAAGTCACTTTACATGATTGTTGTACCTGCAGTTATATTTTGATGTCTGCTCTGTTCTGTGATTCACTGTCATTACATTAACTCCAGACCTGCAGACCAGACTGAGCAGCAGTGAGAGTGAACTTCTCATCAGCAAGTCCAGGATTGACCAGCTGGAGAAAGAAAATACAGGTGAGGGTTGACAACAACAACCTTACCAGGACCGGTCCAGACCTCAGTCAGGTTAAGCCCTCCTACCTGACCTGTGAGCCGTGTTCCCAGTTTTTCATTGCGGCACAGTCACACCTGACACCCCAGAGCTCCGAATACAATCCTTCTTCCTTGAAACCAGTTTGCTTCATCAGTATCAGCATCACTAAAAACACTCTGTGATTCACTGTCATTACATTAACTGCAGACCTGCAGACCAGTCTGAGCAGCAGTGAGTCCAGGATTGACCAGCTGGAGAGAGAAAATGCAGGTGAGGAAGTGCGTCAGTACACGATGAATTTATTGTGAGCTCCAGAATAAAACTGTAACAATCCACATGGTATGGATGAGATAATTACGCTACATTTAATCAATGATAAAACATAGCTTGTGTATTTTAAACTTGTTTAGAAATGTATTCAACCGTTCACAAAAATAAATCAAACTCATGTTTTTCAGTCCAAGCCACAGAACTGACATCTTTGGGAACTAGACTGACGGCAACCGAGAGCAAAACAAGTGACCTAGAAAAAGAGAACGCAGGTCTGTGACTGACAAACATGAAGGTTTAATAAGTTTCATGGTTTGTTATTGTCTATGATATTATTGTACCTTTGTTAAGAATGACATGTGTTTCATCGAATTCAATTTTAGTTCCAGTCTCTTTGATAAAAAATCTAAAAATGTATTGAAAGTATTTAGGTAATTAGTCATTAGCCAAAGTGTCGACCTGATGATGGAGCTATTGGAAACATCAAGAGATGACCAGACCGATTACAATTTATATGGAGGATGGAAACTATAATCAGGAAACTACAACGTTTGAGGCTCATATTTAAAACTTTTACATTAATTTTCCAGTGTTTTCCTCCACATCTCTGTGTGGATAGAAATAAAGAATTCATTGTTGAATCAATGTAACATTCAAATGACACACAATTGGTCTTAATCGCCTGTTTTTAGAAATATTGCAAAACTCTCAACACTCGTACTTTACTTCACAGCCCCACAACATGATCCAATAGTGCACCTGTAACTGGATCTTTACTGGTTCCTGTCCCCTCCTCCCCCATGCTTTCCCTTTCATGTTCAGAGACACGTTCATCTGTAGAGTAAGAAGGCAAATAAATATGACAATGTGGCACATTTGTCTGCACTTGTTTGGACATTAAGAGTCACATTATGATTTAACCTTGTGATGGACATATACAGTAGTTTTGCACATCTTTGTGAGCGCTGGTTCAACAGAAGAGATGAGAGTTAAAGTTACTGTATACAATGTGTTGGTCTGTTCTGTGATTCACTGTCATTACATTAACTCCAGACCTGCAGACCAGACTGAGCAGCAGTGAGTCCAGGATTGACCAGCTGGAGAGAGAAAATGCAGGTGAGGGTTGTATCTACTCATCCAGACACACACACACACACACACACACACACACACACACACACACACACACACACACACACACATTACTTCTTTAGTCCAGGTTAAGTTTAATGATACAGATGTTCTTTTTCGTGTCATCAGAGAAAGCAAAGGTGGCCTTCTACACAGCTCTGACTAATGCAGGACGAGTTGGACCATACAACACAGACATCACACTGAAATACAGCAAGGTCTTCACCAACATTGGCAATGCTTACAGTCCATCTACAGGTAACATACTGCAGCTCACATGTGAATATTTTACATAAATCAATTGTTCCTTTTATTCATTTTCTGCTCTCACTCTGTAGGTTTCTTCACAGCACCAGTCAGAGGTGTCTACTATCTCCAGTTCACTGTGTTTGGTGTCAAGGCTGGTCATGTAGGTGTATATGTGTTCAAGAACAACCAACAGATTATGTATAATTATGAGCATAACAACAACGATGAGTATTCTGCGTATGTCACTAACTCTCTGGTGTTGGAGCTGACAGCAGGAGAAGAAATTCACCTGGTTCTCCCATCAGGCCAGTCTATCTTTGACAACAGTGATAATTACAGCACCTTCAGTGGCTCCCTTCTCTTCACACTGTGAGGATGTTGTTCAGGCTGCTGTGTGACTGATTTGTCACAAACCCTGTTGTTATTGGCTGAACTGTGAATCTTTATAAAATGCTGATATATCTCAGCACTGCTGCCTCCAGGACAACTTTCTGTACATTCACTGCACGTATCAAATAATGTGATTCTGAATCTGACTTCACTTTTGTGCCGTCACATGAAAACAACATTCAAATAAATCAAAGTTGCATTCAAGTGTTTCTGTCTGTTATCATTGACTGCTGGCTGTAAAGCCTGAGAGAGGTTTCATTGATTCACTACATGAGTCTCATTCTGGCCTTTTGCATCTCAGGCCTCTTTATTAAGGATAAATTACATGACCCTCCATTTTTACTTCAACACAACATGAAGTTACTGCAAAGTCTGTCTAATTCCCTGCAGCTGACTCTCTCTCTATATCAGAGTAGTACCGCCCTCTGGTGGTGAAAGATTTGTACTGCATCAAAGAGTCTGAACAGACCTGAGAGGTCATGTGGCCTGAACACTTCCAATAAACTGTTGGTACGTATGAACTTAAATTGTGGAAACACTGTATTTGGTTGAAGATCTGCATCAAAATAAACACAATGGAAGTTAGTTCTAGTGACTGTGTGATGCAAGTGCACAATGTGTTCAACACTTCAGAGAGTTTATGTCAAAACAACCAAATATACAAGAATTCTAACCAAGTGTTGGTCTGTAGTGTCAACAAAAAGTTAATTCTCATCGTTTACTGTCAAAATTACATAATAATGTATCTAAAGTAGACAAAAACATAACCAAACTCCTAAAAGTAAAGTATAATTAGCAATCGAATTAAAACATTCACAATCTGAGTCACTCAAAGTTGAATGTATGAATATCTGACCCCTGACCTTTGACCCCTGACCACAGTTCAGCAGTCTGAAGGACCTTTGTATCGTCCAAACTGAGTTGAAGTATTCAGGGAACCACCAGAGGGCTCCAGAGAACAGATAGTAACTTTCTCTGGGCTTTAAATAATGTACAAGACAAAAACAAAATCATTATTGGGATGTAAAAGACAATCACAATGTTCAACCAGAGGACATTATCTATATTAATTTATAAGCCTGATACATCATAGATAATGAGATACAAGTGAGACAGAGTGAAGAAAAAGTTGAACTCGCTCACTGAATTTAATCAGATAACCCTCAGTCACACTAAAAGGCCTCAGCATCAGGATCAGTGTGTCTCTGTGAGTGTTTGTCTATGTGTGTGTATTAATAAGAGAAATCCTCTTACTGGTATCAGCTTAAAAAGTTGAGGTCCAGGTCAACAGGAGGGCCGACGTACTGAATTCAGTTCTAACCTTCATAATTGATAACAATCTTTTCATTACTGTCCAAGTACACAACCACGATTTATCACAAAATGCTGCCTATTTCTGGAACACAGCAAGTTGTCATCATATTATGCTTTTTTCAAAGAATGAAAAGAGGGTCTCAGGAGAACTCAAATAATGCATGCTGGGAAGTATGATACAATGCTAATAATGTGTCTTTAATAAGCTGATTGAACTCTGAGCTGTATATTCATCATTTCATCATTTCAAGTCAAAAAGTGTTGAAGCCAGAAGAACTTGTATTTATAAGTAAGTTCTGCAAATGTTTGTACGTAGATGAACATTTATTAACACTAATTCCTGACCGATGATCAATGGAGTTAAGCGGTTGCGCCTCATGCACAATGCACGCTGGCTCTTACAAATGAGAATGAACACTTTGCTCTTCATCATCACCTGCAGTTGCTTCTGATTCTGGTTTGAAATTCTAACGAACATTTAACCCAACAAGTAGAGCAGCCTGCACTAAGGCTACGAAACAGCCTACAACATGTGCAGTAAAACAATAATTTTTATTGGATAGTTGATGTTATCAGCATTCTGTACCCATACTGTAATTATCTACACGCCCTAAAAACACTTGGGCCATGGACTTCAGACCTTGTGCCATCAATTGTTTATGTTGGACCGTTGTTGTTTTTCCCATTCGCTCAGCCAGCTGAAGTTTGGAGACGATATAAGACAGACCCACTCTACCACTGTACCTTTGTGAACAAGATGAGGGTTGTTGTTGGTTTGCTGTTGTTGCTGCTCGGTCTGTGTGGATCAGGGGCTCAGGGGGAGGATGGAGGCCTCGGTGAGGTGGCTGAGATCAATGAGAAGACAGATCCAAAAGATGCAGCTGAGGAATCGACCGAGCAGATCACAGATCAAACCACCAGTGACATCTGGACGGAGCTGAGGGCGCTGAGAGACATGGTGGTGGAGCTCAATGTTCACGTGGAGCTGCTGCAGAGAGAGAATTCAGGTACAGACTGATTACTTTTCCTGTTCAGTGATGATCATGTTCGACTGAAGTGTGTCAGAGCACTGATGTAATGATTGGAAGCTCCAGAATAAAACTTTGTTCACATAAAATTAATCATTCATGAATTAATTTTATCATTTACAAACAAAACTGACATTTTTCTTTTTTCAGTCCAAGCCACAGAACTGACATCTTTGGGAACTAGACTGACGGCAACCGAGAGCAAAACAAGTGACCTAGAAAAAGAGAACGCAGGTCTGTGATTGACAAACAGGATATGATACAATGATTTTAATACTCACTATGAAGAATGGCACATGTCAATATAATGTATATTAAACTATTCGATCATCATTATTGATGCATTTATATGTGCGTCACTCTTCTGTTGCAGCTGATAAAGGTGGAGTTATTTTTAATTACTTTATAGATTGCTTGGTCGGTTGAGAATTTCCCCACATATCTATAAAGTTTTACCTTTTTTAATGTTAGTTTTTAATCATAACAAAATTGTAAGATTATATGTTATTATTTACATTTAATCAATATCATAGAAGACAAGTAATAGATTTGAGATAATTTGATTTAATTGAGTTTATTTGAGTCAATTAAGTACATAGATTTTTTTATTAAGTTGATTCAGTTTAAATCATTTGATTTAATGTAAGTCATTGATTTGTGATTACTTGTAATTATTTGTATTTGTTTCAATTCCATTTTAATTGTATTTAATCTATTTGAGCAGATCGTGCAGGACAGGAAGTTGTGCGCAGTAACAAAATAAAACATCAGGTTAATTTTCAAAAATAATAATAATAAATAATTTTCTGTGATAACTTGCCCATTTTGAGTTGCTTGCCCTTACTTCATGATTCACCATAATGGTCCTTCAAAAAGCCTCAGAATGCCCCATTTTTACCTCAAATTTTCAAAAACTCTGTGCCACCAAGGTGTTCTAGCTAATATTTTGAGATTTCTTAAAAGAGCAGATACTATAAAAGGAAGAGACCATGCCAGAACTGTACAAGTTTTAAAAGTCTGATGTTTAAAGCATGATAATTGAAGTATTGTGTAAGATTATCATAGAAATGTGTTCAAAAGTTGGCTTTCCTTAACAAAAGTGAACAGATTAGCCACGCTCATCAACATAATAGTGTTCACAACACAGCCTAGGGCTTGGGTGTCTATTTTCAATAGGGAGGGAGACCTGCGCCATCTTAAAATGGACTATTTGCAAATCATTTAGGACGAGGGTGATGTTCTCTGATAAGAAACAAAACAAAAAAAACCTATTCAAAAGTCAGGATAATGGAATTTAAAAAATTTCCGGGGGAGCATGCCCCCGAACCCGCCCAGAAATTCTGACTCATGACCTCAGTATTTTTTGGGCCCTGTGTACAGCCCTGCATGCAGTGATATTTTGATGTCTGCTCTGTTCTGTGATTCACTGTCATTACATTAATTCCAGACCTGCAGACAAGACTGAGCAGCAGTGAGTCCAGGATTGACCAGCTGGAGAGAGAAAGTGCAGGTGAGGGTTGTATCTACACACACACACACACACACACACACACACACACACACACACACACACACACACACACACACACACACACACACACACACACACACACACACACACACACACTACACTACCTTATTCAGTCCAGGTTAAGTTTGATGATACAGATGTTCTTCTTCATGTCATCAGAAAAACCAAAGGTGGCCTTCTACACAGCTCTGACTGATGCAGGACATCTTGGACCATACAACACAGACATCACACTGAAATACAGCAAGGTCTTCACCAACATTGGCAATGCTTACAATCCATCTACAGGTAACATACTGCAGCTCACATGTGAACATTTTACATGAATCAGTTGTTCCTGTTTTTCATTTTCTGCTCTCACTCTGTAGGTTTCTTCACAGCACCAGTCAGAGGTGTCTACTATCTCCAGTTCACTGTGTTTGGTTACAATGCTGGTAATGTAGCTGTTGACGTGTACAAGAACAACCAAAGAATTATGCATAATAGGGAGCATAACAACAACAATGGGCTTCCTGAGTATTTCACTAACTCTCTGGTGTTGGAGCTGACAGCAGGAGATGAAATTCACCTGGTTCTCCCATCAAGCCGTTCTATCTATGACAACATTCATAACCACAGCACCTTCAGTGGCTCCCTTCTCTTCACACTGTGAGGATGTTGTTCAGGCTGCTGTGTGACTGATTTGTCACAAACCCTGTTGTTATTGGCTGAACTGTGAATCTTTATAAAATGCTGATATATCTCAGCACTGCTGCCTTCAGGACAACTTTCTGTACATTCACTGCATGTATCAAATAATGTGATTCTGAATCTGACTTCACTTTTGTGTCGTCACATGAAAACAACATTCAGATAAATCAAAGTTGCATTCAAGTGTTTCTGTCTGTTATCACTGACTGTTGGCTGTAAAGCCTGAGAGAGGTTTCATTGATTCACTACATGAGTCTCATTCTGGCCTTTTGCATCTCAGGCCTCTTTATTAAGGATAAATTAGATGACCCTCCATTTTTACTTCAACACAACATGAAGTTACTGCAAAGTCTGTCTGATTCCCTGCAGCTGACTCTCTGTATATCAGAGTAATACCGCCCTCTGGTGGTGAAAGATTTGTTCTGCATCAAAGAGTCTGAACAGACCTGAGAGGTCATGTGACCTGAACACTTCCAATGAACTGTTGGTACATATGAACATAAATTGTGAAAACACTGTATATGGTTGAAGATCTGCATCAAAATAAACACAGTGGAAGTAAGTTCTAGTGACTGGGTGATGCAAGTGCACAATGTGTTCAACACTTCAGAGAGATTATGTCAAAACAACCACAAATACAATAATTCTAAATAATAATGTTTCTAAAGTAGACAAAACATAACCAAACTACTAAAAGTAAAGTATGATTAGTGATCGAAACAAAACCTTCACAATCTGAGTCACTCAAAGTTGAATGTATGAATATCTGACCCCTGACCTTTGACCCCTGACCACAGTTCAGCAGTCTGAAGGATCTTTGTATCGTCCAAACTGAGTTGAAGTATTCAGGGAACCACCAGAGGGCTCCAGAGAACAGATAGTAACTTTCTCTGGGCTTTAAATAATGTACAAGACAAAAACAAAATCATTATTGGGATGTAAAAGACAATCACAATGTTCAACCAGAGGACAGTATCTATATTAATTTATAAGCCTGATACATCAGAGATAATGAGATACAAGTGAGACAGAGTGAAGAAAAAGTTGAACTCACTCACTGAGTTTAATCAGATAACCCTCAGTCACACTAAAAGGCCTCAGCATCAGGATCAGTGTGTCTCTGTGAGTGTTTGTCTATGTGTGTATTAATAAACACAGTGTTGACACAGTTGTGACTTCATGATAGGGTGTCACAGTTAAAGTGTTCCTCCAGCCTGTAGCAGCTTGTATTTTCTCACCAGCACAGAGACCATATTGAATAATCAGAGGCCTTGAATCAAACTGTCAAACAAGAAACACTTGTTGTTTTTCCCATTCGCTCAGCCAGCTGAAGTTTGGAGACGATATAAGACAGACCCACTCTACCACTGTACCTTTGTGAACAAGATGAGGGTTGTTGTTGGTTTGCTGTTGTTGCTGCTCGGTCTGTGTGGATCAGGGGCTCAGGGGGAGGGTGGAGGCCTCGGTGAGGTGGCTGAGATCAACGAGAAGACAGCTCCAAAAGATCCGGCTGAGGAATCGACCGAGCAGATCACAGAGCAAACCACCTGTGACATCTGGACGGAGCTGAGAGCACTGAGAGACATGGTGGTGGAGCTCAATGTTCACGTGGAGCTGCTGCAGAGAGAGAATTCAGGTACAGACTGATTACTTTTCCTGTTCAGTGATGATCATGTTCGACTGAAGTGTGTCAGAGCACTGATGTACTTACTGTGACCTCAAGGAAAAGTCCCCACATATCTATAAATTTTTATCATTTATTTAATGTTAGTTTTAAAATTGTTATGAAATTGTGTGATTATATGTTAATATTTACATTTAATCAATTTCATTGAAGACACATAATAGATTTGAGATAATTGAGTTATTTGAGTCAATTCGGTAAATGTACACTTTTTCATTAAGTTGATTCAATTTAAATCATTTGATTTAATTTAATTCATTCATTTGCGATTACTTGTAATTACTTGTATTTGTTTAAATTCCATTTTAATTGTATTTAATCCATTTGAGTCCATTTGAATTAACAAAATGTGACTGTTTCATTGTATGAATAATGGCTTCTGCCTGTAATTTAAATCCGGTATGATGAGGTGAGCAGATAAGACGAGAGTCAAGTCACTTTACATGATTGTTGTATGTGCAGTTATATTTTGACGTCTGCTCTGTTCTGTGATTCACTGTCATTACATTAACTCCAGAACTGCAGACCAGACTGAGCAGCAGTGAGTCCAGGACTGAACAGCTGGAGAGAGAAAATGCAGGTGAGGAAGTGCGTCAGTACACAATGAATTTATTGCGAGCTCCAGAATAAATCTGTAACAATCCACGTGGTATGGAGGAGATAATTACGCTACATTTAATCAATGATAAAACGTAGCTTGTGAATTTTAAGACTTGTTTAGAAATGTATTCAACCGTTCACAAAAATAAATCAAAATCATGTTTTTCAGTCCAAGCCACAGAACTGACATCTTTGGGAACTAGACTGACGGCAACCGAGAGCAAAACAAGTGACCTAGAAAAAGAGAACGCAGGTCTGTGACTGACAAACATGAAGCTTTTATAAGTTTCATGGTTTGTTATTGTCTATGATATTATTCGAATCTATGTTTACAGTGTACTATGCACATCTTTGAACATTATTTAATTTCAGTTCAAAAAGTTACACGTAGTTCAAAAGTGTTGAGAATATTTAGGAATTTCTTCACAAACCAAACTCTCTTTGACTTGACAACATTTTGACCAGATGATGGAACCAGAAGAAAAGTTAAGAGATCAACAGTTGATTACAGTTTATGCTGAGGGGAACATTACTTTTTTAGTCCAGGTTAAGTCTAATGATACAGATGTTCTTCTTCGTGTCATCAGAGAAACCAAAGGTGGCCTTCCACACAGGTCTGAATGATGATGGACAACTTGGACCATACAACACAGACATCACACTGAAATTCAGCAAGGTCGTCACCAACATTGGCAATGCTTACAGTCCATCTACAGGTAACATACTGCAGCTCACATGTGAACATTTTACATAAATCAGTTGTTCCTGTTTTTCATTTTCTGCTCTCACTCTGTAGGTTTCTTCACAGCACCAGTCAGAGGTGTCTACAATCTCCAGTTCACTGTGTGTGGTTACTTTTCTGGTAAAATAGGTGTCTATGTGTACAAGAACAACAGACAGATTCTGTATAATTTTGAGAATAACAACAATGATTCGGATCCTGAGTATTTGACTAAGTCTCTGGTGTTGGAGCTGATAGCAGGAGATGAAATTCACCTGATTCTCCCATCAGGCCATTCTGTCTTTGACAGTTGGTTTAACCACAGCACCTTCAGTGGCTCCCTTCTCTTCACACTGTGAGGATGTTGTTCAGGCTGCTGTGTGACTGATTTGTCACAAACCGTGTTGTTATTGTCTGAACTAATATAATGTGATTCTGAAACTGACTTCACTTTTGTGTCGTCACATGAAAACAAGATTCAAATAAATTAAAGTTGCATTCAAGTGTTTGGATTCTGTCTATTATCATTGACTGTTGGCTGTAAAGCCTGGGAGAGGTTTCATTGATTCACTACATGAGTCTCATTCTGACCTTTTGCATCTCAGGCCTCCTTATTAAGGATAAAATAGATGACCCTCCATTTTCACTTTAACACAACATGAAGTTACTGCAAAGTCTGTCTGATTTCCTGCAGCTGACTCTCTCTGTATATCAGAGTAATACCGCCCTCTGGTGGTGAAAGATTTGTACTGCATCAAAGAGTTTGAACAGACCTGAGAGGTCATGTGGCCTGAACACTTCCAATAACCTGTTGGTACATATGAACATAAATTGTGAAAACACTGTATTTGGTTGAAGATCTGCATCAAAATAAACACAGTGGAAGTTAGTTCTAGTGACTGTGTGATGCAAGTGCACAATGTGTTCAACACTTCAGAGAATTTATGTCAAAACAACCGCAAATACAATAATTCTGAATAATAATGTTTCTAAAGGAGACAAAACCATAACCAAACTACTAAAAGTAAAGTATAATTAGCGATTGAGGTATATTTCCTGATACCTGATACATGAATTGAATTGAATTGTTTATTGATCCACATCAGCTATCTCATCCAACAGAGTGCTGTTCTACCTGTGGTCAAGCTACAAACTGTATGGTCATGTTTGAAGGAATGTTCTGGTCACAGACCAAAGGTTAAAAGCCCCTAGAGCGATGGATTCCTTCAGACTTCTGTTTTAGAGTTTTATACACTTAAACCAGATGTTATACCCTGGGAAAGATAGGATGAGGTAATGATAGGTTGTCTCTGTGCTTTTAAGATTGATTAGCACACAGGTATAAGTAGTGGGGTCTGTGTGAGGATCGGGAGGAGATCCACATTCGGCTTCGGGTCTTCTCACAGGCAACTTTTGGTGCTTGTTCAGATGCTGTACTTTTTGTAATAAACCTTTTTATATACAACTAAGTCAGTGTCGGCGGAGACTCCTTCATCTTCTTCACAGCATCGCTACAGAATAAACGACACGATCGAAATAAAATCTTCACAATCTGAGTCACTCAAAGTTTTATGTATGAATATCTGACCCCTGACCTTTGACCCCTGACCACAGTTCAGCAGTCTGAAGGATCTTTTTTGTCCAAACTGAGTTGAAGTATTCAGGGAACCACCAGAGGACTCCAGAGAACAGATAGTAACTTTCTCTGGGCTTTAAATAATGTACGAGACAAAAACAGAATCATTATTGGGATGTAAAAGACAATCACAATGTTCAACCAGAGGACAGTATCTATATTAATTTATAAGCCTGATACATCAGAGATAATGAGATACAAGTGAGACAGAGAGAAGAAAAAGTTGAACTCACTCACTGAATTTAATCAGATAACCCTCAGTCACACTAAAAGGCCTCAGCATCAGGATCAGTGTGTCTCTGTGAGTGTTTGTCTATGTGTGTGTCATTAATAAGAGAAATCCTCTTACTGGTATCAGCTTAAAAAGTTGAGGTCCAGGTCAACAGGAGGGCCGAGGCACTGAATTCAGTTCTAACCTTCATAATTGATAACAATCTTTTCATTACTGTCCAAGTACACAACCACGATTTATCACAAAATGCTGCCTATTACTGGAACACAGCAAGTTGTCATCACATTGTGCTTTTTTCAAAGAATGAAAAGAGGGTCTCAGGAGAACTCTTTCACAATGCATGCTGGGAAGTATGATACAATGCTAATAATGTGTCTTTAATAAGCTGATTGAACTCTGAGCTGTACATTCATCATTTCATCATTTCCAGTCAAAAAGTGTTGAAGTCAGAAGAACTTGTAAGTAAGTTCTAAAAAGTTTAAGTGTAGTGAACTTTGTGTATACAACTTCTATATTAACAGTACGTTATCTTATTAGGACAAGGTCAATAGATTCAATTACATTTTTGTGTTTACAGTGTTTAGCCAAATTGTCTTGAAGAAAAGCACTTGTGGCCGATCTAACACCTGGCACAAAGTGGACAAAGTGGACTCCGACTGATGCAGTTGTCATTTTCACAACCAGCGTCCACATTGTGTAGGTAGCAAATGTACTATGAGGTGTGGTCAGGCAGCAGCAAGTAAAAAACCTGTTCATGAGTCCGTTGTGCAGTATTTTTCCTGCTTTTTAAAGGGTGCATCATTCAGATATTAACATTAATCTGACATAGGCGGGTTGGCAACACAAGTACACGCTGCTTTAATGATCAGAGAGGCTGCTTTCAGTTATTCTAAACATTTCCACGCACACAGTAACGTCACGGCAGCAAATATCATGGCACATTTAAACAGCAAAAGGAAAAACTGTAGTTATAAACTTGACAGGACACAGGAAACTCTCCAGAGGACACAGAATCAAACTTTCAGCTTCTTAAATTAAACTTTGAGACAGCTCTGATGGAGCTCAGGATTTATCCAGAGGGTTGCTGCCTTATTCCAAACAACTGGACTATATGAATTTGAACCGTGTTTATTTTACAGTTTGGACGTAGATGAACATTTATTAACACTAAGTCCTGACCGATGATCGATGGAGTTAAGCGGTTGCACCTCATGCATAATGCACGCTGGCTCTTACAAATGAGAATGAACACTTTGCTCTTCATCATCACCTGCAGTTGCTTCTGATTCTGGTTTGAAATTCTGACAAACATTTAACCCAACATGTAGAGCAGCCTGCACTAAGGCTACGAAACAGCCTACAACATGTGCTGTAAAACAATAACTGTTTATTGGATAGTTAATGTTATCAGCATTCTTTACCCATACTGTAATTATCTACACGCCCTAAAAACACTTGTGCCATGGACTTCAGACCTTGTGCCATCGATTGTTTATGTTGGACCGTTGTTGTTTTTCCCATTCGTTCAGCCAGCTGAAGTTTGGAGACGATATAAGACAGACCCACTCTACCACTGTACCTTTGTGAACACGATGAGGGTTGTTGTTGGTTTGCTGTTGTTGCTGCTCGGTCTGTGTGGATCAGGGGCTCAGGGGGAGGGTGGAGGCCTCGGTGAGGTGGCTGAGATCAACGAGAACACAGATCCAAAAGATGCAGCTGAGGAATCGAACCGAGCAGATCACAGAGAAAACCTACCCTGACATCTGGACGGAGCTGAGGGCGCTGAGAGACATGGTGGTGGAGCTCAATGTTCACGTGGAGCTGCTGCAGAGAGAGAATTCAGGTACAGACTGATTACTTTTCCTGTTCAGTGATGATCATGTTCGACTGAAGTGTGTCAGTGCACTGATGTACTAACTGTGAAGCTCAAGAATAAAGCTTTGAACATCAATATGATATGGATAAGTCAACTTCACTAAATGACGGATACAACAGGTATATGTATTTTTTTTTTGTATTTTAAAAACCTCCTTTTTTTAAGTCCAAGCCACAGAACTGACATCTTTGGGAACTAGACTGACGGCAACCGAGAGCAAAACAAGTGACCTAGAAAAAGAGAACGCAGGTCTGTGACTGACAAACATGAAGGTTTAATAAGTTTCATGGTTTGTTATTGTCTATGATATTATTCTAATCTGTGTTAACAGTGTACTATGCACATCTTTTAACATTATTTTAATTTTAGTTTAAAAAGATACAAGTTGTTCAAAAGTGTTGAGAATATTTAGGAATTTCTTCACAGACCAAACTCTCTTTGACTTGACAACATTTTGACCAGATGATGGAACCAGATGAAAAGTTAAGAGATCAACAGTTGATTACAGTTTATTTTGAGGGGAACATGAGTGTGTGTAACAAAGTTTAAGGTCATCAATCCAACAGCTATTGAGATAAATTCTAAAAAGCATAAATTTAAGCATCCTGGTGACGTGAGAAGAGACGTCAGGGCGTCACGGTGGGATCCATCCTTTGGAGAACATGAAGTGTTTTCATAAATTCATGACAATCCAAAGTGGTGGACTGTGTTTACATTTTTAAGTATTCATTCTGGAGATAAGATGAGGGTCTGTACTATAAATGTGTTGTGCATGTTATCAGTTTGGTATTTTGACGTCTGCTCTGTTCTGTGATTCACTGTCATTACATTAACTCCAGACCTGCAGACCAGACTGAGCAGCAGTGAGTCCAGGATTGACCAGCTGGAGAGAGAAAATTCAGGTGAGGGTTGACAACAACAACCTTACCAGGACCGGTCCAGACCTCACTCAGGTTAAGCCCTCCTACCTGACCTGTGAGCCGTGTTACCAGTTTTTCATTGCCGTACAGTCACACCTGACACCCCAGTGCTCCGAATACAATCCTCCTTCCTTGAAACCAGTTTGCTTCATCAGTATCAGCATCACTAAAAACACTCTGTGATTCACTGTCATTACATTAACTGCAGACCTGCAGACCAGTCTGAGCAGCTGTGAGTCCAGGATTGACCAGCTGGAGAGAGAAAATGCAGGTGAGGAAGTGCGTCAGTACACGATGAATTTATTGTGAGCTCCAGAATAAAACTGTAACAATCCACGTGGTATGGATGAGATAATTACGCTACATTTAATCAATGATAAAACATAGGTTGTGAATTTTAATTCAGTTAGAAATGTATTCAACCATTCACAAAAATAAATCAAACTCATGTTTTTCAGTCCAAGCCACAGAACTGACATCTTTGGGAACTAGACTGACGGCAACCGAGAGCAAAACAAGTGACCTAGAAAAAGAGAACGCAGGTCTGTGACTGACAAACATGAAGGTTTTATAAGTTTCATGGTTTGTTATTGTCTATGATATTATTCTAATCTGTGTTAACTGTGTACTCTGCACATCTTTTATTAATGTTGATAACTATGATCATGTTCGACTGAAGTGTGTCAGTGCACTGATGTAATGATTGGAAGCTCCACAATAAAACTTTTTAACATAAAATTGATCATTCATGAATTAATTTTATCATTTACAAACAAAACTGTCATTTTTCTTTTTTTCAGTCCAAGCCACAGAACTGACATCTTTGGGAACTAGACTGACGGCAACCGAGAGCAAAACAAGTGACCTAGAAAAAGAGAACGCAGGTCTGTGACTGACAAACATGAAGGTTTTATAAGTTTCATGGTTTGTTATCGTCAATGATATTATTGCATCTTTGTTAAGAATTACACGTGTTTCATTGAATTCAATTTTAGTTCCAGTCTCTTTGATAAAAAAGGTAAAAACGTATTGAAAGTATTTAGGTAATTAGTCATTAGCCAAAGTGTCGACCTGATGATGGAGCTATTGGAAACATCAAGAGATGACCAGACCGATTACAATTTATATGGAGGATGGAAACTATAATCAGGAAACTACACAGTTTCAGGCTCATATTTAAAACTTTTACACTAATTTTCCAGTGTTTTCCTCCACATCTCTGTGTGGATAGAAAGAAATAATTCATTGTTGAATCAATGTAATATTCAAATGACACACAATTGATCTTAATCGCCTGTTTTTAGAAATATTGCAAAAACCCTCAACACTCGTACTTTACTTCACAGCCCCACAACATGATCCAATAGTGCACCTGTAACTGGATCTTTACTGGTTCCTGTCCCCTCCTCCCCCATGCTTTCCCTTTCATGTTCAGAGACACGTTCATCTGTAGAGTAAGAAGGGAAATAAATATGACAATGTGGCACATTTGTCTGCACTTTTCTGTCAAAAACTCCTCACAGTATTAACAACAGCTTCATTGCCAGTCTGATGGGTTTTAGCTAACGACCCTCTGGCGTCCTTTTCCACAACCTTCCACTAGAAATAATCATGAACCTTAAAAACACAGATGTCTGATGAAGATTGATCCTTCTTATTCAGTTTGTACAGTCATATATTGATTGTTTTGTCAACATTATTTAGACATTGTAGACATGAAGGGTTGTTGGACAGTAAGAGTCACATTATGATTTAACCTTGTGATGGACATTTACAATAGTTTTGCACATCTTTGTGAGCGCTGGTTCAACAGAAGGGATGAGAGTTAAAGTTACTGTATACAATGTGTTGGTCTGTTCTGTGATTCACTGTCATTACATTAACTCCAGACCTGCAGACCAGACTGAGCAGCAGTGAGTCCAGGATTGACCAGCTGGAGAGAGAAAATGCAGGTGATGGTTGTTTCTACTAATACACACACACACACACACACACACACACACACACACACACACACACACACACACACACACACACACACACACACACACACACACACACACACACTATCATTACTTATTTAGTCCAGGTTAAGTTTAATGATACAGATGTTCTTCTTCGTGTCATCAGAGAAACCAAAGGTGGCCTTCTACACAGGTCTGACTAATGCAGGACAATCTTGGACCATACAACACAGACATCACACTGAAATACAGCAAGGTCTTCACCAACATTGGCAATGCTTACAATCCATCTACAGGTAACATACTGCAGCTCACATGTGAACATTTTACATAAATCAGTTGTTCCTGTTTTTCATTTTCTGCTCTCACTCTGTAGGTTTCTTCACAGCACCAGTCAGAGGTTTCTACTATCTCCAGTTCACTGTGTTTGGTTACCATGTTGGTTATATAGGTGTATCTGTGTACAAGAACAACGAAAGGATTATGTACAATAGGGAGAATAACAACAACGATTACATTCCTGCGTATTTCACTAACTCTCTGGTGTTGGAGCTGACAGCAGGAGATGAAATTCACCTGGTTCTCCCATCAGGACATTCTATCTATGACAACAGTGATAATCACAGCACCTTCAGTGGCTCCCTTCTCTTCACACTGTGAGGATGTTGTTCAGGCTGCTGTGTGACTGATCTGTCACAAACCCTGTTGTTATTGGCTGAACTGTGAATCTTTATAAAATGCTGATATATCTCAGCACTGCTGCCTCCAGGACAACTTTATGTACATTCACTGCATGTATCAGATAATGTGATTCTGAATCTGACTTCACTTTTGTGTCGTCACATGAAAACAACATTCAGATAAATCAAAGTTGCATTCAAGTGTTTCTGTCTGTTATCACTGACTGTTGGCTGTAAAGCCTGAGAGAGGTTTCATTGATTCACTACATGAGTCTCATTCTGGCCTTTTGCATCTCAGGCCTCCTTATTAAGGATAAATTAGATGACCCTCCATTTTTACTTCAACACAACATGAAGTTACTGCAAAGTCTGTCTAATTCCCTGCAGCTGACTCTCTGTATATAAGAGTAATACCGCCCTCTTGTGGTGAAAGATTTGTTCTGCATCAAAGAGTCTGAACAGACCTGAGAGGTCATGTGACCTGAACACTTCCAATGAACTGTTGGTACATATGAACATAAATTGTGAAAACACTGTATATGGTTGAAGATCTGCATCAAAATAAACACAGTGGAAGTAAGTTCTAGTGACTGGGTGATGCAAGTGCACAATGTGTTCAACACTTCAGAGAGATTATGTCAAAACAACCACAAATACAATAATTCTAAATAATAATGTTTCTAAAGTAGACAAAACATAACCAAACTACTCAAAGTAAAGTATAATTAGTGATCAAAACAAAACCTTCACAATCTGAGTCACTCAAAGTTGAATGTATGAATATCTGACCCCTGACCTTTGACCCCTGACCACAGTTCAGCAGTCTGAAGGATCTTTATTGTCCAAACTGAGTTGAAGTATTCAGGGAACCACCAGAGGGCTCCAGAGAACAGATAGTAACTTTCTCTGGGCTTTAAATAATGTATGAGACAAAAACAGAATCATTATTGGGATGTAAAAGACAGTCACAATGTTCAACCAGAGGACAGTATCTATATTAATTTATAAGCCTGATACATCAGAGATAATGAGATACAAGTGAGACAGAGTGAAGAAAAAGTTGAACTCACTCACTGAGTTTAATCAGATAACCCTCAGTCACACTAAAAGGCCTCAGCATCAGGATCAGTGTGTCTCTGTGAGTGTTTGTCCATGTGTGTATTAATAAACACAGTGTTGACACAGTTGTGACTACATGATAGGGTGTCACAGTTAAAGTGTTCCTCCAGCCTGTAGCAGCTTGTATTTTCTCACTAGCACAGAGACCATATTGAATAATCAGAGGCCTTGAATCAAACTATCAAACAAGAAACACTTGTTGTTTTTCCCATTCGCTCAGCCAGCTGAAGTTTGGAGACGATATAAGACAGACCCACTCTACCACTGTACCTTTGTGAACAAGATGAGGGTTGTTGTTGGTTTGCTGTTGTTGCTGCTCGGTCTGTGTGGATCAGGGGCTCAGGGGGAGGGTGGAGGCCTCGGTGAGGTGGCTGAGATCAACGAGAACACAGATCCAAAAGATCCAGCTGAGGAATCGACCGAGCAGATCACAGAGCAAACCACCTGTGACATCTGGACGGAGCTGAGGGCGCTGAGAGACATGGTGGTGGAGCTCAATGTTCACGTGGAGCTGCTGCAGAGAGAGAATTCAGGTACAGACTGATTACTTTTCCTGTTCAGTGATGATCACGTTCGACTGAAGTGTGTCAGTGCACTGATGTACTTACTGTGAGCTCAAGGAAAAGTCCCCACATATCTATAAATTTTTATCATTTATTTAATGTTAGTTTTAAAATTGTTATGAAATTGTGTGATTATATGTTAATATTTACATTTAATCAATTTCATTGAAGACACATAATAGATTTGAGATAATTGAGTTATTTGAGTCAATTCGGTAAATGTACACTTTTTCATTAAGTTGATTCAATTTAAATCATTTGATTTAATTTAATTCATTCATTTGCGATTACTTGTAATTACTTGTATTTGTTTAAATTCCATTTTAATTGTATTTAATCCATTTGAGTCCAGTTTGAATTAACAAAATGTGACTGTTTCATTGTATGAATAATGGCTTCTGCCTGTAATTTAAATCCGGTATGATGAGGTGAGCAGATAAGACGAGAGTCAAGTCACTTTACATGATTGTTGTATGTGCAGTTATATTTTGACGTCTGCTCTGTTCTGTGATTCACTGTCATTACATTAACTCCAGACCTGCAGACCAGACTGAGCAGCAGTGAGTCCAGGACTGAACAGCTGGAGAGAGAAAATGCAGGTGATGAAGTGCGTCAGTACACAATGAATTTATTGCGAGCTCCAGAATAAATCTGTAACAATCCACGTGGTATGGATGAGATAATTACGCTACATTTAATCAATGATAAAACATAGCTTGTGTATTTTAAACTTGGTTAGAAATGTATTCAACCGTTCACAAAAATAAATCAAACTCATGTTTTTCAGTCCAAGCCACAGAACTGACATCTTTGGGAACTAGACTGACGGCAACCGAGAGCAAAACAAGTGACCTAGAAAAAGAGAACGCAGGTCTGTGACTGACAAACATGAAGCTTTTATAAGTTTCATGGTTTGTTATTGTCTATGATATTATTCGAATCTATGTTTACAGTGTACTATGCACATCTTTGAACATTATTTAATTTCAGTTCAAAAAGTTACACGTAGTTCAAAAGTGTTGAGAATATTTAGGAATTTCTTCACAAACCAAACTCTCTTTGACTTGACAACATTTTGACCAGATGATGGAACCAGAAGAAAAGTTAAGAGATCAACAGTTGATTACAGTTTATGCTGAGGGGAACATTACTTTTTTAGTCCAGGTTAAGTCTAATGATACAGACGTTCTTCTTCGTGTCATCAGAGAAACCAAAGGTGGCCTTCCACACAGGTCTGAATGATGATGGACAACTTGGACCATACAACACAGACATCACACTGAAATTCAGCAAGGTCGTCACCAACATTGGCAATGCTTACAATCCATCTACAGGTAACATACTGCAGCTCACATGTGAACATTTTACATAAATCAGTTGTTCCTGTTTTTCATTTTCTGCTCTCACTCTGTAGGTTTCTTCACAGCACCAGTCAGAGGTGTCTACAATCTCCAGTTCACTGTGTGTGGTTACTTTTCTGGTAAAATAGGTGTCTATGTGTACAAGAACAACAGACAGATTCTGTATAATTTTGAGAATAACAACAACGATTCGGATCCTGAGTATTTGACTAAGTCTCTGGTGTTGGAGCTGATAGCAGGAGATGAAATTCACCTGATTCTCCCATCAGGCCATTCTGTCTTTGACAGTTGGTTTAACCACAGCACCTTCAGTGGCTCCCTTCTCTTCACACTGTGAGGATGTTGTTCAGGCTGCTGTGTGACTGATTTGTCACAAACCGTGTTGTTATTGTCTGAACTAATATAATGTGATTCTGAAACTGACTTCACTTTTGTGTCGTCACATGAAAACAAGATTCAAATAAATCAAAGTTGCATTCAAGTGTTTGGATTCTGTCTGTTATCATTGACTGTTGGCTGTAAAGCCTGAGAGAGGTTTAATTGATTCACTACATGAGTCTCATTCTGGCCTTTTGCATCTCAGGCCTCCTTATTAAGGATAAATTAGATGACCCTCCATTTTTACTTCAACACAACATGAAGTTATTGCAAAGTCTGTCTGATTTCCTGCAGCTGACTCTCTCTGTATATCAGAGTAATTCCGCCCTCTGGTGGTAAAAGATTTGTACTGCATCAAAAAGTTTGAACAGACCTGAGAGGTCATGTGACCTGAACACTTCCAATAACCTGTTGGTACATATGAACATAAATTGTGAAAACACTGTATTTGGTTGAAGATCTGCATCAAAATAAACACAGTGGAAGTTAGTTCTAGTGACTGGGTGATGCAAGTGCACAATGTGTTCAACACTTCAGAGAGTTTATGTCAAAACAACCACAAATACAATAATTCTAAATAATAATGTTTCTAAAGTAGACAAAAACATAACCAAACTACTCAAAGTAAAGTATGATTAGCGATCAAAACAAAACCTTCACAATCTGAGTCACTCAAAGTTGAATGTATGAATATCTGACCCCTGACCTTTGACCCCTGACCACAGTTCAGCAGTCTGAAGGATCTTTGTATCGTCCAAACTGAGTTGAAGTATTCAGGGAACCACCAGAGGGCTCCAGAGAACAGATAGTAACTTTCTCTGGGCTTTAAATAATGTATGAGACAAAAACAGAATCATTATTGGGATGTAAAAGACAGTCACAATGTTCAACCAGAGGACAGTATCTATATTAATTTATGAGCCTGATACATCAGAGATAATGAGATACAAGTGAGACAGAGTGAAGAAAAAGTTGAACTCACTGAGTCTAATCAGATAACCCTCAGTCACACTAAAAGGCCTCAGCATCAGGATCAGTGTGTCTCTGTGAGTGTTTGTCTATGTGTGTATTAATAAACACAGTGTTGACACAGTTGTGACTTCATGATAGGGTGTCACAGTTAAAGTGTTCCTCCAGCCTGTAGCAGCTTGTATTTTCTCACCAGCACAGAGACCATATTGAATAATCAGAGGCCTTGAATCAAACTGTCAAACAAGAAACACTTGTTGTTTTTCCCATTCGCTCAGCCAGCTGAAGTTTGGAGACGATATAAGACAGACCCACTCTACCACTGTACCTTTGTGAACACGATGAGGGTTGTTGTTGGTTTGCTGTTGTTGCTGCTCGGTCTGTGTGGATCAGGGGCTCAGGGGGAGGGTGGAGGCCTCGGTGAGGTGGCTGAGATCAACGAGAAGACAGCTCCAAAAGATCCGGCTGAGGAATCGACCGAGCAGATCACAGAGAAAACCTACCTCTGACATCTGGACGGAGCTGAGGGCACTGAGAGACATGGTGGTGGAGCTCAAGGTTTATGTGGAGCTGCTGCAGAGAGAGAATTCAGGTACAGACTGATTACTTTTCCTGTTCAGTGATGATCATGTTCGACTGAAGTGTGTCAGTGCACTGATGTAATGATTTGAAGCTACAGAATAAAACTTTGTTCACATAAAATGAATCATTCATGAATTAATTTTATCATTTACAAACAAAACTGACATTTTTCTTTTTTTCAGTCCAAGCCACAGAACTGACATCTTTGGGAACCAGACTGACGGCAACCGAGAGCAAAACAAGTGACCTAGAAAAAGAGAACGCAGGTCTGTGACTGACAAACATGATATGATACAATGATTTTAATACTCACTATGAAAAATGGCACATGTCAATATTATATATATTAAACTATTTGACCATCATTATTGATGCATTTATATGTGCGTCACTCTTCTGTTGCAGCTGATAAAGGTGGAGTTATTTTTAATTACTTTATAGACTGATTGGTCGGTTGACAATTCCTCCACATATCTATAAAGTTTTATCTTTTATTTAATGTTAGTTTTCAAATAATAATAAAATTGTATGATTGAATGTTATTATTTACATTGAATCAATATCATAGAAGAAACATAATAGATTTGCGATCATTTGATTTAATTGAGTTCATTTAAGTGAAATAAGTGAACGTAGATTTTTTTCATTAAGTTGATTAAATTTAATTCATTGATTTGTGATTACTTGTAGTTAATTGAATTTGTTTTGATTCCATTTAAATTTTATTTAATATATTTGAGTCAATTAAAAAAAATGTGACTGTTTCACTGTATGAATAATGGCTTCTGCCTGTAATTTTAAATTCGGTATGATGAGGTGAGCAGATAAGACGAGAGTCAAGTCACTTTACATGATTGTTGTACATGCAGTTATATTTTGACGTCTGCTCTGTTCTGTGATTCACTGTCATTACATTAACTCCAGACCTGCAGACCAGACTGAGCAGCAGTGAGAGTGAACTTCTCATCAGCAAGTCCAGGATTGACCAGCTGGAGAAAGAAAATACAGGTGAGGGTTGACAACAACAACCTTACCAGGACCGGTCCAGACCTCACTCAGGTTAAGCCCTCCTACCTGACCTGTCAGCCGTGTTACCAGTTTTTCATTGCGGCACAGTCACACCTGACACCCCAGAGCTCCGAATACAATCCTTCTTCCTTGAAACCAGTTTGCTTCATCAGTATCAGCATCACTAAAAACACTCTGTGATTCACTGTCATTACATTAACTGCAGACCTGCAGACCAGTCTGAGCAGCAGTGAGTCCAGGATTGACCAGCTGGAGAGAGAAAATGCAGGTGAGGAAGTGCGTCAGTACACGATGAATTTATTGTGAGCTCCAGAATAAAACTGTAACAATCCACATGGTATGGATGAGATAATTACGCTACATTTAATCAATGATAAAACATAGCTTGTGTATTTTAAACTTGTTTAGAAATGTATTCAACCATTCACAAAAATAAATCAAACTCATGTTTTTCAGTCCAAGCCACAGAGCTGACATCTTTGGGAACTAGACTGACGGCAACCGAGAGCAAAACAAGTGACCTAGAAAAAGAGAACGCAGGTCTGTGACTGACAAACATGAAGGTTTAATAAGTTTCATGGTTTGTTATTGTCTATGATGTTATTGTACCTTTGTTAAGAATTACACGTGTTTCATTGAATTCAATTTTAGTTCCAGTCTCTTTGATAAAAAATCTAAAAATGTATTGAAAGTATTTAGGTAATTAGTCATTAGCCAAAGTGTCGACCTGATGATGGAGCTATTGGAAACATCAAGAGATGACCAGACCGATTACAATTTATATGGAGGATGGAAACTATAATCAGGAAACTACAACTTTTGAGGCTCATATTTAAAACGTTTACACTAATTTTCCAGTGTTTTCCTCCACATCTCTGTGTGGATAGAAAGAAATAATTCATTGTTGAATCAATGTAACATTCAAATGACACACAATTGGTCTTAATCGCCTGTTTTTAGAAATATTGCAAAACCCTCAACACTCGTACTTTACTTCACAGCCCCACAACATGATCCAATAGTGCACCTGTAACTGGATCTTTACTGGTTCCTGTCCCCTCCTCCCCCATGTTTCCCTTTCATGTTCAGAGACACATTCATCTGTAGAGTAAGAAGGAAAATAAATATGACAATGTGGCACATTTGTCTGCACTTGTTTGGACAGTAAGAGTCACATTATGATTTAACCTTGTGATGGACATACAATAGTTTTGCACATCTTTGTGAGTGCTGGTTCAACAGAAGGGATGAGAGTTAAAGTTACTGTATACAATGTGTTGGTCTGTTCTGTGATTCACTGTCATTACATTAACTCCAGACCTGCAGACCAGACTGAGCAGCAGTGAGTCCAGGATTGACCAGCTGGAGAGAGAAAATGCAGGTGAGGGTTGTATCTACTCATCCAGACACACACACACACACACACACACACACACACACACACACACACACACACACACACACACACACATTACTTCTTTAGTCCAGGTTAAGTTTAATGATACAGATGTTCTTTTTCGTGTCATCAGAGAAAGCAAAGGTGGCCTTCTACACAGCTCTGACTAATGCAGGACGAGTTGGACCATACAACACAGACATCACACTGAAATACAGCAAGGTCTTCACCAACATTGGCAATGCTTACAATCCATCTACAGGTAACATACTGCAGCTCACATGTGAATATTTTACATAAATCAATTGTTCCTTTTATTCATTTTCTGCTCTCACTCTGTAGGTTTCTTCACAGCACCAGTCAGAGGTGTCTACTATCTCCAGTTCACTGTGTTGGGTTACTATGCTGGTTATATTGGTGTATATGTGTACAAGAACAACCAAAGGATTATGGCTAATGTGGAGTATAACAACAACGATTTTGTTCAAGAGTATTTCACTAACTCTCTGGTGTTGGAGCTGACAGCAGGAGATGAAATTCACCTGGTTCTCCCATCAGGCCGTTCTGTCTATGACGACAGTGATAATTACAGCACCTTCAGTGGCTCCCTTCTCTTCACACTGTGAGGATGTTGTTCAGGCTGCTGTGTGACTGATTTGTCACAAAGCCTGTTGTTATTGGCTGAACTGTGAATCTTTATAAAATGCTGATATATCTCAGCACTGCTGCCTCCAGGACAACTTTCTGTACATTCACTGCATGTATCAAATAATGTGATTCTGAATCTGACGTCACTTTTGTGTCGTCACATGAAAACAACATTCAAATAAATCAAAGTTGCATTCAAGTGTTTGGATTCTGTTCATTATCATTGACTGTTGGCTGTGAAGCCTGAGATGAGTTTTATAGATTCACTACATGAGTCTCATTCTGGCCTTTTGCATCTCAGGCCTCCTTATTAAGAATAAATTAGATGACGCTCCGTTTTTACTTCAACACAGCATGAAGTTACTGCAAAGTCTTGTCTGATTTACTGCAGCTGACTCTCTCTGTATATCAGAGTAATACCGCCCTCTGGTGGTGAAAGATTTGTACTGCACCAAAGAGTTTGAACAGACCTGAGAGGTCATGTGGCCTGAACACTTCCAATGAACTGTTGGTACATATGAACATAAATTGTGAAAACACTGTATTTGGTTGAAGATCTGCATCAAAATAAACACAGTGGAAGTTAGTTGTAGTGACTGGGTGATGCAAGTGCACAATGTGTTCAACACTTCAGAGAGTTTACATCAAAACAACCACATATTGTCACGGTGCTGCCGTGGCAGCCTGTTTGTGTTTTCTTCCCCCTCCTTTCTCCCTCACCTGCTCCTTCTCTCTGTCTGTGTCTGTGGGCGTGGCAGCAGCAGAGGGGCACACCTGTGAGGATCAACTCATCACCCACTGGCTATATCTGTCTGGTCTCTCCACCACTTTGGTGCTAGATCGTTGCGTCCCATATGGTGACCTGAGTGCTTTTACCTTGTGTACTGCCATGCTCTGGGTATTCAGTGTTTCTTGTGTTTTAGCCTTTTGTCGTGACCATCTCTTTGGCCGTTCCTGCAATGATCTCAAGCGCCTTGCAGTTTTGCTTCTTGCTCACCTACTCATCCGAGTTCCTCCGTGCTGGCTCTGGTCTTCTCCACCTGCCTACCTACCTGTAACCCCCGTCATCTCGTCCACACCACCCTTCAGCACCGTTTGTTAATTAAATCTTCACTGCACCACTTCCTGTCTCTGTTGTCTGCATTTGGGTCCTCAAATATTACCTCACCATAACACATATACAATAATTCTAACCAAGTGTTGGTCTGTAGTCTCAATAAAAAGTAAATTCTCATTGTTTTCAAAGTGTATCAAAGTAGACAAAAATGTAACTAAACTACTAAAAGTAAAGTATAATTAGCAATCGAACTGAAACATTCACAATCTGAGTCACTCAAAGTTGAATGTATGAATATCTGACCCCTGACCTTTGACCCCTGACCACAGTTCAGCAGTCTGAAGGATCTTTGTATCGTCCAAACTGAGTTGAAGTATTCAGGGAACCACCAGAGGGCTCCAGAGAACAGATAGTAACTTTCTCTGGACTTTAAATAATGTACGAGGAAAAGGCAAAATCATTATTGGGATGTAAAAGACAATCACAATGTTCAACCAGAGGACAGTATCTATATTAATTTATAAGCCTGATACATCAGAGATAATGAGATACAAGTGAGACAGAGAGAAGGAAAAGTTGAACTCACTGAGTCTAATCAGATAACCCTCAGTCACACTAAAAGGCCTCAGCATCAGGATCAGTGTGTCTCTGTCAGTGTTTGTCTATGTGTGTATTAATATACACAGTGTTGACACAGTTGTGACTTCATGATAGGGTGTCACAGTTAAAGTGTTCCTCCAGCCTGTAGCAGCTTGTATTTTCTCACCAGCACAGAGACCATATTGAATAATCAGAGGCCTTGAATCAAACTGTCAAACAAGAAACACTTGTTGTTTTTCCCATTCGTTCAGTCAGCTGAAGTTTGGAGACGATATAAGACAGACCCACTCTGACTTAAAACTATTGCAAACTTTGTGTCTGAATCCGGCTTTTGGGTCCAAAAAACAACAACAAATGCACTGGACAGAAAAAAAGGGATGTAAGTATTCTTCAGTGTAGACAAAATCAACACTTCAGTCAAGAAAGGTTTTTCTGAATCAACCCCTCAGCGTTAGTGAAATGGATCAATCTGTACCTAAACGACAGACTTTCCGTGGCTTTGCTTCTCCACTTTCAGAAAAAATAGCTGATATATGGCAGTCTGGGTGCTCCATAGTAATAAAAAAGGAAACTCTCCCCGTTACAGAATCACTTTGAGGCCCTTTTGCTGCATAAACTGCCTCAACGGCAATGATGGAGCTGCTCGGAGGAGATTACGATTACACACGAAAAAGGATTTTCTAAGAACTAAAGAACAGTGAGGGAGATAAGTGGATGAGGGAGAGGGTTTCCCTCACAGGGATTCATCTCAGCGTGATGTCCAGCAGCCACAGGAATATCAGATTTGGGAGAATGAGTCTCATTCAGAGAGTTCATTTGGCCTCAAGATGGACTCTCTACCTCTTTATCTATGGAAACCCTGAGACAGTTCCTCCCATCTGTTTCAGCTGCGATCCGTCCCATGGCATTTTAACACACAGATTAAAATAACAGGAGGAAAAAGGGGGCCGGGGTATATCTGGAGACGGCGAGTTGCATTCTAGGCAGCGCTGACTGGACAGGAAGGGCTACAAAGACATAAAGGAGTGAAATCACGTCCTACACACAGAGAAAGGGAGAATAGGCCTTTGAAGGGGTTTTGCTGTGAAGGCATTTAAAGGAGTGAAATAATTGGATGCTGGAGGCCTCGTCTCAGCACAAGCGAGAATGCCAACGCCATTCTTTCCACGAGTGTGAGGCATGTGGAGGAGGTCAAGTCGGGCGACAGGGGTTGTAATCCAGCAAAGTCACAACCGAGGGGGTTTTTAATGACTTCTTTCGCGCTACACCGTACAGTCAATATAAACAGAATCCTTCTGCACAATCATATCTCGAGGAGGCGCCAAGTTCTACACAGGTACCAGGGGATCTACGCACTGTATTGCTTCTTGAGAGATATTGATCCTTTTCGTGGCTACTCGGCTCCACTGCAGATGAGAGCGAGCTGCTTTCCCGGCTTGGTATCACCCTGGTGAACTTGGCAAGGAATGAATGAACGCCTGAGAAAGAAATGGAGGCAGAACAGTTGAATGTAATCTCTACTGTTATTCCTACTCTGACCGCAACCGGGCTGTGGTTAAAGGAACAATTGGACAAGGACTCGGCTGGCTTATCCTCATTCATCCTCATTCAGTTTATGCTAATATGGAGCTGAGTTCAGGTTATGTGACCAATATTTCATTCAAATGTGTCACAGTTAATCTACTGTGATTAAGTAGAGCCGGCTTAAAGGTCATACTGATAACGTTTTCATGTGGACAAGCCATCATTTAAGAATAATACATCTACAGAGTTTGCTCGCTAACACTGGTAACATTGACACCGCAAGCTTAACTTTAGCAACCACTTGAGGGGGCAGAGGATTCAAACGACAGCTGTGATGTAATGCGGTGGAAGGGGTGAGATTTAACGCCACATTTAGAGGATGTTATCAATAACACCTTTAAATATATGAAGAGAAATAGTCCAGCCTACTGCGAGTGTCCCAGTGTCGCTTTGTCATCCTTAAATCAAACATTTCCCACTTAAGAAGGTGAAGGGAAATCCTTCAAAATCATGCTGGGACAAAACTATGAGAAGCCGTCGAGGCCAAAATTCTGTACTTCACTTGCACATACACATACGTTGGCACTAAGTACATACGTATGCGCAAGTTAAGTATTCGAATTTGGCCTTGACAGCTTCCCAATAGTCGTCAATATTGCTCTGTAATCACACACCTTCATGCTTGTTTTGTAGAAACGATCAAACACAATCAAGCATTTCACTGTATTTTCAGTATTTACTCTTTTACCAGCAGCTACAGTGCATGCTTGGAGGTTTATCTGATATTGCAGTGGTGGTGAAGTTCCTGCTCCACGTCAATTTTTGGAGCACACTGCTGTTCCTGAATGGGTTGAACTCAAGGACTCCCACCCAGCTGACTGTTCACTTAGAGAATTTTTCCTTTTTCTTTAGTTTTCTGTCGCAATTCGGTTAGATGTAGGCGACAGTAATGCTTGGTTCCGTTTAGGAAAAAGATGGTTTGGGTTAAAATAGACCCTTTCACAACATCATCCATGTGTAAGAAGGGATAACTTCTCCCATGTTTGTATTTTTCAAGCCTCTTTCCTGACTCGCAAAGCTATGACATCACAAAAACACAATTGTTCAGATCAATTACGTTCCAGAAAAAACGATATCAGAACATGCACATATACACTGCCTATAAAAAGTATTCACCCCCCTTGGCTTTTTACCTATTTGGTTACATTACAGCCTTTCGTTCAGTGATGGATCAGAACACAACAGTCTAAGTTAGTGAAGTGAAATGAGAAAAATATATACATAAAACTATTTTTTAGAAATAAAAAAATGAAAATTGGCACGTGCATATGTATTCACCCCCTTTGTTATGAAGCCCATAAAAAGCTCTGGTGCAACCAGTTACCTTCAGAAGTCACATAATTAGTGAAATGATGTCCACCTGTGTGCAATAGAAGTGTCACATGATCTGTCAGTACATATACACAGCTTTTTTGAAAGGCCCCAGAGGCTGCAACACCTGAGCAAGAGGCACCACTAACCAAACACTGCCATGAAGACCAGGGAACTCTCCAAACAAGTAAGGGACCACGTTGTTGAGAAGTATCTCAAGGAAATTGAATCGAACGCAACTGGATTTGGTTTTTGTCTTGAAGACGTTTCACCTCTCATCCAAGAGGCTTCATCAGTTCCTGCTCCCTTGACTAGGCTGGGACTAGTCCAACGAGCCGGTGTGGAGGTCCAGCTATTTAACCTCTCAGGAGGCGGTCACAAGGCCACTGATGCCTATGGGTCGTATGTGCTCCATTATTGCCAAAGATAGTCGTTAGTATGGTCGTTGGGGATGGTGGAAAGTAGGGGTGGTTAATCAGCCCAATTTCCCGATTCGATTCGATTCCGATTATTGAAGTCTCGATTCGATTATTAACGATTATTGATATTCCATTTAACATCAGTCAGCTGCTGAATTATTTTACTTCTCTTTTGAGTAACACCTCACAGCACCTTCAATATTGTATAGTGTAACTGTAATATCCAAATTATTATTTTTTACTTTGTTTTTAATGTAGTCTTTCACTGTTAAAAAAATGTCCACACTTGTGAATAAATGTCCAAATTCTATTTATTTATGTTATTCTCCATATAACAAAGATGCAGAGGCTTTGGAACTTTCTGTGGTCACAGGACAGCTGTGTAATACCTTGCACCTCCGGGTTAAATCAGGTATGACAGCCAGTAAGAGGAGGACTCCGGTTTGTATTACAATTAAAAAAAAAAAAAAAAAAACTAAAATAAAAATAAAAAAAAAATTAAAAAAAATCGATTTTTGGAAATTTAATAATCGACTCATAATCGTCAATATTATAATCGCGATTAATCAATAATCGATTTTTTTCACCAGCCCTAGTGGAAAGTTGGTTTCGACTTCGTTAGTGCTCTATTGTGTTGTAACGACAGTCGTTGGAGTCACATGAGGCCCTTTGTGCACAGCCGTTGTTCTTAGAGGCTAAGTTGTTGAACCTCCTGGGAAGACATGAAAGGGCAGCATTGTAAATTGGAGATAGGTGGTGTCGCAGACCCCCTCCTCTGTTTAGAGATGGTTTTTCAATTTTTGCATAGATGGCTTCCTTTACTCCTCTTTCAAACCATCTATCCTCTCTGTCCAAGATGTGAACATTATTGTCCTCAAAGGAATGAGCTTTTTCCTTGAGGTGTAAATAGAGTTGGCTCTCCTGTGTTGGGCCATGCGTTTACCAGTGTGTTACTGGGTTTGAAATACACAGGGATGCAATGTTTGTTGAAAATCCTCCTGAGTTTCTCTGATACCCCAGACACGTACCCCAGAGAAGTACAAGTCAGGGTTAGGTTATAAAAAAAAATCCAGATCTTTGATGATCCCCAGGAGCACCATCAAATCTATCATAACTAAATGGTAAGAACATGGCACAACAGCAAAACTGCCAAGAGACGGCCGCCCACCAAAACTCACAGACCGGGCAAGGAGGGCATTAATTAGAGATGCAGCACAGAGACCTAAGGTAACGCTGGAGGAGCTGCAGAGTTCCACAGCAGAGACTGGAGTATCTGTACATAGGACGACAATAAGCCGTACGCTCCATAGAGTTGGGCTTTATGGCAGAGTGGCCAGAAGAAAGCCATTACTTTCAGCAAAAAAACAGTAGTTTGCAAAAAGGCACATGGGAGACTCCCAAAATGTATGGAGGAAGGTGCTCTGGTCTGACACATGTAAATGTGTTGGAGCCTAGTCAAAGCCCAGACCTCAATCCAATAGAAAATCTGTGGTCAGACTTAAAGATTGCTGTTCCCAAGCGCAAACATCCAACTTGAAGGAGCTGGAGCAGTTTTGTAAGGAGGAATGGGCAAAAATCCCAGTGGTAAGATGTGGCAAGCTCATAGAGACTCATCCAAAGAGACCTGGAGCTGTAACCCCTTTCACACAGGAGAAGACGCATTATCTCCGCAGCGGCAGTTCGGCAATTCTCCGCCGATAACAATTCACACAGAGCGAAGCAGCTCCGCATTAAAGACGAACCGACGTGAATTCACACAGAGATCCGGCGCTGCGCCTCCTAAAGAGGCGTGACGGTTCACGTCATGATGATGACATAGGTGTGTTTTCAAGGTGTTTCCCAGGTGTCCCCCCTGTCAATCTAAACCCGCGGATAGTTTATAATCATATGGATGCTGTTATGATGTGTCGTGATTGAGATCCTGACCCACCAAACATCCTGGAAAGTGATGTCGCGCTAAATTACATAATTAAATAATCACCATCAGTAAACTGGACGCTGTCTGACTCGCGGGGACGGAGGCTGTCTTCCGGGGGAAAGTTCACCGAAGTCTCGGTCGGGAGGTCTGACCGTCGCGGTGATTTATTTTCATCACAAACACTTGGTGAGTTTAAGTTTTTTGCCGGTGACAGACGCTGTTTTTCTGACATAAATGTGTCGGTCAGACAGACAGGAGGACAGACGCTTCTCCGTGCGCTATTTTTTTCCTCATATAAGTTGCCAGAGACAGTTACAGTTACTATGTTACTGTTGTTTGGTCCTGTAACGTTGCTCTGTGGGACATTTCTCTGTATTAAGTTGAGTGAAGGACCTGTGTAGTGCACCGACCGTCTGATCGACACGCCCTCGATACGCGAAGCCGGCTTATCGGTTCACACTGGTTCGGCTCGCCAATAATGCGGCCCTGACACTACCTCCAGAGGCGTATCAGCGCCGGAGCGAAATTTCACCCCTCGCCGCATCGGAGAGATTCACACTGAGACGGATGCGGAGAATTGCCGCACAGAAGCCGCACCCAAACGCCAGTGTGAAAGGGGTTTGTGATTGCTGCAAAAGATGGCTCTACAAAGTATTGACTTTAGGGGGGTGAATAGTTATGCACATTGACTTTTTCTGTTATTTTGTTCTATTTGTTACTTCAGTAACTTCAGTTACTGACCGCATCACTGTCGTGCTCAAATGACGTTTGAGCACACCCTCGAAGGGTAATATTGCGATTATACAACTAATACCAACAAAAATAAAATGTATAATATATCCACGTTGACGGAGAATTTGCTCTCAAATTTTAAAGTTTTTTGCGAGTGTGCGTCGCGTTTCCATGGAAACACATGGGGTCTGACTAATAACTGAAACAAAACCAGTCCCGTCAGTTACTCTTATGTGTAATGGAACGTAGTTTACCACTACAGCAAGTAGTCCGACCCATAGTAACGACCTAGCAACGGAAAGGATGAGTGAACTCTGAGCTGACGTTAGTGTTTTATCGCCGTCTCGGAATTTCCCGACCTAAATCAATACTGCACAGATAAACAGAAAATGCTTATTTTTATCGCCCAAGTTATAACAAAGGTGTTGATTTTTTTCTTTTAGGCCTATATTTTTTATAAAACAATAGAGTCTCTCACACCGAAGGGAACAGGCTCGGCCCGCTCGGTAAAACGGGACAATTTATTCTATGAATGTGACTTTGGCAGCTGACAGGTGGTTTGTGATTTATTTTCATGATTAATAAATAATGTTTCTAAATAATAACAATAATAAAATACTCAGCTCTGACTTGTTTCATCTTTATCTTATTATTATCTAGTAATAAAGAACAGAGAAGTTCCAGATTTATCACTTTATTTACCACAAATCTTTCCTATTTTGTCATTTGGTTCTTCTCATCTTCCTCCATCCATTCATCCAAACTGAGGCCGCCAAATAAATCAAAAGTAACAACGAACTGATCCATTTTGTAGCTTATTTTTCCGCCGTTTCCTGCTCCAGCTCTGACAGTTACTATGTTGCCATGGAGATACAATGTTGTCACAGACTTGGCGGAGTAATACTCTGAGTAATGAGTCAGGTGTGCTGTAATGCTGATTTGAGCACAGTCAAAAATGTGTTGTTGACCAATCAGATTGCTCGGTCGGAACTACTTGTTGTATGATACGATTTACACAGAGTGTGTTTTAGAACAGCCAGAAACCTTCATTGTGCTCGTTGTTGCTGGTTGACACGAACCAGTTTCCCCTTGGGGATCGATAAAGTATCTGATTCTGAAAACTAACATAAAGCAGGAGGAGTTCTGTTGAGGAATCTTGAGGGGAGAAATTTGCATTCTTATAGCATTTGGAGGCATTTAATGAATGGTTTATACTAATACTGGGACACAGACTATCAATTAAATCAAACCATGAGACCTCAAAAATAGGGAGGATTGACAGAAAAATTGGCGTGGAAGATTTTACAGCCTGTTTTCCTTTAAAAACTTTACATGAGAACATGAATTCTTCCCTCCTGGGGCGTCTGAGAGTTGTTTAAATCTTTCCTCTCCTATCCATTTCTCTCTCCATCTCCCACTCGACAGCAACACCGGAAACAGGTTATGACAAAAAATTAAAAACTTCTGGAAAAATACGGGAGAATTGTGACCCAATAGTGAAAAGGGAGTCTCCAGGGGAAAATCTGGAAGGTTGGCAAATATGCACATCCGAACAGTTATGAGCTGTGGAGTGTTTGAAAATATACGCAGGTGTATTTGTGTGTTTGTGCCATTTGTCTGTACCTGGTAAGGTCAACGCCTCACATCAGTCATCTAGGCCAATGGGAGTTTTCTTTTCTTTTTTTTTTTTATATTTTTATTGCTTTTTCCAAGGAAAAGTGAAAAAGTAGACATACATAAAAAAAAAAAAAACATACAGAAAAAAACAAACAAAAAACGATTACGTAACACAGAACACAGCACATCTTGGATTAATATTTCATGGTCATATCTAACAGAAACATCCAAAAGTAGAAAAATAAATTAATCTGACATATACAAAACCATATATTTACTTGCACAGTTAGGTGTCATACAACATTCGTTGTTCGCGAGCTCACATTTTTAAGATAATTCAGTACTGGGTCCCATGTTTTATCAAATATATCTCCTCTATCATTGTTATAGAATCTTAGCCTCTCCAGATGTAAAGTATTTGACAGTTCTCCCAGCCACAAATTATAAGTCGGCACAGATTCCATTTTCCACACCCGTAAAATCAGCTTTTTTGCGATCACCATCCCAAATTGTATAGCTCTTCTTTCAAATTTATTGACAGAAGAGAGGACACTTGTGGCCCCGAGGACCGCCACCAGAGGGCAGGGTACTAGATTCTTACCAAAAGCCTCAGAAAAACACTGAAAAATACACTCCCAATATAAATCAAGTTTACTACATGCCCAGAAAGAATGCGCTAAAGTACCTATCATGGATTTACATCGATTACATACTGGTGAGATATCAGGATAAAATTTGTGTAACTTTTCCTGTGAATAATAGAGTCTGTGAAGTGTTTTAAACTGTATTAAGTTGTGTCTGGTGTTAACTGAACATTTTTGCATGCTACGTAGACATTCTTCCCAAATTTCATTACTTATTTCCAACCAATGGGAA